>JAJGRX010000941.1:0-541375 GCA_025461125.1 Carex kokanica
TGACGTACTCTCTCATTTGTTCGCTTAATCGCTTTCAATACTTCATTACTTCAGTTTCAATGTGACCTGCTTGTATTGTTGTAACATGCTTTTCAAGATACAAGTGAATAAGTTCATTGCTATGAAGACTAAATCTGGCAAGACTTCTATTTCTAAGAGCTGCATTATCATCTCTTCACAGACACATTTTGCTAAATGATTATCTAAGAAGAAGTGGTTTACATGAATTGCTCTATTCATGGAGAAAAAAGAAAAAGATTCTCCGTTATTCTTAGTAAATGAAACTTTGAAACAAATTAAGAAATGGTCCTCCTAAAAATGAGGTTTCAAAATCTGAACCAACATCTGGCCTCTTACTTCTGAAACTTCAACTGTCTCCCGCACACGATCAACAGCATTTTTATATCCATCACAAGGATGAGGCGCCGCTGCTATCGGCTTGATACAACGACATAATTGATGAAAGAATTTAATCACGTAATCATCCGAAGCCCCAGTACCTTTGGGTATAATTCGGCGTTTTGTAACAATTTGACATCATTTTCCGATCCCAAAATACTTGCCATACTTTCTACAAATGCCGTGAAGCAAAACCCACGCTTCTTGTACCGTGCCTCGAAAGTAACAAGACTCTCAAAAACCGGAAACTGGTAGTTCTTGATATCTATTGTTGGTACCTTTACAACACAACTTTTCCTACATGATGAATTTTTTATCTCAACATCAAGAGAGCTCCCTGATTTCTTTCTAAATTTCATCCTGGTACGGTGAGAATCTTCTGCATGAAGCATACAAAGATCAGACAATGTCTGACTGTCAAACGATTGTCTATCTTGTATTTATCCTTCGGCACTCGAGACCAGTGGAAAACATCTAAGAGGTGAAGGAAATTCTCTGGCGGGTCTGATTTTTCTTTGTTCATCCTCGGACGCACACATTTGAAGCCGGATAGTGCAAGGTCTTTGATCGAACAACCGATAAAATCTCTAAGAGCGGACAAACATGCAGCAGCTCTTGAAGAACAGAAAATGGTACCTGATTCTCCATCTGTAGAAGATCACATATCAGAGATTCCTGGTGCATTTTAAATCTGACACTAGGTTCTTTATATTGTTAATCAACCGGTACATGAGAATACCTTCTCCTAGTCTTTGAATTTTGCTTGTGAACAATTCTACCATATCAAGTAAAGGCTGATTTTTCCAGCTAAAGCATTTGAGAGCGAAGATTATGAAGCACCCATCGAGCAACATCATTTGAAGAAACGCTTTGGTATCCATCGGGTATGAATCTTCTTCACATTGTTCCTCGTAGCAGCCGCGCAATTCCTTTTCCCTCCTTACCATATTTCTAAAGAACATCGCCGTCTCGAATTGGAAGGCATCGGTCATCACGTCGAGAACTTGCCACTTATAATTGTTGCCAAAAAACAGTTTCTCCTTGTGGTGGTATGGCCCGATAGTCACGACCTTTGCTCTGTGTTGTCGGATCTCCATTATGGCCGGGAACAGAAAAATTGTCGTATGACCCGAAGGTTCGTCACAGATAGGAGCATCTGCTGTACTGTTCTCTTCTGTTGTGGATTCATTATCCATCAGTTGAGATAAAGTGTTGATTTCTTTTTCTTCTGTGATTCTTCCGTCATCAATGCCGCCATTGACCGTCGTCTACTAATATCTTGTAAAGATCTCAGAAAAAATAGCAAGATTTATGAAAAACATAGGAAGATTTTCTTCAAGAAAATATAAAAATAAAGTTGTTAAGAAGCTAACCAAGAAGCATAAGGACACTTGTAAATGCCGCCATTAGAAGAGATTTCAATTGATGAAGAGAGACTTTTCTCTTCTATATTTGAAGAAGGATTAGTGAAGGAGATATATATGCCGTCATTAGATTATAATAAGCCCCTGGAAATAGACACAATTAATTAGCCGTGTAAGTAAGAATATTAGCTCGCTTGGAGCAATAACTATTTTTAGCAATCAAAATAGGCCTAATTATATTTAGTGCGAGATATCTAGCAAGAGATTTGGAAATCTTAATGCACTAGGCTAGTTGAATTTAGCATGCATGTTGATTTAGTTGCCATAATACATTGGGTTTTACATTTTTTTTTTAATCTTTTCTATTACTTATCTTTATTTATGTAAGTTCATATGTTGTGCAGAAAGCACCGCAACTTGGTTTGAAATTCAGAAATAATTTGATGCTAATTCGGATATAAGACGAATATAAATCAGAAGTAATTAAATTATTTTAGTTTAAATATCTTTATTTTTTATGTCTTCATTATGTTTCTATTTTAGAACTAAAATAACATCTATTTTTATGTGTTAACAATTTTTTTCAGGTTACGTTCAAAACATTTGCTTCAAAACATTTACAGGTTTCAGCAGGTAGGGAGTCCCTTATCAGCTCGGAACAGGGCTTAAGCACTGACTTTGCGTGCCACTCGGATGGATCCTGGACACAAGCGTGGAATGGAGGCATTGGTTTTGTGTTGCATAATAGTAAAAGACAGCAGGGGTGTCAGCATGTTGCGCAATTCAGGCGGAGGCGATTGCATTAAAGGAGGCTGTTAACTTTGTGATTTCCAGGAATATACTGGCATGCAATTTTTACACTGACAACCAGTATTTGGCAAGGGCGTGTCCCAAATGAAACCCCCAATGGAGGCAGATTGGCAGGCTTTTGATGAGATATATCAAGTTTGGAAAATTATGAGGCAGAATCGGAGATTTAAATGTTATCATGTTAGCAGATTAGAAAATGAACATGCGGACATATTGGCAAAAAAGGGTAGGCAACAGGGACCTGAGTTATGGAATTCACATCCCCTTAGGTTACCCGACTGAGTACAATTGAAACGGACGGTCTAGGATCCATCTTTCAACTTGGCACGAATCTCGAAGCATAAATAATATAGGCCCTGCGCCATCCCGAATAGGCACCACTGAGAGTAAATCTGAACCGTCCGTTTCAATTGTGTTGACTCAGATACGTGGAAAGATACGGATCCGAGTTACGTGGGGTTTACTTATCCTTTTTTTTTGCTAGAATTCAGGTAATAGGAGACAATCTAAAACAAATCTATGTTGAAATTGTCTGCAAGTTTTATAATGGCCTAAGGGCATTCAATACAAAAAAAACAAAAAAAAACAAAAAGGGGTTTTCCAAATTTTTTTAATGTTTCTTGTTTTTAATCTTTTATTTATGTAAGTTCATGTTGTGTAGAAAGCACGGCAACTTGGCTCCAAATTCAGAAATAATTCGATGTTAATTCGGATATAATACGAATATAACTCATAACTAATTTAATTTTAATAGTTTTAAATTGGTTTTTTTTTTTTACATAAAGAAAGGGATTGATGCTGAGATACCTGAGAGGCTAAGAGAAATATTGGTATATTACTGTTGAAAATAGTTATTTCAGAATCGAATTAACCACCGGAAATTTTTGCTTGAACCGTTAGTCCGTTACCGAAAAATAAATACTAAGTAAAATTGATCGAAATATTTATAGAGAAACCGGACCTCCAGAAATATAAAACTATATCACGATCATCAGAAAAAAAATTGTGGAGTTTAACACTTTCTTAGAGAATATGAATTACCTTCACTTGACTTCAATCGAGGTCAAAAAAATTTGTGTTTGGAATTGCCAATTTGTTGATTTAAAATATTCAATCAAGTCGTACACATTATGAATTTGATATTATTTTGTTGAGAGGGCTCAAATGCCCTATTGCTTCATGCTCTAATTGTATTCCAACATCTTTATCTTCAATTTCAAAGTCGAAACAAAAGATATAAATCGCTCAACATATCCACTTTAAAATGTGCTTAGAGATTAAATTTTATATTTTTGAATTTTTTTTTACTATTTTTTAAGATAAGTACAAAATCATTGTTTTTCAAGAAATTGTGGACCATCTAAAAACAATGATTTTGTACATATCTTAAAAAATAGTAAAAATTTCCAACAATATAAAATTTGGTCTCTAATAATATTTTAACATGGATATCATATTGAGCGGTTTCGATCGTCTATTTGAACTTTAAAATTGAAAATAAAAATGTTAGAATACGATTGAGACATGAAACAATGAGGTATTTGAGCCCTCATCTTGTATTATTATATTTATATATGAACGTTATTGTATTATGTAATCAACTTTTTTTTAAGGTATGTTTGTTATTAAGTTAATAAATTACATATTGAACATCAATTGTTGAATTTACGATCTTAAACGTCGCACGTGCATTATTAAAAAAATGGCAACAACACTAGTTTTTACTATTTTAAAAAATAGTAAAAAAATTCTAACAAATATAAATTTGGTCTCCAATTATATTTTAACGTGAATATCACGTTGAGCAGTTCGGATCGTCTGTTTGAACTTTGAAATTGAACATAAAGATGTTGGGGTACGATTGGGGCATGAAGCAGTGGGGCATTTGAGCCCTCCTCATGACTCAAAATGCCCCATTGCTTCATGCCCCAATCGTATCCCAACATCTTTATTTTTAATTTCAAGGGGGAATTTCATATATCCCCCTCAAAAACTTCAATATTACGTATTTCCCCCTCTAAACTTTGAAATTACATATTTCCCCTTCTAAACTTTTCAAACTCACAAATTTATCCATTTAATCAATAAAATATATTTAATATATTTAAAAATACTTAATAATATTATTTCGGATTTTAAATTTTTTTCAGACCATTATACTCCTTCCTCCTTCCAATCTCGTTCTTTCTCTTCAATTCATGAGCGTCTCACACCGTCCCCACCTATGGATTGAAGCAGCTGCGTGACATCTTTTGCCGATTCGACATGGATGGTGCGGCAGCCTGACGCAGCTGGAGCTCGCCGCATTGCTCCGATCCATAGGTGGGGACGGTATGAGACGCACATAAATTGAAGAGAAAGAACGAGATTGGAAGGAGGAAGGGGTATAATGGTCTGAAAAAAAATTAGAATCCGAAATAATATTATTTAAGTATTTTTAAATATATTAAATATATTTTATTGATTAAATGGATAAATTTGTGAGTTTGAAAAGTTTAGAAGGGGAAATATGTAATTTCAAATTTTAGAGGGGGAAATACGTAATATTGAAGTTTTTGAGGGGGATACATGAAATTGCCCCTAATTTCAAAGTCGAAACAAAATATCTGAACCGCTCAACATGATATACATGTTAAAATGTGCTTAGAGATTAAATTTTATATTTTTTGAAATATTTTTTTACTATTTTTAAGATAGATACAAAATCACTTATTTTTAAGAAATTTTGGACCATCTAAAAACAATGATTTTGTACCTATTTTAAAAAATAGTAAAAATTTTCCAATTTTTTTTTTTGTCTCCAATCATATTTTAATGTGGATATCACGTTAAGCGGTTCGGATCGTCTGTTTTGACTTTGAAATTGAAAATAAAGATGGTGGGATACAATTGTAACATGAAGCAATGAAGCATTTGAGCCCTCCTCATAATACATTTCAAAAGCGATCATTACATCATCAATGTTTGACTAACTTAAAAACAGCCCGACATTTTCTCACTAATTTCCTAATTAAGGTAGAAATCACCGACCCCTGTTGATGGAAGATGTCCTCCCTGCATAATTTGATACAAAATATGAAGAGTGAGGCTATGGTACTATGCATAGCACGGATTGGTCCGTGCTACGGCTCAATATTTGAGTTTTCAAAATTCTAATGGTCAATCCGAACCGTTCAGCATTATTATAAAATGAATATGTACTTGCAAACCAAATTTTACATTTTTTCAAATTTTTTTACTATTTTTTAGATAGGTAGAAAATCACTGTTTTTGGATGGTCCAGAATTTTCAGGTCAAGTGATTTTCTACCTATCTAAAAAAATTCGAAAAAAATATAAAAATTTGGTTTGCAAGTACATATTCATTTTATAATCATGTTGAATGGTTCGGATTGACCGTTAGGATTTTGAAAACTCAAATATTGAGCCGTAGCACAGATCCAACCGTGCTATGCACAGTACCATAGCCTCACTCAAATATGAACCATGTTAGTTGTTCCATAAGCTCGATGTTTCATTCTCTCTGTTTTTTTTTTCATTCGTCCATGTAAATAGAAATGCGTTTGTTCGTCTTCTATCGGTATTGATTAACTGTCGCTCAGGAACAATGGGTAAATTTTTCCGGCGGTCACTAAATTTTGTTTTTTGTCACGAATTGGCCACTCAAGTTTGATTTGTCGTAATCAAGTCACTAGATTTTTCATTTGTTCTAATCAAGTCACTCTATAACTTTTCCGTCCAAAATGCTAATAGAATATTCTTATTATGTTAGTATTTTTGACAGAATATGCTCATTCTGTTAGTATTTTGGACATAATGAGTATATTCTGTTAACATTTGGACGGAATGAGCATATTCCGTTAGTATTTTGGATGAAAAAATTATAAAGTGATTTGATTAGAACAAATAAAAAATTAAGTGACTTAATTGAAACAAATTAAGCTTAAGTGATCAATTCATAACAAAAAATAAAATTTAGTGACCTCCAACAAAATTTACTCCAGAAAAAATAGTCGGCCTAATACATAAAGATCATTGGTTTTCATATACAGGAAAAAACACACTCCAAGTGTCAACGAATATACTAATTGTGAAATACAAACTATGTACAAAAACATGTTTGTTGAAATTTCTTACCGGCATATGGGGAGAATCTGAGCACACGGTATATCCGTCACATGAGAATTTTAACATGCACACCAACTCATCTTTTATCGTATATGATGGTTTGCGGATTCAAAGAGAGTTAGGAAATGTGAATTTTTTTAGATCTAATACTATTTGATGTTTGTGCCTACTCTTGATATAGCAGAAAAATAAAACACAATTCAGATGTAATGTAAAGATCTCATTCTCAGAGGCAAATGACAATGGATCTTATCTGGGCAAATGACATTGGATCTTAATTTCTTCTTTTTTCTGATTTTTGAGTTGTTTTCCGAGAAAGAAGAAAATCTTCAACTGAAAATGAACATGGCGCACATACACTCAAAGAATGAAACATGGAACCCTTCTGAGTTCTATCAAATGTTAGAGCAAGAAATGTGCAGAGGTGATTTGTTCGTGGAGTCCCTTGTCAGAAATGAGAGATTGAGCTGCTTTTTTTTTTCCCTTTCTTATTCTCCGTTCAATGATTCAATCAGATTCAAATTTTTTGCTCCTTTCTGTTGGAAAAATATTAACTAACCAACTAGATTTAAATCTGAATTTTAATCACTAAATAAATAATAATTATATAAAAAATATAATCAAGAATATAATTAAAACTTTATTACCCGGAGCTGCAAAATGCGGACCTAAGGCAACTTCCCGTCCTAAGCGCAGGAATAATCGGTTAAGCTTGCCCCAAGTTACGCCGGTATTCCTCTACCTACGGGTGCAACCGTGGTAGAGGTTGATGTAGCTTCTTTCAACAATGATAGCAGAATAATATGTTTTCTAAAGAAAATATTTGTTTGTGGGAGAATAGAAATTGAATTTATGAATTATGGAGCTAAGAGAAAGAGCAAGAGAGTATGTGAATTATTGAATTGTTATTGGATCGATTTGCTCTTCAAATATCATGTATTTATAAGCAAATACCATAGACACCAATAAATTTGTGCATTCATGATTATTAAAATAATATTCATCATTATATATTACCGTTTGTAACTCAATTGAAAAATGCAATTAATTAAATCTCTAACGGACAAATGCAATTAATTGCATATCAAAGCTCAAATGGTCATAAAAAATTAATATATTTGATTAAATAATGAGCTTCTATGTACAAATTAGATCAAAATAACTCATTCCCAAATAGCTCCATAATTCATAAAGTTAAAAAAATTAATATTAAATAAGTATTAATTTATATAAAATTTTGTGTTTTCAAAATATATTTCTAACACTTTCCTCTCCACTTGTGTGGAAATCGGCACATCCATTTTTCTTTTCTTTATTTAATTTCTGATATATATTTTTCCATTATCTGTTGTTTTCTTTTTTTTTTCCGTTTCTTTAATTTTTCTCTATTTGTTTAGAGTTAACAAGTAGGCTTAATATTCGTTTAGCACTAATTATTTTTTTTACAATTTTGTTACCCTTTTTTTTTTACAAAAAAGGTTGGTCCTACAAATTTATCATCTCTCTCATCTCTCTGTTCAAATAAGAAAGCTCATATTTTTTTTAGTGTATTTTCTTTGATTTTTGGCTAGGGATGTCAATGGGTACGGTTCGAGTCGGGTGAAGACATTTTCAAACCCATACCCATTAAAATTGACTTTACTTATACTCTACCCATACCCATTAAAAATTGACCTTACTCTATCCTACCCTTACCCGTTAATATTATCAGGTAACGGAACAGTAGCGGATGAATAACGGATAATACTAATATAATAATTAGTTTTATTATATTTTACAAATCAAATATAAAAAACTCATTCATTTCACTCATATGTAATTACATTTATAATAAAAATTAAAAATAAATGTGCAATCAATTCCAACTAAATTATTTTTTATAAAGGAAGAAAATTCAAAAATATGAATACATGTTTAGGTGAGTTGGAAATTGAATTGAATATATATTTAGATTTTATAATTACCCTATAAGGTAATGGGTACAAAATAGTCATTACCCATACCCTTATCCATTTGGTTAACGAAAAAAATTCTTATTCATACCCATACCCAAAAAGCTAACAAAAAAACCTTACCCATATCGCCTTATCGAATACGATATGGGTCTGATAAACGGCTAAAAAGGTACCATTGACACCCCTATTTTGGCATTTGTATTGTGCATACTCCTGATTAAAATTATGAATCTGCACCTACCAACATGTTCTTTGTAAAGGACTTGAAAAAAAAAATGTGTGGTATGAATTATTTTTTTCTTTTTTCAAAATACTACAAATATAAAAATCGAGTACAGTCGTGGACAATCATATTAAGTGTTAACACCGGTGGATCTATTAAAGATGTACTCCACAAATTTCAAATAGAAGAAAAGAGAAAAGAAGAGAATGAAAGGAATAAGAGAAGGAGCTATCTTTCAAATTAGAGGTAGAGATTAAAGAGAAATCCTATTTAATTTTGTGTTTGATTCTCTTTGTTTCCATTTAAAATTTTAATATGTAGAGCAAATAAACCTTCAACAATTCGGAACTCGCATCCTCTGAGATATCTCAAAGTTTGAGTGTTTTTCTAGAAAATCTCAACTGTTCAAATACGTTCTGCACGAATCTTAAAGCTCAAACAATACCACTCTCTCCGCTATCCCCGAATAGGCACCGTACACGTCGGTCACACAAAAGTTAAGATATCTCAGAGGATACGCACTCAACAATTCGGACACCCCTTGTCGAGCAGGTCCGGATCCCCTAAAGTAACCCAATCTTTGGGTTTTGGATTGAGACCGTCCGATTCAAATTCGTCGCTTGAGATTGTCTCGTAATTCGTGTTCATCATTGGGATGTGTGCGCTCACTTCGCGGATTCGAATCGGACGGTCCCGATTCAAAACCCAAAAATTGGGTTACTTCACTGGATCCGAACTCTTGTCGAGCACACCCTAAAGTAAGATCTTAGCAGGACGGACCCACGGTACAGTAGCTGGGTTTAAGGTTTTGGGGGCCGTTTCCGGTCTGCTGCTCAGCGTAGGAGATTTGGAGGGAGATGGCGGCGGTGGCTGCGGAAAGAGGCGGCGCCGTCTCGTGGAGAGTGTTGGCACGGCCTTTGATGGAAACGGTGCTCAACAACCATGCGAGACACCATCGCGTAGCCCAGCCTCTCCTTCTCCACGGTCCCCGTGGTGTTGGCAAGACCTCTCTCCTTCTCCATCGTTAGTCTCTCTCTCTCTCTCTCTCTCTCTCTCTCTCGTTATCCGACGCATTCACCCCCACAGCCGCAGAGGCGCACACAGAGTTACTATTGTAGGCGAAGTTGCTTGCTGGTTAGGTTTTTTATTGCATTTCTAAAGCGCAGTAGAGCCCTGCTTGCTTTAATGTGTTTGTTTATGTAATTAATCTTAGCATGCTTTCGATTTTGTACCTCAACAGTCGGAGTAAGACTATTGAAGCAAGGAAATCACCAATGAGGCTTTTTATCAAACGGTTGGCAGGTGCTACTGTGTCAGCTATTGTAGTGTAAGCAAGCAGGATTACAATCCTGGCTGATCTGTACCTGCATCAGAGCCAACTGGGGGGTGGGATAGCATTCGTTTGTTACCAGAAGGGCTTGCTTCTATACTAGTGAATGCTAGAGCCTCATAAACCCCAATAGAGAACAAAAATTATCTCTGTTCTCAAATGCTAAAAAGCCATTATTAATCTCTCTCTCTCTCTCTAGGTCTTCTTCCTGAATGGAACAAGGGACCCCACATAACTGCCTATGTGGACTTCTCTCCTGACCCCACAACTCCGCTTCCATGGGCAGCCTCTACTTCACAAACCAGTATTCTGCCACCTTCTCTCTCTAGCCTTTCTGATCGCCTGGACCAGTCGCTTGAAAGCCTAGCTAATCAAGCAATCCTTCTCGGCAAGGTTGGATCCCGTGACATTTTCACTGCCCTAAACAAGTGGCATGGCCTCCACAAAACCCTGCACCAGATTGCAGGGCTCAGCACAAGTTCTTCTACTTGTAGTAGTGCGGGTCAACTGTTTTTTCTCTGGTCAAAGGCTGTGCTCTCCCGCATGCACAAATTGGCATTGAAGGAAACAGACTCTCTTCTGACAAGTACTTCAAAGAAATATTCAATGGAGGAGGTTGCATATATAAAGGAGGCTGTTGCAGCATTAATGCTTGCAAAGGAGATACTTGAGATGCAAAAGAATTGGAGACGTGAATCAGTGCGGCACTTGAATCGTACTGGCAATTTTTCAAGGTCTCTGTCTAATATGGCAACCAGTTGGCCTTGTTTGTTGATAGAAATATTGTCAGAAGCTTCTGAGGTGGACTTCTTTCAGGTACAGGGTTTAGAACAATAACATGACTTTGTTTGGTTTGGTTTGGTTTGGTTTGGTTTGGTTTTTCTCACCATTTCTCATATTTCTATGGAGTTGCTTAATTGTTGACTGTGTACCTGCTGAGTCCTTTCTTTTCTTTTTGTTTCTTTGCTCCTTGTGGTATTTGATATCTCAAATTTTCTAGTAAAGCATAAATAACTTTGAAAAAGGAAGAAGGAAAAAAAGTGAAAGACTACTATCGAAATATCTCCACTGTTTCCATGTATACTGTATCCTTGACTTGTCTTATGTTGTTATGTTGTATTTCAGTGTATAAGCATAAGCCCTGGAATTAGTGTTGTACTGTAAAAATGAACTAATTTTGAAAAAAAAAAAACTGTGGAGTCTGAAACATATTTCATACCTCCTATGTAACAGCCAAAGTTGGTTTTGAACAACATAGACATATGCGCAAGGCAAATTGTGCAGATGACTCAACCATACTGGCCTCGGCGTATCACGATAGTCTGATATGGAAATTATTGCACTTGGTGCTAATGAGAGATGCCTCCCTGTGCTTCTGGTGTCTTCAGACAGGTATGATGATGCAAATTTTTTAATATATTGAAATATTCAAATCCTAATGAGAGGCATGCTTCAGAGAGTTTTGCTTTTTCTGAGTGCCAGTATAGATCATTCCTTTTGGCTTCAAGCCTTTAATTAATTTAGAAACATGTTTCAAGAATTTCTTGTCTATTTGTAGCTATTATTCCTATCAGGCATTTCTGGACTTTGGATTTCCTGATATTTTTATTTCTCGTGAGGTAATTTCTCAAACTAAAATCAAAGAATTATAACAACATAACTCTTGGTATTTGCTAGATATATAATTCCTGTTTCTTTTTATTTTATTTTTCCCCCTAAATTGATGGTACAAAGACCTTTGGATGGACATCACAAGAGGCTAGATTGCACATGGTCTTTGATTATTTCAGTCAAACAGAGGTACTAACAGATTTTTCTTTTATTTAGCTGCCTTACTATAATCTGATACGTACCTGTATACCACCAATAGTATATTGCACCGGTTGGGTGCATAACATACTTTAATTACTGGAATATAATAAGTTTATCCATTGAATTTTGGCATCTGATTTGAACTTACCAGGAGGTGAACAAGATGTACCATGATGATATTTGTTCCATTAATTTTCGAATGAAATGTAATTTTGTAATAATTAGTCTACATTTTAATTGAAGTTGTAGTGGAAAGTTATAGATGAAGTACTGGGCCCAAACCCTAGACAGCTCTCTGAGATATATGCACTCAAGCAAAGAGCCAACAAAGAGACGTAAGTACCCTTTTAACCTCTACACTGAAATGACATATGCACTATGTTACCTTAATACTGCAAGTAAACTACCGTATCTGTATCTTAGATGTATTGATACATATATGCATACAATTCATGTACAATACGTATCAGATATGCCAGCTGCAAATCTAATAAATGTTAATTTAACTGGTTAGAGTCAAAGATACGCCCAGATTATGTATTTTCACGTGAATGGCTGCACGAGGCAGCGTTGTGCAGACCCTACAATTGGAAATTGCTTTTTAACGGCAGAGCCCTTGTATTTATAAATAGGCAACTGGCTCAGAGAAGAAACAATTGTTGTGGGATTAAAACAATTCCAATTCAAACGTGAGCCGATCGGACTCCAGTTTTGTAGTCTTCAAATATGTAAATAAAATAATATAACTTGTTGTCTTTCAGCTTCTTGATGAGCTCCAAGCAAGCCCTTGCTGCACCACTTATTTTCAAAAGTGAAAAATCAAATTTTTTATGCTCTTTTTATTCATTCAATGAATTAATATATTTGTAGTATTGTACATCATTTTAATCGAAAAAATTATACATCCATCTAATAATCTCTTTACTTAATTGAGACATCGATACATAAGTTCTTTTTTTAGAACAAAAATTTTCTTATGAAGGAAATAATAAAAAAATGATATGTTTATAGGCATATCGCACCCTTAGTTTCTGAAAAATGCTGTGTTGCCATATCCATATTGAATCAGATATGATACATGTATCATGTATCATGTCCATGCAGCATAGCATATGTGCCTTTATCAATGCTGAAAAATCATAGTCAATAAGCAAATATAAATCTCTTCATTCCTTGAGAGTTGGAATAATTTGGTGAATTATCCTTGAAGTTCTTTCTTTTTCTTTTCGAAATGGCATATGATTGCCAAGTTTTTTTAAATTCTATGGGAAGTTATGTAATAACGGTCTTTTACTTATTCTTTCTTTTCTTATTTGATTGTAACAGTAACTTTGAAGACATAGTTGACGCCTATCTTGCATACTTGCAAGTAAGCAGTTTTTTCATCCATTATTATGAGCGAACATGATCCTTTTTCTTTCTTTTAGTTAATTAGTTTTATTCGCAAGAACTTGGTTGCCATTTAGGTTGCTACTACAAATTTAATACTTTTAGTGTAATTGCCTTATCATACTCTTATTTTTATTATTATAACTGACTTTTATCAGCATTATTCAGACTGAAATGTACCAGCAAAAGGATGCAAAAAGCTGTCAATGATAGCTTTAACATCTTTGCATGTGGCAGTTTATAGTGTACAGTACCAGACTAAAACGGTACCATAATCATAAATTAATCCTTGGATAGTTCATAATTCATACTTTATATTAGGCAACGGTGGTTAACCCTGCCATGGATTGGCACTTGATATCTTGAAGAAGTTTGCCTCTGACGCACATCAGGGAAAAATCCCAGAAAACCGCATGTTCTTTGGTGCTCCATGGAGACAGCCTCCTCATGCTGAAAACCGTCAATCATCTTGGGCAAAGATTCAATTAATTGATTTTATTCAATCCTTTGCAAACACTGAGTTTGGGGTAATATTTCTATACATGGTAGTTTAGAACGACTACTTTACCGTCAAGCTTCAAAGATATCTAAATATCCTATGGACGTGTGCAAAGTTTCCGAATCTAAAACTTATAATTTGTACATTTGAATTTTGAAAGTCAAATTTTGAAGTACCAGTGCATCCATAGATTGTGCATTCTCATCTTTTTTCGTTTATTAGATCTGACTGCCAAGAAGGGAGATGAGTTTAAAACTGGCAGTCTGGGACAATACTAGACATTATTGGCATCCATGTGTTTTTTTTTTGGGGGTAAAGTTAAGTCTTCGCAATTAAAACAATCCAGTAAACATATTTCCTGTCAAACCTCCTCTTTGCTCCAGTAAAATAATCTGTGTTCCTTAGAATGTATTGGATTTCTGTTGAGAAGAATAAAATTTTGAATTCTAAAATTGTAGGATGGTCTTGTTTACACTGTTTCTTATCTCTGTCACTACCTGAATTCACACCCTAACTATGCTGTAGGTTAATTATTTAGCTGATGACAGCCTAGAAATACTAGATGATCCTGCGACCGTTGCCATGTTAGAGGTAAACTATTTAGTTTTCTTCTTTTTTTTAGGGTTGGACGAACTTTTAAACTTGGACAAACTGGGTAAACTAACTCTTAACTTTGCAATTAGACCCACCAATGAGATATGAAAATTTCATCCCATAAGAACGGAATTTGAACTTCAGTTAGGATTCAATTTAGTAATGTTAGCTTTATTTGACCTTTTGGATTTTTTTTTCCTTGATTAAATTGCAAGTCATTACAGTTCTCTACTGCTTAACTGTGCCCAATATAGTCCAATGGAAAACCAAACAAATACTTGAATGAATAATGGTGAGTAGTTATTAAATCATATCTAAACTGGTATCAATGCTGAATCCCAACTGAAATAAAGTTTCCATTATTGTTCATCAGATCAGTTGATGCGCTAATCTTTTTCCGTATCCTGTATTTACATCATAGGTTGGTTTACTGTATGCACAGCGGGACCCATCCTTTATTCGACCTGTTACTCGTGGTATTCAGAGGTGTCTTGTGAGATGGTCGGTTCACACAATTTAATCTAGATTATTTACTTTCTGCTGCTTAATTTATTATTGAGGCTATTACAGACCTCAATGATTTGTGACTTTATTTGCCTTTTTTCAATTTTTCTTCTATTATATGCTTTCTAATTTCCCTATGGATTTAGTTATATTCATGCCCAACCAAAGTGTCTAATGGAAGCATTTGTACTGGCTCTTGTTCAGGATCCTAATTAAGAAACTGAACATCACTAGAAGGATCTAACTACTATCTTCTTTAATTAATAACCATTCTTTTGCACATTTTATTTTATAGGCTAGTTCAGCAAAAGTACAACTAACCTTGGAGGAATCAATTGCGTTTTCGTGGCAAAGAATATTCCGTGGTAGAAGTTATCGCCACTTAATGAAAGAAGTTGGCTACAAGTAATATTATTTTGAGGTAAGCACGCAACATTATTTCAACAAAGTGTGCCACTTATGCAGCTGTTGTGGAATTGAGCAGTTAAGCCTCTTTGAGTCTAGTGCTGCATTGATCTAAACGATAACTGTGTAACCTCAATTAGCACTTTATTTGATGGCCTGATTACTGTATCTATCCCACAGCTGAGCAATTCAGAACAAAACTAACAAGAAAAAGAACTGGGTTGTATAATAATGGTTCCTGTTTTCATTGTCAGCGTGGTTCGTGCCCTGTGATTTAAATTTAGTTATTATATTCAATTATCTTATTTATTTTTATTGCTATTTTATGTTAGTATTTTTGTACAGATGAAGTTTCCATTGAATTATGGGCGGATAAGCTGCCCATCACTTAATAAAGGTACAGCTGGCATCTACATTTTATTAATCTTTTGTTCCTGCTTTGGCAATATAATAGTTGAATTTTGAATTTCATCCTGGAAGAGAGTTTTTAATGTTTGTTTCTTCCATACACGCAAGGAAGATACAGATTCCTGTATTGAAATTTATACTGGTGAGCTGTTTGTACAGGAATGACAATGTAACTTGTAAAGCAGTGACATCTTTGTATCAGTCTTATTTTAATATCGTTTAATTTGTTATTTTTGAATTGTGTTAACTTCAAACTAACGGAGATTGCAAACTTTTGATCAAACAACTTGGCATTATACATCCCATTTTTTCTTTATTTTGTAATCGTGTTATCTCACAATCATAAAAAGATGCACATATAACATGATGGGCAACTTGGTATACTCTGATCAAAAGATATGGTATGAAAAAGGAAAAAACAAAATCCTGAAATTAAATAGAAAAAGAAAATATGCCTTCGTCAAAGTTGTTAAAACTGGTGGAGCAAAAGCAAAACCCAATCTGTAGGCCTGTTCGGCAGGACCTTTGCCCATGGGATTTCTTGGTAAAAATGACTTTATGAATATATTTTACCATGAACTGTTCGGCAGCTGGTTATAATACCTATTTTTAAAACTTGTTGGGAACTTTTCCAATCTTTACTTGTTGGGAACTTTTCCTATCTTTTCCTTGTTGCTTTGTAGGAAAAAACAACTGACTCCAAGCTCTGTTTTATTTCCCAAAAGCTGGAGTTCACAACTTTTCCTTTTTTTTTTTTTTCTTCTCCCAAAGTTCCGTTTAATATTTACATAATTATGAGGCATTAATTTGTTGCATGTTTAAAAGAGAAGCCATTAATTACTTGTATGTTTAAGAGAAGACATTAATTACAGCCACTTACCATGCATTAAAATAACTCTAAAGGCATTAATAGTTTAACTGTATAATTAACTGTATAGGACAAACAGTACTTAAAATCATATTTTTGAAATACTTAACTGCAGAGGCATTAATTTCACAATTAGGACAAACAGTACTTAAAAATTAACTGTATTATGCTCCAATTACAATGGTTGAAATCATATTTAATCGTGAAATTTATTCAATTTTATATACAAACTATAATTTTCAAATCCAAATTTATTTTGAAGCTATTTTTTTTCCATAAACAAGCACAATTTAAGTTATGCATGACGGAGATTAAAGAGCTCTTTGTAATTTCACGGTCGTTGATTTATGTTCACTCATTTAATTTTTTTGAGAAACTATATAACAATTATATTGATCATAATCAGCAATTAGTATCAATACACTAATATAGTTTAATTTGAGTATTACATTTTCTATAAAAAGAAAAAAAAATCTAACAAGTTTCTCATGCATTTGCCGAACACCTATATTCTAAAATTTCCTATAGATTAAATGACTTTGATTTAACAAATTGAAATTTCCATTACCATATTAAAAAATTTCATTCCCACAAAATTTCCTACACTTTTTAATTTTATAAATTTATTCAAACTTACAATAAATTATTTGTTTTTTAGGGGCGAAATGAACAGGAATTAACCCAATTAATATTTTCCCAAGCCTGACCTTCGCCAATATTTGTTCATCGTCATTAGGTTGCCATGCTTTCTGGTTTTCAGTTCGGTGGTTGGTAATGTAAATCTGCATGATTTCGGAACATTTATGAGAATAAATTGCAAAGACATGATTGCTTCATGTTCATTTTTGTTTGCTTATTATATTGTTCGCGTTAGTTATTATTTTGCAATTAGCAGTTACTGTAAGCGGAATCTCATATTTGTTGACGGGATATCTACCAAGAAAAGAATGATAGAAAATTGGAGGAAACTAAATGAAATAATTGGAATTAAAACTATAAAACAATTTTGTCATCTATTACCATTACAAAAAAGATTTCACTCATCTTTTTTGTTGCAGGAAATGTTTTTGATTTATGGACATTTTGCCATCAATTTTAGGATTGAAGTGTGTGAACAATTTGATTGCATCTGAAACGAACCTTCTTTTTTATTGTAAATTATTGCTCTTGCCAGCAAAACCTTTTGTTATTGTCAGATATTGCTTGTAATTTTGAAAGGTAAATTACTCCAATTAAAAAGATGCCTTGATTGTTCAGGATTTTTTATTCAGATTGCTTCTTGTCCTGCCAAATGAAACAGTTAAGAGTAACTTTTCAATGTTTATCCTGCTCAGAAGATATCAACGGATATCCTCAATATGATAGAGGTAAAGACTCAATATAGACTTTTAAAATAAAAATTTGCAAAACAATCTAAATGCAAGTTAAAATAATTTGTTTTTCTTTCTTTGTAATTGAAAAGAGAAATGCGATAAGTAATTAGGTAGAAGTTATTTATGAGATTGTCTTAGATTCACTATTGAAAGTTCATTGATATCTCTAGCTTGGCACTGTTTAGAAAACAATTGTAATTCTATTATAATGTTTCATTATGTCGAGCTTTTGGTTGACACAATCAGGACTAAACTCTAGATTACACAAAATTTGAGAACGTGGGGGCTTTTTCTCCATTTTTAGTGTGCTACGTTGCGTACGGTATTTAAGAATACGAGATGCTGACTTATAATAAAAATGTATATTGGTGAACAGTGAACATTTTTCCCGTTAAAAGAAAAAAAAATGGAGGAGAATATTTTCACTTTTCACTCCAATAATTGCCACATGAGGTTTCAAATGTTGGTTCAACCAAAATTTTGGACCGGTGAACTGGCAATAGTAATTATCACTTGAATTTTCTCTTGGGGCCAAGTCCAACCAACAAGTACTGTTGCCTTAGCTATAGCAGTAAAGAAACACCGCACTATCCAAAATGAAGCAACTGCAAACGGGAAAAAATAATGCTCTAATTTTCGCCTAAGTTGAAAACAATTATACAAAAAGCCCCTAACTTGAGGCCAGGCAGCATGAATTGGCAGCAATGACACTTTTTGCATCCAAATTCCAATATACCAAAGGCCCAGACACTGTGAACCCGACCCCCTCCCCTCCTTTTTAACCCAATTCATCAATTTTGAGACCATTCCCTCTTTGCCAAATATCATGTCCCAAGAAAGGCTAATTAGCCCCAATTTAAGACTCAAAATACACATCTTTTACCTAGTCAGGTTTTGGTCTAGGGTTACAAGTCAACACATAAGGTGAATTTCCACAGCCAATGGTGCTAATTGGGTGCACTGAGAGGGGATTACACCTGTCAAAGACAAGGCGACCTCCTCTCCCCATACGAAAGTGAGGACGGAACACCGACGATGGGTCTTGGCTATCTCCTGTTGGTGGATCTGGTGTTGTCCGTTTGATGCCCAGGACCGCCAGTTTGTCGGCATCAATTGGCTTCGTGAATAGCAACACCGGCTCATCTGGATCCTTTATTTTCAATATTTTATTAAATAGAAAGTTACATTCAATAATTTAAGCACAGTTTTCCATTTTGGTCAGGTCTACAGGTGATCTACAAGTGGAACAAGTGCAAACCTAAATATTCGTATTGAACTGCTCTACTGTTGGTACCATATCTCCAGTACATATGAGAACATACCGTACCATAATCAAAATTCGTGCCATGATCTTAGCAAAAGCATTAATTACCCTTTCTTTGTCATTAATCCAGCCATTTTGAACTGGCCTACTGTTGGTACCAACACGCTTGTTGAACTGCTCCCTTTTGATACGGAAAGGAGGAATGACCGCTGGCCTGGCATCCGGGGCCCGCAGGGTAAGTGTCGGTGGCACCTGTACTGGTACAGCATTGCGAGGGTAGGTACGACAGGCTGTGTGTCATCAGAATCCGCATAGTCATCTTCACTTGAAGCGTAGCGGCTTGATACATTAAAGCCTGATAAAGCCATGCCATCTTCAACAAGCTGTGCCTCATGCTGAAAATAGAAACAAGTATAAATACAAGTTTTCAACCACTGTGTACATTGACATTTCATCAAGGATCTAAATATATTGCTTGTATGTACCGAGCATGAATGATTAACAAAGTATCAGTACATGCTGAAATGCATGGGACTCAGAAAAGAGTAACCACAAATCTACTACAGATATTTCTTCCAGTGACATGTGCTGGCACAATCTAAAAAATAAATCGTAGGGGAATGAACAAAGACAATGTTAGAAACAGACCTTATATGTCATTTGAATGCGTTGAAGATGGACCTCACAATCCATTGCCTCCCGCTTTTTCTCTTCTCTCTGTGGAAAGATGAAAAATCCCCTTTTCTAAATACCCACAGCACAATTTTACAATTTTTTCAATTTTTAAAAAATTTTAGAACTCATAAAATTATTATGATGAAGATAAACCTTGATGAGAGCCTCTATCACTGCCTTCGCTTGGTCCAAATTACGCCGCACCTGTTTCACATCTCAAGAATTAGTGAAAGCTTCTACATGAGATGACACCAGTACTTGGCATAACAACTGAATAACATGCACTTCAACCTTTTGGAACATAAATTTCTCTTTGGTACAATTACAAGGTGACCTCTAGAAAATGTCAAAAAATTAGAACTCACTAAAAAGCGAGTATTATGGTGAAATTTTCAATTAAGTTTTCAAAATTAATGGTACTTGTGTGTGTGTGTGTGAGTGAGTGAGAGAGAGAGAGAGTATACCAAGCGAAGCCGTTCGAAGGACAACACATTGTTTTCTCTTCTTTGCATCTAAAAGAAGGAAATACAATTCAGACAAAAGTTATTTTGGTATTTATACATTCTTTGTTTCTTGTAAAGAAGGTCAAAAGAAGAATATAGAAACAAACCCTTCTAGTGTGTAATCGATGAGCCTTTTCCCTTGGCCTAAAGACATTGTATGGATTCGTATCATTCACCGGAGGTGGTGGCTAACAATTTCAAAATTTTAAAACAAACCAAAATCAAGTGAAATACAACTAGACAAATTCATTAAAAGATATTGTTAAAGGGAGTATTATGATCAATCTATAAAATCATATATGAGAGAAGGGATGCCAACCTGTAATCGCCGAAGAATAGGCTTTTGCCACCTCTCTCTCTGAAAAAGAAAGAAGTAATATTAACAACTGAGAACGAATGAGGTGTTATCTTATATAAGAGTTTTGACCTTTGCAATGGTACATACATGCCATTATACCATTGAGTTCCAAAATCATTGATGCATTTTGGACACTAATGACAAATTCATAGAACTACTTCTGAGCAGTAATTTCAAATCCCAAAACCAATTTACTCAATTCTGAGAATATATTCTGAGCAGTAAATGATATCCAACTGTACAATCCTTGAATTTCAACAACAAATTGTCAACTAGAGGCACAAATTTAAATTTGCAACGCAGCAACCACTTTTATACTTCAATTTTAGTTCTCAATAAAAATAGTTCCACAATCATTTTTTACCCTCTCAATTGATGCCATTCATTTCCAGTATTACTACACAGTCAATTTTTTAATTCTGGAGTATATGTCTTGCATACCTTTGATTTCCAGTAATTATATACAGACTGAATAATAGAATGCCTCATTGATAGATTTTGGAAAGCCTGAAAAGCACACAGTGATCTTTTGTAAGAACATAGTCAAAGTCATTAACAAAAGAAGAAATTTAGATTCTGAAACATTACCAACTTCAAGATGGGTTCCAGTTCTTCCGGATGTTTTTTTTTTTCTTTTTATGTTTGTTCGAAAGGTTAATTTTGGCAGGCTCCTTTCAATGAAAGAGGCTTAGAGTGTGGCTCACTTGGGTAATATTTGGCTTGGTGACCAGAAACACCATCATTTATATAAGTCTCAAAATATAAATATTTTGAAAGTAATAGCAAATTTCAGAATTAATTGTGATCCCCTCCAAGAACTCGGAAGTAATACTTTGCTTGACCAAGCATAAACTAGCATAGCAAATAAAGGTTAAGGTATTCACCTCCATGGCAGAATCAGGCTTTATAACAACTGGAATAGGAGCTGAGAAAGTGGGTATTATCAAACCCGCTCTCTCTCTTGCCTTGTGGTCCATTATCTCCAACTTGAAAAGCATCATCTCCAACCTACAGGCATATATAAAAAAAACTTCCTTTAATTTCTACCAAAAACAAACTTTTAATTGGCTGTACCAACAACAAAAATCTATTTGTATGGCATAACATGTCATATTTATTTGTTTAGTATCTTGTTGTCATATTATACCAAAGTAGTTTGGTTACATATGCGGCATAAGCATATCAAAAGTCAACAAAGACATACTTTTCGGATGATATAGATTTTCTTTCAGTGTTGAATTCCTCGAGCCAGTCTTCATCTTCATTGTCCAAATCATACTCGACAAATTCACCAATCTCAGCCCTGGCTGCATTAATCAAATTTGGCAAAATTATTTACACGTTAAAGTAAAAATGAGCTTAGCAACTTAAAGCAACAAAAATACAAGATACTAAACCTAAAGCAATTGAAAGGACCCACTAAATAACAGAATAACACGAAAAAAAAAAAAACCGTGGCGCTTTACGCAGAAGCATTCCATATAATGTTTGCATCCTCTGTTTTACTGTGGCTGCTGGCACATAGTTAGCAATGGTTATTTGACCAAATCTGCTTTTCAATAGGACTAAAGCAGCTAACCTCACCTGATTGTGCGGACCCAAATCGATACAGGCTTTTGAGTTCTAACTTGGACCCGAAACTATTATGAGTTTGATATTTCACAAAATCAGTATTTATATTATATAATTGGCAATATTTGTAAGAATTTGCTGGCCCAGACCAAGATTGCATACAAATACAATTGCCCTCAAAGAATGAAGTCCATATTCCAAAGATACTGTCTTACTAAAAGAATATTAATTAATTGCACCTGAAAAACTGTATGATTTACGAAGTTGGCAATTTTCGTTTCCTAGGCAATCTTCCACGTAACTATTTTTGAGAGAACATGGAGCACATTTATTGCTAACACTCCAAAGAAGTACAGGTCCAATAACAGCAATAATTAGCACTCCTCAAACATTAATGCTTTCTCAGATGAAAGGTCATTTCAACTCGCATTCCACTCACAGAATAAGAGAAAGATTTCATGGCCCCCTATATCATACCAAAATATGATAAATTCTGCATTATGTTATTTTCATTCTATGCTTAAACACATTCCCAATGTATTTTCCATAAGAAGGGTAGGATCTTTTTGCAATTTAAGGATCATGGAGAATCATTTCCCCTACTTTTTTAGGTAACAGAGAAGAATGCAACAAACCTCCTCTTGCACGTATATAAGAGGTGGGCTGACTGAATGTGCGTGAGTAGTCTCTTTCATATGTGTCAACTGCATCATATTGTGGGGTCGGTATCTCTTGTGCATTGACCTTCTTCTGTAGTGCCTTTGGTGCCTAATAAATGCACATACTAACATTAATCAAGACACAAATGGACAAAATCTGATCCTTAGAATAATTAGTAAGTAGCCAAGTACTACAATCAGGCACTTCTGGAATATCTACCACATTTTCCAGAGAACAGCTTGCAACCAACATCCAAAAATTTAATTATTATAACACAAAATTCTTAAAAATACTATTTTTAAAAAAGATGCATGTTAAGAGTATTCATGTACAAACAATGTAAACAAAAGACAAATAACTTTTAAACCTTGACTTCATTACTTATGGAAATTTCGTATCAAATTGAAATTTTTAACAGGTCCATGCACCGCCACAATTCTTTCCTAGTATGAACAGCACGGAATTACTATCATAGATAAAAGATAATAAACCTTTAATGAATCCAATAGAACGGTTTGTATCTGAAATGCAATTACATCTATCACTTTTTAACAAGTATGATGTCCTCAAAATATTTATTTTTGCTCTCTATTTTTAATTATTGAGCTTAAAGTTCACAAAAACAGAAGAAGAAAAAGGAAACAAAATAAGACAATTGCTATTACCTGGTTTTAATTGAATATACCTGGGTTCAAAATTAAGAACTCGCTAAAGTTCATGGCAATAAGTAGTCAGCTTTTAATGAGATATACCTACTTATATGACAATTGGTAATTTCACGAATACGTCCCGTTACATCAGGTGTCATGTGTAAATAAAAGAAATATTGCGAGTTCATGTTGTAATATGGCAAGATACAAGGTGTCCTTCGAAAAAATTAATCACATAATATTAAAGCATAATAAAACCAAACCATGATAATGCCAGTGTTTTACACCCAAATATGAGAAAAAGGTACTTCATAAAGCAGCTCAAGAGCACTAGGGGATTTTTACCTCGGGTTCAGGCTCGAATACCAAGCGGGGACGAGTCGGCAGGTCGTCATCCTCGAAATCCTTGAAGGATCTGAGAACAGGTATCTTTTGTTTATGTCGAGGGGTCGTGGCCTCACTATTGGCCTAGTACTCATATCAACTCTTCCTATTTCCAGGCCACTTTGACCATTAATTCCTCCCCTCACCTCCAATTTCTCACAATGTCTCCCCACAATCACCCCCAAATACAATAGCTAGTATGTCTTTATATTTCTAGCTTCACTAATAGGTTTCCAATGTATATAGTATACAGTATGCACAATTCTCCAATTCAGCACATTATTCAAGTAAACCATTCAACTAACTGAAGCACTACAGAAAACACCATTCTATCAGAAGATAAGTCAACTAAAACACTTCAACCTTACACGAGCCCTAGTATTAATGAACCAAGAGCTGGAGACCGCAAAAAGGGATAGAAGTCCTAGCTTACAACTCAAAACACCATACACACAATAGACAAAACTGTTGTAAAAGTCGAATACGCATGAACAATGCGAATAGGGTTTTCTCGGACTGATGCTGGGGCCCAGGGGACCGGAACTTAAATGGTCTCGCTATCTAGGGTTCCGTGACTGTAAAGATTCCCGTCAAATAGTAAGACGAAGGAGAGGAAAGAGGGAGAAACTTTTCTAGGGTTAGGGTTTCTCGGGGAACTTGCGGGATTTCTAGGGTTTGAAAGAGAAATAAAGCGAGGGAAGGAAGAAGATGGTCGAGGGAGGCTCGCAGGTCGCAAGAGTTGAAGGATTGATTGGTGGACACTTTTGCATGGTATCGGTACATGATCAGTCTGTAGACCGTAATAATTTGGAGTACTTGAAAGTTGATCCATTGAATCCATGATTTCGGAGGAGAGGGGGTGTCCGATGCCCATCGGACCAAATCCGGTCGATGGGCAGTTGGAGCCGTCTGATTCAAAATCAGATTTACATTTTGATTAACAAAGCCATATTGGTTAATGATACGGATCCATCCTTCAAAGCCGCCATTTTAATAAAGAGAAGGATTCAAATGTCTTTATTTTTTTGTGTTTCCATCGTGTCTTTATTTTTAAAAAATTTAATAACTCAAAATTTCCAACTTAAAAGTCAAACTAAAAACCGTTAGATGTGATCTATGTTGTTTTCTCTATGTGCTCATAAAAAATTATCACATTTCAATTTTATTTTTATGTGAATCAATAAGTTGAAAAATCAACATCTAAAATTATCCACATTAGTACGTTTTTTGCAAGCTCTTGATGACAACCAAAACTAAATTGAAATGTTATAATTTTTTACATGTGCATAGATAAATGATGTAGATCATATCTAACAGTTTTATTTTGACTTTTAAGTTTTAAATTTGAGTTCTTAAAGTTTTTAAAATAGAAACATGATAGAGACACAAAAAATAAAGACATTTGAACCCTCCTCTTTAATAAATATGTTTATGTTAGTCTCTCCTTCCCCAAATTAAATATCTCTCTCAGTCGCTCTTGATCCGACTTTTCACCTCTCCCTCGCTCTCGACGCGTCGCTTGCTACCTCTCGTGCGCACAACTCCACTACGGTTCTCTCTCTCGTGCAAAATACTGCGTCACTCTCTCTCTCTCTCTCTCAACTTTTCTCCAAGGTATTACCATTTCAGGACTCATAAAGTTACTAATTTTATTTTTGCTTAATGTCTGATGAAGAGATTTTTTTTAATGCTCATTATTTGAGCTAGATTTATACCAGATTCAAAATTCCCAAATTATAACACAAATCAGACTTATTGATTTATATTTAAAGAATAATTGATTGAATCAATTAAATCAATTAATAAAGAAGAATTCTTTAATCAAGTTAAACAATATAGCATTTTCTTATCTAAAATAAAAGATTCGATCAAACTAATCTATTTTCTGAAAAAATAGATTTTACTAAATAAAAGTATCATATGCTTATTTTTATTGTATTATTACTTTATTAGTCATGTTTGATTACTGTTTGGAATGGTGTACGTTGACTTGTACCTTATGTGGCACTATTCTGGTAACATGCTATAAAAGCAGCAAGCGTTAAACTTGGGATTTGTGAGTGCATTGTTTTGTACTGCCAGTATAACAGTTGTGACCGATACCAAAAAATAATGCAGCAATTATGATAGTCTTGACAGGCCTTGATTAGACCAACCAATAAACACTCTTTCTATTTCAGTACATCTTATTTTATTAATTTCTATAGATAAAAAAAATCTCTATCTTAAGACTACGCTACTGGAGAAGGACAAATTTTGACAGGGTCTTCTTTTGGGTCTAATGAAATCTAACGGTGAAAACCCTTAAACTCAACTTTTGAGTTAATGCAGAGGATATGGATTCCATATTATATAGCACGTTAATTATCTTTTTAGAGCTTTTTCCATTTTGAAACACAAAGTCAACGTTCTATTGAAAAAGAGAGTGTTATTCTACATGCACAAATTGAATTTTTGAGAACTGAACTCCTTAAATTCCCATTTTACCCTTAATTAAAAAAGCGGGCCCAATTTCGTCCTTCCACCTTATTTTTCTAACACAATTAATAAACCAACAAATATATAAACTTACTTATGTTCAGATGGCCACAATTTCATGGGAATTAAGTGGGATTGAGCTCAATTTTCTACTCTTTTTTTCCAACTGCGTTCGAATGGTACATTTCTTCCCAATGGGTTTCCACCTTTCTTCCCGAACCGTTTCCATTTTAGTTCATTATTTTGAGAAAAAAATTGTTAACTCAAAGTGAATATTTTTTTTTTCCATTCCCATTCTACTCTCTCCTCACACTTTTCTCTACTCACGTGGGCCTATCTGCCACTTTATTTTTTCTCTCTCACACACAACAACAATTCTTTATGGGTCTATTCGTTTGTCATGAAATTGTGCGGGATGAGATTTGATGGAAATGGGAACCCACTTTTGAAAAAGTGAAAACCCATGAGTACAGAAACGTACGGGATTGATTATGAAAATATGCTGAAATGAGTGTTCGGTTGTACAGTAGAATTAGTTGTGGAAAATCGTATTTTACTTTCTAAATACTTGATATTATACAATTATTTTTATTTATAAAATTATTAATAATGCAGTTAAATAAAAAAATTAAATATAAACATACCGTTGCTTATAAATTATAAATATTACTTATTAATTATTATTTTATAAAATATATATTTATAAACATTTATAAAATTAAACAGTGGCAACTAACTTTAAAAATGTATGCCGATGAATTTTGTGTAAACATCATATATTCAAGATGACAATCAACGCCGACATTTTTATTTTTACCCCAAAAAAAAAATATTTTAATATAAATAACCAAGTTTGAAAAAAAATTAAATTTATACCCAAACCGCAAATATTATTTACGGTTTGAATTCCGAATTCAAACCGTAAATAATATTTGCGGTTTGAATAAAGAATTCAAACCGCAAATAATATTTGCGGTTTGAAATTTTTTTTTTTTTTTTTTTTTTTAAATCGTTTTTTTGGCTATAAAAGAGAGTTAGCATCAGAAGCTAGAAAGAGAGAGAAAGAGAGAGAAAAGAGAGAAAGAGAGAAAGAAGAAGAAAGAGAGGAAGAGAGGAAGAGAGGAAGAGAGAAAGAAGAAGAAGGAGAAGGAAGAGGAAGAGGAGGAAGAAGGAGAAGTCTGCTGAATCAGGTAACTTTTCACATACGTTCATTACTGTTCACATACGTATTTACTGTTCACATACGTATGTACTGTTCATTACTGTTCACGTACGTATGTACTGTACATTACTGTTCACGTACGTATGTACTGTACATTACTGTTCACGTACGTATGTACTGTACATTACTGTTCACGTACGTATTTACTGTTCATTACTGTTCACGTACGTATTTACTGTACATTACTGTTCACCTACGTATTTACTGTACATGACTGTTCACCTACGTATTTACTGTACATTACTGTTCACATACGTATTTACTGTTCATTAATGTATTTACTGTACATTACTGTTCATATACGTACTGTTCATTACTGTTCATATACATATTTACTGTTCATTACTGTATTTACTGTTCATTACTGTTCATATATGAATGTACTGTTCATTTACGTATCTACTGTTCATGTACCATTCATATACGTATTTGCTGATCATGTACGTATCTACTATTCAAGTTCATATATGACTATTTACAACTGTTCACGATTGAAATCAGTAAACTGACAAAATATTTACCATTTTACAAATGTAGTTTACTGGCCATGCCTATTGGAATTTCAATACATTTTGGAGGGAAATTCATTTTTGACCAGAATGGGGCACGTTACTCCAAACCTCCAGTAAATACGTATTGGGTTGATGAAAATTTATCATTCGAGCAGTTGCAATCGCTTATTTATGGAGCGAGCGGCTACAATAGAAATCGCTGGAAATTGGAAATAATAGCCCGAGTAGTCCACGCAGGAAAGTATGTCTTACTCGCATTAGGAGATGACGGGGCATTGAGAGGCCTGATCGCGCAGGTTTTGATGTCTGGCGAATCATTATTGGAAGTTTTTGCATGCAGAATTCGCGGAGAGTCAAGGGCCGGAAGTTCAGGCCAAAATTCGGTTGCAGAAATGGATCAAGCAAATAATGAACCATACACTCCTTTTATCACAATGCCTATACTAGATCCGGAACCAGAAATATACAGTAATGCACCCCAATCTCCACCTTTTGTCCCACCACGAGTACAATCTCCACCTTTTATCCCACCTATATCCGTGTATGAAGGTCATTCATCCTTACCTGGGCCTGAACCAAATCCTCACCCCAGACCGCCACCAGTACAGGAAGATCCAAACGAGTCAGAATTTGAATTTATGAACGAGGTACAGGAGGAGAATGTGCAAACTGGGGATGAATGGGGGGAAGGAGAATGGGACATTAATGATGAAGGAGATGAAGAAGATGAAGAAGAATACACAGAGCCCACTGTGAGGCAAAATAGGGAGAATATGCCGTTAAGTGGCCGTTCTGAGACTCACCCGTTTGTAAACTTCAATGACACATCTGCTTTTCGAGAAGCAGATGTTTCTTACTATGGTCGTCGGGTTGAATACAAGAGTGAGCTCGCAAAAGGACAATACTTCGTAAGTAAAAATCAACTGACGAAAAAGATCAGAGAGTACCATGTTGACAAGAACAAGGAGATATACACGAAGAGAAGTGACACATCCCGGCTGGAAATTAGATGCAGCACTCCGGGTTGTCGTTTCAAACTGAAGGCAATGGCAACAAATGCTGGAGATACATGGATGATAACTGAGCAAGACACGCCTCACACATGCACGTCTGAGTACACCAGGACCGACCATGCACAACTCACGGCATCAATCATCGCAGATATCATCGAGAGCAGCATTAAGAAAGACCCCACTATGAGCATCCAGAGTGTGGCACACTGTGTGAGGATTAGGTTTGGCAGTATAATCCCGAAGTACAACAAACTTTGGAGAGGTCGTGAGAACCAAATAGGTCCATCACGAATCCCCGTGTGTATCTGTAATATCGAAATTACATAGCAACTCATTTTTTCCGCATGAAACAGAATATCAAATAAATGTAATTTATATGAATAGTATGTATGAGTACCTCTCAATCTCGAGCTGAGTGGAATCCATACCCAGACCTCTCGCAAACATAGCTCGCAGCTTCTTCTTGTCCAGACAGTACTTGGAGGCCCCCCCATTGCCACGTATATCTGGCTCCGCTCCTAACAACTCCGCGAGCATGTAATTAATTGTGATGTCACCTGGATCTGTGGGGTCAGATATGCCACCAACAGGCACGCCCTGGATAGGCAGACCCCATAGAGCACTGACGTCCTGGAGAGTCACTGTCATCTCTCCAAATGGTAAGTGGAACGTGTGCGTCTCGGGGCGCCATCGCTCCACTAGTCCTGAAATGAGGGACGCGTTAATGGCCTTACTCTCTGACTCTAGAATTTCGACCAAATGTTGCACCCCCAAATTTTGCAAATATGGCTCCATCTGCGAGTAGTACTGGAAGTCATAATGCCGGCTCCTGGCAGTTGTAATTGCCTCACTCTGCGTTGGAAAAAGTAAACAACATGAAAATCTCAAAATACGAAAACTCAACAAAATTTAAACTTAAAGAAAAAGAATTCAAGTACCTCTCTAGATGCTTCTGAGACTTGGTGCTCATTGTGAGGCATCCATAATAAAGGACTGAAATGGTCCTTGCTGTCTGCGGGAATGGGCTCATCAACCGGGTCGGCTGCGGGTGGTCTCCTATGCCGTCCCCTAGTCATCCTACGTTAATAGTTAATAGTATAATTATTAGAATGATTTTTCTAAGAATAATTTATGCATATCAGCATCTATACTTTCTATAATCATTTCTCAAGTATATTTTTTTGCGTGATTCTTACTGTTTATGTCATACTATAATTTTATTATCAAAGAGCTAAATTTATTTTTTCAAAATATTAATCTAAACAATTGGACAGTAAAAAAAATTGTAGTTCAACACATTTAAGTTATACTGTTATTTACGGTTTAGGTATAAATTTAATTTTTTCAAAAACTTGGTTAATTATATTAAAATATATATTTTTTTGGGTAAAAATAAAAATCTCGAGCTTTAATATTAAAATGTGCTTGAAGATCAAATTTTACATTTTCTTGAATTATTTTACTATTTATTAAGTATTTTACAAAATTGTTGTTTTCAGACCATTGTGTGATGTTATCTTGAACAAATTTTTACAAAATTTTTGACCAATATGTGTGATGTTATCTTGATATTCATTTCAATGAAGTTATTATGTATTGATGTATGTATTAAGTTCTAATTTTTTGAAATTTAATCTCTTTTATTCAACTTAACCGAATAAACCAAAATTTAATTTGATTTAAATAGTTTGGTTATTATTTGATTGGTCATTTTAATTTGGTAAATTCAGTTGAATTTGTAAAATAGAAAAAAAAATTTATTTTATCATTTTATTTTGATTTCAATTGAACCGACCTTTTGAACAGTCCTATGCTAGTATTCTACTCCCTTGTATACAATTGGGATTTTTTTCATTTGTCAAATGGACGTGGTATTGCATGAGCTGTATGGGTGACCTGATAGTGACAAGGGAACTTTCCTCGAAAAAACTTGTAATCTCAAGGAAAATATTGTTTTTATTCTCTACCATCTTTTGAGTTAATGCATCTCAGCCGTCTGATTTTAAACGGAGTCAATCTAACTTGCGTCAATATTACAAAAAGTATGTACAAATTTCACTAAAATTTTTGCCTTACATCCAACCTTTTTTTTTTTAACATTTTATCTTACAAATAGAACCGGTAAAACACATGAAAAAATGGTGAGTTTTTATGCACATTTATATTAACATTCATTTGAGGATCAAATTTGAACTTAAAAACTTCTCACTTTCCCTTTTATTTAGAAAATGATATTTCCATTCATTTACTTCTCACTTTACAAATTTATGACTATTATTCTGGATATATATTGAGGTAAGATGCACATTAGAATATCAATGAGTGCTAGAATTATCCAATTCAATATTTGATCAAATAAAAAACAATTAAGCTCTTCTTCTCAAAAAAAAAACAATTAAGCTCAAAGAGCAACAATCCTTTTAAAAGTGTTATCCTCACCTTTGTTAAGAACTTCCGATTAATTATTGTATGATAACATCTTTGAATAGTTTACATTTGACCTATTGCTGTTCGAGTTTACAGCCCATATACAACTCATGTATAGGCATACCAGTTGGTACCAAGCACTGTACCAGTGCTCAAAATAAATACCCAAAACAGCCAAAACAGCCCCGAAATCAAAATTAAATGGAAACCAAAGATCCAGGTCGAATTATGCCCCGAAATCAAAACTGCCCCGAATTATACCTAACCCTTCACTCTAATCCTAACCTAATCAGATTTTAATCAAAATTTGAAAACTTGCCCGAAATTTCAAATCGAGGACGCGATGGAGGCAGCAAAGACCACGAGCGAGAAGAGAGACGAGGCGGTGAAGGCTTCCGGTGAAGGAGAAAGGGGTGGCAGCGGAGGGGAGAGGGAGTGGCGGCGGGGAGAGGGGGTGGCGGCGGGAGAGGGTGGCGGCGAGGAAGAGGGCGTCACCGCCGGTCTTAGGGCGGAGGGGCGGAGGCGTGGAGGGGCGGAGGCGCGGCGCTTCTTCTTTTTTTTGGTCTGGCGGAGACAGAGAAGGGCGGAGACAGAGAAAGGCGGGGCGACTAATTAAACCCGTTTTCAAACCGCAAATAATATTTGCGGTTTGAATTCGGAATTCAAACCGCAAATATTATTTACGGTTTGAATTCTTTATTCAAACCGCAAATATTATTTACGGTTTGAATTCGGAATTCAAACCGTAAATAATATTTGCGGTTTGGGTATAAATTTAATTTTTTTTTAAAACTTGGTTATTTATATTAAAATATATTTTTTTTGGGGTAAAAATAAAAATGTCGGCAATCAACGTATGCGGTATATTATGTTGTTTTAAAATATGTGATTAAAAAAAAAATTGTCCGGATCGGACCATAAGCTTAATCCCACAATAGTAAATAACACAAAAAGAAGTATCCTTATGTACCTGTTCGGCAACCATTCCTTAGACCTCCTTAGGCTTCCTTCAACTTTTAATCCATCCAAAACTGACCGAACACCACCTTATTTGGTTGGATTAAATGCCCCTCTTTAGACGAAAATATTAATCCATCCCTCCCCTTCCTTAACGTTTTCCCTCCTTTAGAGCCTCCTTAGGCCAACTTTTAGGTATTATTTGGACTATTGTACCCCAGTTGTACAGCTCCTTAAGGATCAACTTTTTTCTTTATTATTTTTTGTTCTTTCTCTCCCGTATAACAACATGAAGCCCTAGACACCATAATAAAACATCTTTATATTTCTATCCAAGATCGTCGATTCTTCCGGCGAGATTGGATCAAAATTGACATTAGCCAACGTAAGTAATGCCCTCTCTGCACCAAGAGGAGTCGTTAGAGATCTGGATTGCCTATATTTTCTCTACTTCGTAGACCTTCCTCAACCCGGTGACGTACATTAGTCCACCTGAAACGAGATTGGATCTTGCTGCAGAGGAAGAGGAAGAGCACTGCGAGGGAGCCTACAATGAGGGGGTAAGGGGTGGTGGTGGAGGGTGAGAGAATGGTGTGAACTTGAAATTTTACCAAGCTACAGGAAGAGAAAGATCAAAGCAATAGACTTTTTTCTCGTACTCATTTCGATTGGCAAAAACAACGAGCTTGAATTTGCTCTGACGAGCCTTGTATCACCAGCTTGAATTTCCTCGTACACATTGCAATTTTACCAGCTTGAACTTTGTTTAATTTTACTTTTTTTTGGTTGATTTCTAAACGGAAGAAATAGCATGTCGATAATGTTGTTGTAAGCAATCTTCTGTGCTGTTTGACTAATTTGCAAAACATATAGCTATTTAATTTTACAGTTTCTTTATTTAATAATATGTGCAGGTTTAAAATTACAACCATATGTCAATGAAAGTCAACGGTGTTTATCATGACAAGTTGGCATAACAAAGCGCGTCCGAAGGTCAAAGAAAGTCAAAGTATTCATCATGACAAGTCGGAACGTGACCAGCTGCACAAGATAATCTGTTACATGATCTTCTCGAACTATAAGGAAAGATTTAATGCATATGATCGGATGGAAGATTCACGCAAGCCTTTTGGAATGTCGAATATTGATGGGATGCTGAATCATGAAGAGTATGGAGGATCATATGAAGATCAAGATCATGAAAATTATGAAGATCATACTTTACCTTTTGTGTTATAATTTTTATTTATATCTAAATATAGGGTAAAGTAGATATGAGGTTGCGACTACCTGATTCTAGCCGTTGCATGGCTAGAAGTTTGAATTCAAAATATGAATTAATCAGGCTGGCTAATAGTGGTATCTAAGCACAAGCAAACTTGGAAAATTCCAATTCTGCAAAAATCTTGAGATTTGCTTCAGATGTAGTGAAACTTTATCACTATGGGTGTGACCTAAAATCCAAAACCACCACTATAAATGGAGGGTCGGTTCTTCCTCTAAAATTTACACAGAAGTATAACATTTGCGCCTCCACTTTAGAAATCCTTTGAGGGTTAGCCAGTCCATTGTTGAATGTGCTTAAACCATTTATAATCCTTTCCATCAACCTCGAATATACTCCACCTAAATTGATCCAAAGTGAGATTAGAGTGAGAGTACTGATTGTCTGGACTTAGAGCCTGCGAGCGAGCTCATACCGGAGCCTATGTGCTCACCTTACTTTCTTTTGAGTTGTTGCACTCAACCTGTCATTTGTGTGGACCGAAGGAGTGTTGTCTCGTACCGGTCACAACCTGTATTCCTTTCTTTATTGGGTAATAGAAAGGCACGCCTATGAAGGTTACATTGCCCGGGGGAGACGTAGGTCCTTTAAAGGCTGAACTTTGTTACCAACTTCTGTGTCACACTTTCTCTAACTCTATCTATTTAATTTACTGCACTTTATTATTTATTTATTCATTTACTTACAAGTTCTTGATTTCGCCAAGAACTACACTTTAACACACACATACAATTGGATTTAATTTATACGTTAGATACTTAGTAGATAGAGTTAAATTTTAGATAAACCTATTCAACCCCTCTCTATGTGCCGTAAGAGACAACAAAGTGGTATTAGAACAGGTTGCTCATAATTGAATTGAACTGTTTAGATCCAATATGACACAACAACCTAGAATTGCTAAAGAACCCCAAATGTTTGGTACTACAGTTAAGAATTTTAGTTATTGGAAAAAGTCTATGATAAATTACTTGAACATTCTTGAACTATGGGATGTAGTTGAAAAAGGATATACTCGTCAAAACACTAAAAACTCACAGAATGAAACTGAGGCATCGAAGAGGTAAAGAGGAAAAATGACAATGCAATTAATGTTCTAATAAAGACAATAAGTGAGGACAAAGCTGTTGTTTTTGTTGGCTGTATGCAATCTTCTAATACTTTGTTTGACTATATTTGTAAAACATACACTAATTGAATTTAACTTTTTACACGATTTAGTGAGTTTGCAGGTTCAAAGCCTTAATTACAAGATCTATTGTGAAAGAACCAAAGATAGGTTCAGAGCTTTAATTTCAAGATTTATAATAAAGAATCAAGGTTCATGAAGTGCTGAATTACAAGATTCTTTTGATGAACCTGAGAAGTCGACAAGACTTTACGAAGCTATAGATTTGTGTAATAATCAAATAGTTAAGTAAAGTATATTTGAGGCTTGTTGATTTCTGGAGCATCCGCCTTGACCGAAACAAATACATGGAACCAATTTAAAATAACAAGTCAGAAAGTTCCAATTTGGTTTCGTGCAAGACGGATGACATCCGTATGGTTGCTTATCAAGTTTTGTGAGACAAATTGTACTAACCGGTCTAAACAGGCATAAACATTTAGAACGGTTAATATTAATTTGAATTATTTTTTGGAAACCCTAACTTCAATATTCGTACAGTCCAACCTAACGGGTTTCTTTCCGTTAGAGTGGATCTAGCAAATCTGAACCCTCCCACTATATAAAAAGTTATTGATAAGCCTCAATTATATATACTTTCGGTTAGGGTTTCACCTCCAAAACTGTGCCAAATTCCTTGTATTTTAGCTTAGTTTAGTATATAATGCACCAAAGAACCAAGTTACTGCTTTTACCTTGTTTAAATTACAGAAATCGAGCAAATGGAGCAAAATACAAGTTGGTGCGGGCCGCACAAAAATTAATTCGACTGAAAAGCCCATTTTATGCGGGCCGCACAAACCTTCTTTCTTCGCAAAATCTACCCATTTTCCATTTTATACGGGCTGCACAGGAGGCTGCACCAATGCCAATTTTGCCTTATTTCGCGATATCTTCTCATATTTGCTATCAGATTCTGGAGGATTGCTTTCCAAAACACAAGAATTGCTATATATTGGCAAAGAGGAAAGGCACCTTTAATTTTAGTTTTAATTCCACATATTTTTTTTACATCCATTTTATCTTTTCTGAATGAATCAAGACGATTGGAGCGAGAATCAAATGTTGCTCGAGCGGAAAATTGTGAATGTTTCTTTATTGGTTCTTTTATTTATTGGCTTAGAAAAAGAAGGTGGATTGGGCCCGCTTGTTTTATTAGCTGTCTTCTCTGTTTTCTAATTAAGTCACATAGAGAGTAAGGATAAAACGGGAATTTAAGGAGTTCATCACTCAAAAGTCTAATTTGTGCGTGTAGAATTGCACTCCCCTTTCCAAAATATGGCGTTTGAGTGTAGTGTGAATCAGAGGGAATGTCGTATTCAATAATCACATTTTGATCCCTCAAAAAATATATATATATATATTTGAAACTGGCAGTAATAGTCTTGATCAGAGTGACTATCCAAAGCAGTATGGCCTAGAGGGGAGTCTACTGGCTGGTAGCAATTAATTGTGAAAACCAAAGTTATGTTTTTACTGATCAAAATTCTTTTCTAAATGTTGATCAAAATTCTATTTTAGAAAAACAAACATCTATTATGAAATAAGCTGTTTTTTCAGAGAAAAAAGAGAGTCGAGCCCTCCAGTTTCATTCAAATAAATTTCTAAATAGACAATGATTTCAAAAACCTGGCATGTTGGATTTTGCTTCAAACACTTTTAAACTCAATTTTTGTTATTTTTTTTTCAAATTTTGCGGTGGTCAAGGCTTTCCATCATAGTTTTCTGCAAGTTAGTGAAAGCAATGTAAGAGAACGGGCCTTGGCGTGCCGAAATTTTTATTAACAGAAATTAAAAAATTAAAATATCAATATTGAAGAACAGTTTCGCCAGATTTCGAAAAATAACAATTCCGTTGTTTTCGGTAACGTCCAGAGGCCGTTATGAAGAATAACGGCCCGATTAGCGGTTAATTACGCACCACCAACCACGGCTTAAAAAAAAACAGGCCGTTATGGACATTCACGGCCAGGGGAAAAGGGAAAAAAAAAAATTCAGGCCGTTATTGTCCATAACGGCCAGGAAAAAAAAAAATTTTTTTTTTTTTCCAGCAAATTGATTTGTGTGAAATCGCAGCAAATTGTGTGAAATTGTATCAAATTAGTTTTAATTTGATGTGAAATTGCTAGGTTTAATTAGGGTTTAATTTTATGAGTTCGGTATAATTTTGTGCAATTGCCTTAGCATAGTTTTAATATCGAAATTTTGTACCAAATTTAGTGTATTTTATTTTTACATGTTTGTTGTATACTTTAGTTGGATTTGATCAAAATACTTGTGTACATTCATGTGTGTTCAACTCCTTGTAATATTTTTAAATTGCATATGAATTAAATTAGTATAATGTGTGTTCAACTTCTTTTAGTTTTGATGTTAAAGATAAATTATTTGAAATATTATGCATGGTATAGGATGTCAAGCAACTGCGGTCCGAATGACCCTGACATTCAAGATGCATATGAGGCACCACCAAATTCGAACTTGCCAACAGAAAAATTTAGCGAATTGTTATGGATGCCGCATGCACAACACAAAGTCTCGCTGTTCTCTGATACTGTAAGTTAATTGTTATGTATCCCGTAGGCGGATGGACTCCACATTGGGGCTCCCCGGATTCAGCCCCAAATACATTTTTTTTACTTGGCTGAATCCGGGGAGACTTTGTGTTGTGCATGCGGCATCCATAACAATTCGCTAAATTTTTCTGCTGGCAAGTTCGAATTTGGTGGTGCCTCATATGCATCTTGAATGTCAGGGTCATTCGGACCGCAGTTGCTTGACATCCTATACCATGCATAATATTTCAAATAATTTATCTTTAACATCAAAACTAAAAGAAGTTGAACACACATTATACTAATTTAATTCATATGCAATTTAAAAATATTACAAGGAGTTGAACACACATGAATGTACACAAGTATTTTGATCAAATCCAACTAAAGTATACAACAAACATGTAAAAATAAAATACACTAAATTTGGTACAAAATTTCAATATTAAAACTATGCTAAGGCAATTGCACAAAATTATACCGAACTCATAAAATTAAACCCTAATTAAACCTAGCAATTTCACATCAAATTAAAACTAATTTGATACAATTTCACACAATTTGCTGCGATTTCACACAAATCAATTTGCTGAAAAAAAAAAAAAAAATTTTTTTTTTTTTTCCTGGCCGTTATGGACAATAACGGCCTGAATTTTTTTATTTTTTTTCCCTTTTCCCCTGGCCATGAATGTCCATAACGGCCTGTTTTTTTTTAAGCCGTGGTTGGTGGTGCGTAATTAACCGCTAATCGGGCCGTTATTCTTCATAACGGCCTCTGGACGTTACCGAAAACAACGGAATTGTTATTTTTCGAAATCTGGCGAAACTGTTCTTCAATATCGATATTTTAATTTTTTAATTTCTGTTAATAAAAATTTCGGCTTGGCGTGTATTATTATTATTATTATTATTATCTCCAAATGGCGTGTATTAATCCTGTTGCCTTTACAAGGAGAATTCTCTTTTGGAAAATATGTGATTATATGCGTATCAGAGTAATCACCGAGTTTTTTCTATATGACAAGCTCTGACCATGGCATGTCTACTGGCATTACTATAAATATGAAGAAAGAACACAATATATACGGAGTATGAATAGAACTTTCTGTTTTATTTCCATTTCTGCGAACTTCAATAGAGAAATGAGCACCAAGTTGCAAATTCTGTTTCCATAAAAAATGAATGAAAGGAGTAAGATATTTACTAGAAGAATTAATTGCAATGACCACCCTCCGCCCCCTTCTCCTCCGGACACACAAAAGAAGCACCCATTTCAGCTTACTTCTTTGGTATCCTTCAATTTAAGACTAACAGAAAAACAGTGCGCAGACAGATCTCTTCTTATAAACTAAAAGTTTTCACATTCTTCGGCTTCTAACTGTGCTGTTTTAACTGAATCAACGTACTTCTGAGGGTGCTTTCCTTAACCTGTACATTAAATTAGTTGCAGCATAAAAAAAGGCATCACAAATGCCCCTTCTGATGAGGGCTTTTCAGGCACTGATTAATAGTTGTCTGCTGTTGATATAATTGTTTCTTAAAAAAACAGAAACATTCATATTCACAATTTCTAAACAAATTTATTTATTACTGATTCATCATATACATAAGATATACACAGAATCGGGCTAGAATCCATGGTTTTGGAATGTAATATTAGTGTCACTTAGTTTAATATAAGGAACATTAAGGATGGAAGTGGGAAAGACAAAGTCCACCAAGACATCTGGATTTTGAACAAACACATAATATAATATTTTGGGATCTCTTTGTGATATTTACCTTGGTATTAACTAAGAAATTCTGTCAAGGTGCTTTCACAATGAAAGGTGGCATATAAGTGAAGCATTCAAAAGAATTCTCATCACAAAAACTGCCCAAACCCCATTAAAGTACCGAGATGATTTCATGAACTTTCAAAAAACATAATGCATAATTCGCGAGTGGATTAAATGGGAATTAGTTAAACAAAAGAAATAAGATTACCTGTAAATTGTGAGCCACTGCCAGTAGATTACCACACTCCTCAATAGATTCTCTTTCCTTAGTGGTTACCTTTGCTAAATCCAAGGCTATTTTTTCCACCTCTTCCGCCTTATATATAAATGAAATACATAAAATAAGATAGTTGTGGTGATCTGAAAATGTTAACTACTTCCTTAAAATTGCAAAATGCCGCTATACCATCTTGGAATTCCCGAACACTCACTCTTATAACATTATAAAAAGGGCTAACTTTGTTATCCACTCTTTCAACCTTACTAATATAAGAAAGAAGAGACTAGCAGATAACTGTGGTTATCTTGTATTTACTTTAAATAAAAATCCAACCTAACTATATACCCTTGCTTTCACCGTCTATACAGTGTTTTCACATAACGTTACCATATGGAAGGCCTAACTATGAGAAAATAACAAGAATGACTGTCAATAGAGTAGTAGTTAGCATTATTCTGTTTCCAAGTATTGATAACATTATTAGGATTTATTGCACTGAATAGTGAATGACGAAATATAAGAATGGCTTTCTGCAAATTCACAAAAAAGACATTTTTGTTGTTACCGGTGAAATATCAAATTAGTTTCCATGTCTGCTATGTTTTCCAATTTGGTGTTTCTGTATTCTCGATGGAATTTCTTTGACTTTTTTTACAACTATGATGTACACTGGTACAAATTGCCAACCAAACCTCATTACTTAGCAAGTCTTACTCACCATTGGTACAAATTTCTGCAGACAGCTCGATGAAGGCTCCAAAGCTTTTATAGCATGACTCAAAGCCTCCTTTATCTCTATAGCATCAGCCTGAAAATAAAACAAGTAAAAGTATAAGATCTAAACATATAGCAACAACAGTGTTACTAAAATCGTTGATACATAAAGTTATTAGCTAAGTTATCCTCAATCATGCACCGAGTGACCAACCAGTACAGGTTTCATTGAGACCAGTATATGACGTACAAGTTCCATAGCAGATAAGATCAGGATATGATATAGAAACAATTGCAAAACTTCAATGTTTAGTTGTACATCTAACCTTAACAATGCCTGATTACATGTTGGTTAGTTTATACCAGAATAGATGGTTATTAATATGTGACTACATGATATTGCTATCCTTGCTATGTAGCGCTTTAGAAAAAAAAATCTTACCTTCACATCACTACCAACAGGTACCCGAACAGCAGCATTTTGTAAAGCTGTGATCATGCCAGACAGAGATTCGTCTTGGTCACTTTCAACTGCATCCCAGTCATCCAAATATGCCATCTGAAGAAAATAATTAAATAAGAGAAGTTATAATTTCGTTAAAGTCTCAACATAATTTGACGTGCAAAAGTTAAAAAAATAAGACAAGATAAAAAAAAGCATATAACTAAATACAACATAGTAAATTAAATAATTGAGATAAAAAAAAACATATCCCTTCTCCTCTCAACATAACTCAATGTGCCAAGGTAAGAAAGCATTTAACTATATACAACATAGTACTCCTCTCTCCCCCTCCCCCCCCACCTAAACCTAAAAAAATATGAAACATATGTGTTTTTTAACGATGCAGCTGCAAAGGAGGCCTACAGAATTTTCTTTTTTTTTTGCAGATTGTAGATGTGATAACTTCTACGTGACAAGACATGTGAATGGGTAGACTCCCTTGTATATGTCGATATTTGGGTTTTTGCAGGATCCAAAAAAAAAACAAATTCCTTCTTTTCTATTTTTTAGAGATAAAGAAAATAGATTAAAGGGCCAAACAACCCTTTACTTGCACTTATTCATCGGAGTAACAGTGGGAAGTTTTGGCAAATTCAAAACTCCAAAAACTCCCTCAAGTACTACAAACCAAACATTGGGGCTTGAATTTGCCTTGTAGTACAGCAGCAACGTAATAGGTTGCTCTTTGTGTATTCCAGGGTACAAACTTATCTTAACCTTAAGTTTGCATTCATATGTACACCTGAACTATCACAAAGGTATCATGATTAACCCTTCAAATCAAGAAGTATTATGCATAACCTCATAAAACCTGGGGATCATTATTGAGTGTCCTATAAAACATTCTGAACCCATACATCCCCCCATCTTCTTCAAAAGATGACCACAGTGCATTTCTTTCCCACAATTTCTAACTGTATAAACAGAGAACAAAAGAATAGTAGTCTAAAGAAATTAGGGGATAGGTTTATGGCGCGGTACCCATGGAATTATACTTAAATTACTTTTGCCCCATTTTAATATAAACTCTTTACCTGAGACTCGAGGATTGAACTCAACTTCATCTCTCTTTTCAAGCAATCCAATTGAATTCTCTTCTCATTTACTCGGTCACGTAGCTCTGAGATTCCAATTGAAGCTCCATAAAGCTCTTTCTATTTAAAAACCAACAAAAACCATATATTTCAATATTTGAGGTTCTTTGCATATGAACTTGGTGTTCACAATCCGTGAATGGTCATGTGCAACTAAACAATTAGTGTGCCAATTGATACCAAATCACCAGTATATATTGAACAGTCTAGTCTAGCATTTTAATTGTGGCATGCATATTGCTCAACAGAGATGATGCTAGCCTCCTTTTGCAATTAGGAGGAAGCCTAAATGGGAACAAATATCAACATTTATCTTATTATATTAGAAAATTGGAATCACACATGCACACACACATGAAAGTTATTTATGGTAACTTTTGCCAGATGTTGTATTCAATCTAAGAAACTCCAGTCGTAGTAAGCTAAACTGTTTCTGGCATACCCAGTAAACCATGTCAGATTTACTATCCCAAAAATGAAACCAATTAGATAAAACAATAAAGAAACAATAATACCTCCATCCCAAGCATTTTAGTCTTTGTTGAAGCACCTGCCTCTGCATTCATAAATTTCAGTTGTATTAACCTGTTATTCAACAACTTCAGACTGTGTGCTTCTTCTTCCGCTCTTTTCCCCTTTTTTAATTTTTTCACTTCTAACCCTAAAACTGGCCGTTGTGGTGGTTTCCCTGAGACCACCCTCCTTGTTTCCATTCCCATGGTCTTATCATTCTCAAATCCCGTTGTTTGAGAACCAGAAAGACTCGAATTCAATGACCGACATACCAACGGGTTTGAAACCCGACAAGAAGACTCCACACGAGACAATGAGGACCTCAGATCAGTAGCTGCTCCTGCCCGGTTTCTCATGTTGGTACCGGTTATAGAAGGGCTGTTGCAGAAACTACCACTTTGTGTACCACTGCTACAGCTATCCACACTGCAAGTTTCAACATCTGACCCACAATCATCCTCAGGTCTTGCTGGGCGTGGCGAGGCGGCTGCCCGTTTTGGTCTCACCGGGTTCCGCGTCTTAGGTGAGAAACTGGGCGTGCCTGGCCTAGGCCGCCTTCTAGAGTCCTCAGGTGGGCGGGATTCAGCATCAGACTTCTCATCAAACAGTTTGTGTACAACTCGATTGTTAGGCGGTCTAGCTTCAGACGTGAAGTAGAATGTTCCGTTAATGGATCTGGATTGGTGTAAGGGGGTTGGGCGGCGGTTCTCATCAGTACATTCACTCTCGGATTCAGACCCATACTCGGATCCAGATCGGGAAGGGGTTCTTCTGGGAGAGGGATTTGCCCCTGGTCGAGGGCTGGGGCTAGGGTGGAGAGGGGTGGAGAGGTATCTCGAGCTCACCTCACGGAACCCACGGCGAGCCCTTCGAGCAACGGTGGACGGAGGAGGTGGTTGTGGCGTAGGAGGTAGTGGAGGATTCGCTGAGGTCGCCATGAATTTCCTTTCGGTAAGGGTTTATACTGTCAGAATTGAGTTAGCCTTCTCTGATCAAGAAAAGAAGACCTAATTTCTGAAAGAGGGAAATCCCATTTAAAACAATTGAGGTTTTTGTTGAGAGTGTGTTTATTTCCTCCGATTTGTTTCTTTCGAGAGAGAAGGGTTTAAAGTGCACCGTTCGAGTATCTTTAGAGATAAATTGAACATGAGACACAGTCGGTGTACGGAGCTTTATCTCTGATATGTGGGGCCGAAACAATAATTGATTGGAATCACTATGGACCGCTTCACGTCATTGTACGGCTCATGAAATGTCGTATGGACATGGCTTTATAATGGTGTAGATAACTTGCTGGCCACCTTTAAAGCTAATGGTATCTTTAAATTGCTACGCATACTCCGAGTTCATACAAGAACTCAAGTTCAAAAGAGTAACGGTCGGATTGGAATTCGCAACGGAAAGAATAGATTATATTTACTTTATTTCACTGGCCCCACGAGAGTTGATAGCTTGTCGTACTCCTCATCTTCGTATTTTAGTCCGCCTAGATGCACTTTGTCAATTTTATTTGTTCAAACAGTACTTGACATTCTCAAAATACCGAAATTTTTATCAATTGAAAATAAATTAAAAAATATCGGCAAAAGGTATCATTTTCGCAGAATTTCGAAATGTAAGTAGAACGGGTTTGTTTATCCCGTCCCACTAACCCATCCCATTTTGACTTAACCACCGCTAATCAAATTAACCAAACAGGAAAAAAATCACAGACGGTATAGATCGTCCCGTCCAAGGAGCGAAAAAAAAATTCACAGACAGATTAATCCGTCCCGTCCGAGACCCAACAAAATCATTACGCAAAGTTTGACCAGAGGAATATAATTGGTATTCGTCCTATCAAATCAAACGAATCCCGAATGCCAAAGTTTTTAATCCAATGCAGCCAGGGACGGGACAATCCATAACGTCCCGTCTTTTTTTTTTCACGATCGGACAGGATCGAATTTACCGTCCTAGTTTTTTTCTGTTTTGATAATTTGATTAGCGGGGCAGAGGCGGATTAGGAATCAGTATGCGGACGGATTAAAATTTCACGTCCTGTGGGACGGGATAAACCAACCCGTTCTACCTATATATGTAATTTCCGCCAAAATAATCCCCTTTAACGATATATTTTTATTTTAATTTTGATTGATAAAAATTTCGGCTCAAAATGCAATTCAGTATAAAACTGAGAAAAAAAAAATCCGTTGTACCGCCTTGCTCCTCAATACCTCTCTTCATCTTTCCTAAAACAAGTTTGCTTTCTTCACCTGCTGGACTCAATCTTAACTATGAAATTCTCTTGCCATCTTTCCTCCAGTATTCCCTTGTCTCGCTTTAAGTCATGATTTATTTTTTAGTGATGGAGAAAATTTATAAGTCTATCGTCATAATGTGTTCATCAGAATTTGAACTCAAAACCTCCTAAAAATCAAATAGTTACCATCAGTATAACTATTAGTTGGATTCCAGAACATGATTTACTAAGTCTGTAATGCTTGATTTTCTCTCGGGGAATCCCATCTTTTTGGCTTTGGTTGCATCTTTGGCCTCTATTTGGTCTATCTACGTGTGATTGAAAGGTATGCTTCAAACCAAGTTTGTGAGTTAATTTACTACTCATAAGTCTATTATAAGGATCAACAGTTAGTCGAGTAATTTGCAACAAAAAAAGTTAGGCGATTAAATATCTATCCTCTACAAAATTTCACGTAAAACAATTCAATGTCATTGCAAATATTTCAGTATTAATTTGTATGCAAATCATATGTTTTGATCCATGGTGCTGAATTCCGTGCATAATGCATGTCTCTCTTTGATTTCTAAATAGTTTCACATGCGGCCATTAATATCGTTTATAACTGTTTATATATTATTTTTGACTCATGCCATAGCTTTGTTTATAAATTTTGTACATAGAGGTATGCTACCTTGGTCCTGGGGTTAAGTTCAGGTTCGCTAGGTAATAGTAAAATTACATTTAGACATTACCAGACCAAACTGGTTCAATAGGGCAATAAATATTGTTCAAGGTTTTCTTGCAGTTTAGTCATCAATTAATCATTGATCTGGTAAGTTAGAATCTTCAAATGCCATCTACATTTTCTCAAATTTGGTTTGAATTCGCCCATATAAGGTTATGCCCGCTAAAAATTAATTGCTTTCATTCCTTAAGTTACAGTCACCTGACACAAAAGATCGAGAGCTGTGTTGCGATAACAATCCGTGTTGTGTCGACATCAACTTCAATCATATCAATTCAACCATAAGCTAAGCTAACATATGTACCAATAGAGATGAAGTCATAAAAAAATTCTGATACCAGAAGCAACATTTGCTGGTTCTACATCAATTTTCAGCTTTAGTTGTAGGTGGTTTTGCAGATAATCGTGACCAGTTGGTTGCATCAATTCGAAAGTGAGGTCGATCAGTCAGCCAAAAAAAATTAATCCACAAATTAAACGAAAGTATTCGTATGCTATTATCATTGAATAAATCACCAACTCTTATTGGATATATTTCTCCTTTTCAACATAAATGCGAACTGTCTGATCTATAATGAACGGATCAAATAATAAAAAAAGTCACTAAAAGAACATCAATCGATCTGATTTGAAAGACTTGTTTGAAATCGAATAGTTCAAACTTAAAAAAAAAAAACAGGACTCTTTTCATGTGATGAAAGAGTATTTGTATGCTATCATCATTGAATAAATCACCACCTCTTATTGGATATATTTCTCCTTTTCAACATAAATGCGGACTGTCTGATCTATAATGAACGGATCAAATCATATAAAAAGTCACTAAAAGAACATCAATCGATCTGATTTGAATCACTTGTTTGAAATCGAATAGTTCAAACTTAAAAAAACAGGACTCTTTTCATGTGATGAAAGAGTATTTGTATGCTATCATCATTGAATAAATCACCACCTCTTATTGGATATATTTCTCCTTTTCAACATAAATGCGGACTGTCTGATCTATAATGAACGGATCAAATCATATAAAAAGTCGCTAAAAGAACATCAATCGATCTGATTTGAATCACTTGTTTGAAATCGAATAGTTCAAACTTAAAAAAAACAGGACTCTTTTAATGTGATGAAAGATAACAACAATGATCGAATACAGAAATTCCTTGTATTATATTGGATGTCCATGTACATTTCGCTCTCAGTCTCTCCTCTCCGTTTTTCCTGATTGATACCAAATTTTCTTGAACAATTATGTTGGACAAACACGCAACTCATGGTGAAATGTACATCGTTCTAGACGAAGTTACGGGGTTTTAAGATTTGTAATTATAACTAGAATACCTATGGCGATTAGCAAGGCGATTAGCAAGGCGATTCTAGGCGATTAGCGCAACGAGAAAAAAAGAAAAAAACAAAGAGAAAAAAAGAAAAAAGAAACAAAAAAGAGAGAAAATCAAGAGAAAATCTGGAAAAGTAGGCCTATGGCTGCACAACAAGCCCGCCAATTAGCTCTCGCTCGAGATCGCTTTGCCTTATTAATGGCGGAAGGCCCGTATTTTGGCCCACGAAGCAAAACGTACAAGGATACACTTCTTCATCCACCGTTCTCGACGAATTCGACAACAGCTCGGCTTCCTCAGCATCAATCTCGAGCAGATCGTGTGCGGTACAAGATTCATGAGATTCGCAAACGATCATCTCCATCCTCCCCGATTTGTATGAGATGTGGATCGCCCGGACACCTGGCAGATCAATGTCGAAACGCCCCACTTTGTTTTATCTGTAACAAATTCGGGCATAAAGGCGTCTCCTGTACCACTGGCCTTTCTACTTCCCCTAATCCAGAAGCTGCTTCGTCTTCAATGGCGCCTTTTGGAAATCGACGGGGTTTTGCACGATCGCGACCTTATCTCATTGGAAGATCAAGTAACACACGCTATCCAAGCGATCGGGTTGATCCGGTTGCTCCGGTTGCTCCGATGAGGTCGGAAGGTCAAACTCCTCCGGAACGACCTTTTCAGGCAAATGCAAGGCCTCCGCTTCCCTCTAACCAACACATTGCTCCTTCTGGTCAACCATCAGCACCCCCGCGGGCTCCGATTCTACAGCAAACTCCACCAGACCGCCCGATCATGGCGCGTAATCCGCGGCAGGAGCAACTGCGTCCTGTACTACAACCAACCCCACCCATGGACCAACTACCCCAAGCGGCGGCACACCCTCCCATTCTTATGTTCACTTCTACGCCGGAGTCAGAGGCTATCGACCGCGAACTTCAACTCAGTTTTATGTTGGATGACATCGCGGGGTGGGGATCGGAAAAGGTGGAACGCCTACTGCGATTCTCCTACCCCCCATTTCTTTGGGTCGTTCAGGTAATAGATGAATTTGTATATCTTATTCAAGCTCCCTCTGACGAATGGGTCCACTCCGCCACTCGCAAAAAGTGGCTGCGCATGGAGGAAGTCCAGTTTCCAATTGTGAAATGGGATCCGTCCTTCCATGCTGGGCGCCGATTACAATCGGTTTGGATTCGACTACGAGGATTTCCTTATAACCTATGGTCTTGGAGTACATTTAACTCCCTTCTCAGTCCTTTTGGTGCAATTGTTCTTGAAATTGACCCTGGTACCCAACATCGATACGATTACCGTTTTGCTAGACTCCGAATTGGGATTAGTCACATCAACATTTTACCTAGAACTCATTGTATCACACGTAGGAATACCAATGGTTTTGTTGCAACCCATGACCTTGAATTTGAAGTTGAAAATGATATTACTGAAAGTGTAAATGCCTGGAGAGGAAGGATGAATGGTAGACCCTTTCCTAATGGGACCCTCTTTGGCAACAGACCTAACCAACCTGCTCCAGAGCCCCAAATTGGCCCAACCCAGATCATTCCCCCTGGCCCAGATCAGGTTATCCATCACCATGGCCCAAATCCGAATCCATTGGCCCAGGCTGTTCATGCTCAAACCATACCATCTAACAACCCAGCTAATCCAATACCAAATCCACAAAGTATGGATGAAGATGCCCCCCCAGCTCCCCCTCTTTCTAACTCTCATCCTACATTTCCACCATCACATCCTTCCACCTATCCATTTAGAAATCTGCTTCATGGTCCTTCTCCTCAACCCCCAAGGCACAGAGGGATTTCTATCCAAGAACCAACCCCTGACCCTAGACCAGTACTGGGCACATCCCCCCTACTGGCAAGGGTAAAAAACCTCTTTCTGGATGTAAACAAGACATACCTCAGGTCGATGGATATGAAACTTCTGATTCTGATGAAGACTCTTTTCAAAATGCTCTGAATGCAATTCTCAATTTAGAAAAAGGTAGTGGATCTACTTCTGGCAACACCCAACACCATGAACAGCACATTCCTGCACCTAACCCCCAGGCTCCCCTTCCTCATGAGTCTGATAATGAAAGTGGCGATCTGCCTCCCCCCAGCCCTTTTACCTATCCTTCTATCACTCGATCCCCCAGCCCTCATAGTGATAGCAGTGAGCTCATTGGCGATATCATTGATAAATTCCTAGATGAAGAACCTCTCTCTGTAAGAACAAGGAGGCTGCAAGTGCAGAAAGCCAAAACCAGCTCTCTACTGCCCACTTCTCCCCTTCCTAAATCAAAACCTAAGTTACACAAACAGACACCTAAAGAAGTGAGGTTTAATGCTGCAGTGGAGGTCAGGACTACACCTTCTAGAAAAAAGAGTATCAGCCCTGCCAGGACCTCTCCTTCTAGATCCAAACATAGACCACGTTCCAGAACAAAAAAACCAGTCCTCTCCTCCACCCCTTCTGACCCAATATCTACCCCAACTGTTATAGAGCTATCTGACACTTCTACATAATACATAGATACTCCAGAAGTCAACCTAGAGACCTATTATAAGAATTATCAAAGACCTATCCCAAGGAAGAGCATTAGACTCCAAGCCAAATCTGCCCAAACACCAATTCTAAAGAGGGCTCAGAAGAGAAAAGCTACTTCCTCCATTAAACATAAAGGTAATCCTCTGTTAGTTTCATACCCCTATTCTCGATTCACTGTAGATCAAATTCATGAATTATTTAGGGTATACCAAATTAAATTGGGAGCTACCCTACATGAAAGACAGATTCTAATCTCTAATATTAGGAATATGGGAAGACAACAATTTGAACAAGCATTAATACAAATAGAATCAACTCCTAAGGATGAGACAGGAACTATCACACTTCATATAGACTCCCTTAATACTTCTGGTAGCTTAGTAGTCCCACCAGAGAGTGAGGATGCAGATAGGCACCTAGCTCAATTACAGGGAATTTCACTAGATTTATGAATATTCTCAACTGGAATATTAGAGGGCTGAATGCCCCGAGGAAAAGAAAAGCTTTAAGTGAACTAGTTAATCAACATCAATTAGATATTGTAGCAATTCAGGAAACCAAAAAAGAGGACTTTTCTCACAGAATATTGACCTCCATTTCACATAGATTAGATATTTGGATCTATGTACCATCTATAGGAAGATCTAGAGGAATCCTATTTGGGGGAGATAGTAATACGATTCGAGTACTGTCTCATAGTCAACATCAATATTGCTTAAATATTCATTTAGAATATAAGGTAGATCATTCTCTGTGGCAGTTTACAATAGTTTATGGTCCTACTCTTAGGAAACATAAATCCGACTTATGGAAGGAATTAGACATGCTTAGACAGGGACATCTCACACCTTGGATCTTGTGTGGAGATTTCAATGTAATACGATCCCACCAAGATAAATCTGGTCCTTTATTTGATATTCGAATTAGTCAAATGTTTAACTCTTTTATTAATAGACATAATTTAGTAGAACATACCCTTAAAAATAGGAAATACACTTGGTCCAATGGGAACAAATTTGCCCTATTGGATAGATTTTTTACTTCCTTAGAATGGGAACATAGATATCCTCATAGTGAACTAAGTGATCTTAGTAAAAATGGGTCAGATCACTGCCCTCTACTAATGACAGGAATACATCCTTCTCCTACTAAACAACATTTATTTAGATTTGATCCCCTCTGGCTAGAACAAGAGGATTTTGTTAAACTGGTACCAAAATGGTGGGAGGAACACCCTCTTCACCTACCAGATGTGGCCAAAAGTTGGAATATCAAACTAGGCCATCTTAGGAAAAAAATAAAAGGTTGGGCTAAGAACCACTATGGCCAAAAGAAAAAAGAAAAATTAGATATTCTCTCCAAATTACATGCATTAGAGATAATTCAAGAAAATAGGTCATTTACTGATGTAGAATTTTCCGATTGGAAACATCTTAAATCTAGACTAGAAGACATTTACTTAACTGAAGAAATATATTGGAAACAAAGAGCCAAACAACAATGGCTTGATGAGGGAGATCAAAACTCCAAATTCTTTCATATTGTAGTTAACCATAGAAAGAAAAAGAATACAATCACTGGGTTAAACATCAATCATCAGTATACTCAATCTGTAGAGCTTATTCAAGAACACATTCTTTCTTATTACAAGGATATACTGGGTACTGCAGGTACTAAACTTGCTAGTTTAGATGATGATTTCTGGGAAGCTAGTGACAAATTGAACGTCGAGGAGAATAATTCCCTCCTAGCTCAGTTCACCCTAGAGGAAATTCAACTTGCTTTATTTGCCTGTGAGCCTAATGGGGCCCCTGGCCCTGATGGCCTTTCTTTTAAATTTTATCAATATTTCTGGGAAGTAGTTAAGTATGATATCCTTACTTTATGTCAACAATTTTACCAAAATAGCCTTCAATTAGACAAACTGAACAAATCTATTATCTGTCTCATTCACAAAGAAAAGGATGCAACTTTGATAGGAAAATACAGACCAATTAGTTTAGTGAATTGCAGCTTCAAATTGATTTCAAAAATATTAACACATAGACTTACTCCAATAATGTCCCGTTTTATAGATGATAGTCAATCTGCATTTTTACCTAATCGATATATCTTAGATAATGTGGTCTTAGGACAGGAAATCATTCATTATAGTACACATCACCAGCAGCCTGGAGTTGTTATCAAAATAGATTTTGAAAAGGCTTATGATAAGATCAATTGGGACTATTTGTTAGAGGTTTTATATAGTAGAGGTTTTAATCCTAAATGGATTCATTGGATTACAAATTGGTTATCTAGTTCCCAATCATGCATCAATATCAATGGGAATCTTACTCCTTATTTTTATTGCAAGAGAGGTGTCCGACAAGGAGACCCCCTTTCACCATATCTTTTTATCTTAGCTGCTGATTCCTTAAGTAAAATCTTTCTTAAAGGGAGACAAGCACACATATTAGAGGGCTTAGGGCCTAAATGTTTTGACCAACATGCAATTACCAATTGTCATTATGCCGATGATACCATTTTGTTTTTACAAGCTCAACCAGAAATAATTGAGGCTGCATGGTGGGCCATGCAAGCTTTTGAAGCAATTTCGGGTATTAAAGTTAATTTAAGCAAAACTGAACTGTACCCTTTACACACCAATGATGGTTTAACTTTTGCTCATATATTTCAATGTAAACTGGCTCAATTTCCTATTAAGTATTTGGGATTACCTTTACATAATACAAAATTACTATGCCAAGATTGGAGATTCCTTGTAGACAAAATTGAGAAAAAACTTCCTAATTGGAAAGGACAACTCTTATCCTATGGTGGTAGGTATACCCTCCTCAATTCAGTCCTCTCTGCCACCCCCTTATATGCCCTGTCTTTATTTCAAGTCCCTGATACAATTCTCAAAGATATAGATAAGATTAGATGTCGTTTTTTCTGGCAAGGCACTGATAAAAAACGGAAGAAATTTGCTCTTCTTAATTGGGAGACAGTATGTTTAGCTAAAGAGTTTGGAGGTCTTGGTATATTAGATTTAAGAGATATGAACTCAGCATTGCTTACCAAATGGTGGTGGAAATTTAAGGACCCCACCTTTCATAGCAAGTGGAAAACCCTAATTACTCATCAGTATTACAGTACTAGTAAAAATTCTGCTATTTCTCCATTTTGGACTTCTATCTTGCAACTTAATTCTTTAGGTCACTGCAGTACTAGATACATTCCAGGTTCCATTTCGAGGGTTAGATTCTGGGAAGACCTTTGGTATGGAGAGTGCATCTTAGCCACACAATTTTCCCAGCTCTATGAGATCTGTACCAACCCACATACACTCCTTTCTGATGTAATTACTACACAGGGCAGATGTATTCGCTTTAGGCGCAGTCTTACTGGCATCGATCTCCAAGATTGGGGCCATATCCTTTATTTACTTAGCACAATTTCTTTTACTCATCAAAATGATAAAATAGCTTGGAGGTGGGACAAATCTGGTCTGTTTTCAGTTCAGTCTACATATGAATTCTTAAATTTCAGGGGAATCCAATTTGACCACCCCATGCTATGGTGGAATACCCTTCTACCACCCAAAATAAAAATTTTTATGTGGCTGACTTGTAAGAAAAGGATTCTCACTAGAGATATTCTTCTTAGAAGGGGGTGGAAGGGTAGTCCGCACTGCTCCTTTTGTGATCAATCCGAAACAATTAACCATCTATTTTTAACTTGTCCACTTACTCAGCAAATCTGGTTTTGGATGGGTCAGAGTCGGTCTTACTTTAAACAATGGAATTCCTTCAAAGATATTATGACTTTTGTTTATAGCCTTCCTTTATACCAACAGCACGGTTTCCTGATAGTTCTAAGTAGCATTTGTTGGACTTTGTGGAAACATCGAAATGAAATTTGTTTTAAACAAACCAATATTAAAACGAGCCGACAACTTATCTTTCTTATTATATCTCTTGCTGAATATTGGACAGGCAAAGCAAGGATGCAGAAGAAGATCAAAGAGGCATCGTATGTTTGGCTCCCGACGGCTGAGGCACTGGAAGACATTCCTCTCCGAGTATGGCCTCCTGGCAAGGACCAATTGGTGATTTATCGAGATCAGCTGCCCTCTTCTCCTCTGCACTCTTCCTCTTCCTCTCTGTCAGATTGAGGAAGTCCACGCTTTTGAGATCTGACAATAGGGTCTTGCGTGTTGGAATAGATCTTGGGTTTTTTTTTGCATGTTGGCATAGATCTGACAATAGGGTTGCTGCTATCTTAGGTTTTTTGAGAAATAGTTTGCTCAAGGATATACAGTGTTATTTTTTATGCTTTTGTTAAAATCCTGTTATAGATCAGTACTGGGCCAGTTGTAAGTTAACAAACGTTTCTTCAATGAAACCGGGCCTTCGGCCTTTTTAACCAAAAAAATACCAAATTTTCTTATAGGTATTTTATACAACGATAATGTGCAGACAGATGTGTTGGTGATGCAACATAGTGAACTAATAGCTAGATCTTGATTGATCGATAACTTCATCCTAGCTTTAAAAAGACCGCACAGAATCCAATCCCCCGGATAGAGAACGTGAAGCGCCCCGCTCACGGCAGGCAGGCTTAGGCCTCACCATGACCAATTCCATTCAGTCAACACACAATGCATGCCATGACCTTCAACCGTCTGGCGATAGGAACCCGTATAGTTTGTTTAAGACGAGTTCATATGCTACTTTTCTAAACAAAATATAATATTTTATTATCCTAAATCAAATCAAATTTTAGTATAAAACTAACAGATCGGATCAATCTAATTTGAAATCAGAGAACTAAATTTAATCGTATGGTCTACTTTGAAGTCCTAGAGCATACTTTGGTACTTGAGCTCTGTAAAATTGAAACTTCTGCACAACCAACCATAAGGGCCTGTTCGGTGCCAAGAGAGGAATGGGTATGGGCACAAGAATAGAACTGAATTTTACTGTGCATATGGGTTAAAAAAAATTCAGTCAGAGTAACTTTTTTTTTTCCACGGGCACAGTAACTCGCCGAACAGGGCCCTAATAATTAATGTTGCTATCGGAGAATTCAGAGTTAGGATGTCCTGCACAAGAACCATTTCTACAAATCAAGATCGTCTATAAGATGATGACTTGAAACAGTCCGAAACCCAAACGAGGAACTCAAGCATAACATCTGCAATGCAAATTTATCTAAAACCACAAAAAACCAATCCAATGTCATCTTAGACATGACACCTACCTGGATCAGGAAAGATGGTCCAGGCCCAGGCAAGCAGACAACCATTTTCTTTGCCTCCTGGAAAATGAGATACGTTTCCCGCATTTGGGCTGAGAGTTTTCTCATATTATTAGTATTTTATTCTGGTTTTGGTTAAGGTCGGGGGAGGAGGTTTTAAATACTTAAATGCCTGCCAGAATGATGACAGAACTACATTGATAAAAAGAAAATTATAAAAATCATCTCTTTTAATAAAGAAAGTAGAACAGACATTTTTCAATATGAAGCTAATATCCTGAGATTTCGTGAGGTATCTAAGTTATGTATATACAAACAATACTGCCTATGTCTTTTTCCTTTCAGCTATAAGTGGATCGACCTCCTGGCCATCATGATCTTTGCATTAAAGATCATAGAATCCCCCTCTCCTGGATTGTTGAGAGCCACCTGAGTTTTAATTAAAAAGGGGCGTGAATTAAATCTCTGTGTTTGGTATATTTGTACCTTCCTACTTGCAATTTTTTTTTGTTTTTGGAAGACAGTGATATCAAGGCTCAGTACTTTAATTACTAGAAACATAATATAAGCAAAGCCACATAGCTGAGCAAAGTAAATGCTGAACTCTGTTTGCAATTTTTGTTAATGGGGTTTGCTTAATTAAACTTTTCTAGTTGCGTATAGACTTGGATTAATAGTCTTATGAAATTTAGTTATACCCGGCAAAGCCAAAAGTGTAAGCAAAGGGAAGCGATTTAGAAAGAAGGATAACTAATCCAGTATTGTAATCTTCCATTGATTTCGAAAGATGAATTATTTGGTATCAAAAACCAAAGGACCCAAATTCACAAGGGGCAGTGTGTAACGGTTGAACACAAAAGAAACATTGAGAGGAAGGGAGTACCAAAATCTTCTAAAGCATCATCTGTTTGGCTTGTGAAAAATGGAGTGAGGAAATTCTTATCCAGCTCACTGAACGATGTTGCACTGCAACACAACAATTAAAAACTGGTAAGCATTATGTCAGGATCAGAGAAAGAGGGAAAGGAGGGACGGACGAAGAGAGAGAGAGAGAGAGAGAGAGATATTGTCGTCTTATGGAACTCCTTGAGTTTTGTCCTCAAATTGCTTTGAGATGAAGCACCTTCCTCGTAAGTCGGGGCCACATACCCATCATGTTCCTCGTAGCTCTGCACAAAATAATAAAAAAGAAGAGTGCATGCAACTCTGTTCAGATTAAATGTGATCAGTGAAAAATTAAGATAGATATTAAGTTGCCATATGGAAATATATGACCAAATTACATAGCAACAGAAGAAGGGAAAATTACGATCTAGTCAACCTAGAATTATAGATCGAAGAAAGAAGCTGATTTTGCCCTCATTTGATTTGGACCTGAACTTTTATTTGGTTCATAACACCTCTAAAACTTTTGTATCTGGTTGAACTGGCCCCTTGTCCTTATTAAGATTTATTTATTAATTGATAGTCCAAATCATTCAGTAAACTCTTTAACCAAAGTCATCAGCTAGAATGCCAATTAGTTTAGGCCAAAATGAACCAGTACCAAAGGTTCAACTGTCTGCCAAAATCAGAATTGTCATTATTAATGCTTCTGGGAACTCACTTGCCCAAACCCGTAACATTAAAATACCACTGCCCGAACTGTTGTTGGATTGAACAGGCACATTTTCCATGTGAAGAGAAGAAAGGAAACACAAAGATTATGTGTAAACTCACTTCCAATTCATTACTGTGACCATCACCCACAACCTCAAGCGCTTCAAGCATAGTTCCAGTCGATCCTCCAATTAACAACACCTAATTGCAGAAAGAAGAAAAAAAGGTAACTTCACTTTTTAGTGAAACAAGTACTTTCTATATTCTTTATGACCTTTCTAATGTCAAAGAGAGAATCAAAAAGAGAAATAACATACAGTCAAAACAACAATGGCGGTAGTGGTGCTAAATATTGTTTTTCCATGTCCGTCAGGCAGTTCATGGACAGACTGTAGAGCAAGTGCAAATGCCATGGCCCCTCTAAGTCCTAGTTACCATCAGAAGACAAAAATTTATGTTGATTTATAAAAATAGTACAAATGGTCCCCAAAACTTCAATTATTTGACCTACATCTGAAGCTTTTGTCGAATTAAATTCTGACACAGGACACTTGAATTGTTTCATAGTCGGCTTTATTCAATACAAACCCAATCTCTCTCTTTACAGTGCTTCAAAACATTTTACATGATAAAGTCCAGTATCCACCCTCAAATAATAACTGCAGAGATTTCAGAATTGAAAACACACCAACAAGAGATAGGAGTAGGTCCGATGGGCATCGGACCTACTTTTAGGTTCAATTAACTCTAGCACCGTACGATTAGTATTAAATCTGTGTACATGGAAATTGATACAGATGCGCACGGATTTTGATGCAGAGTGCACGAATCTTGATGCTGATCAGATGGTCATCACACCCATCGAACCAAAAGTAGGTCCGATGGACCTACTTTGAATTCCACCAACAATGAACAAATCACAAAAGTTGGGAATTAATTACAATTGAGGTGAAAATGGGAAGGAATATTTCAGGGAGAAGTTCAATGATGTGAATTAGATTAGTATGGCACCAATAATCATTTTCGGATTCTTTAAATATTTATTTTTACTCATTTTGTATCTTTGTTGTCTAACCATCAAGTTATGGTAAACAGCCTCAGACTTGAACACCCGGTAAAACCAACCAAACAAACAAACAGATAATAATGGGAAAAAATCATATAGTAATAAAGAGCTGGACTGAGCACAAACAGTAAAAAAATCCTCTAATGTTCTTCTTGATCCTTACCACTATACCAAAGTGCTTTCTGATGTTTCATAGGGATTTTGCGGTGGGCTGGCCTTACCAAGTTGACTAAGTAAGCACAAGAGAAAACATTCGCAGCCCTAAGATTTAAAAAAGAAACACAAAATTACAAAAATTTAACAAGAAAGAATTTACCAATAAAGTTGATATCACCACTGAAATTGACATATATAAGAAACATACCTTGCAATTACTATGAATATCTGTTCAGTGACTAGTCAAGGAAAAAACAAAAATGCAACTTTTGACTAAAATCACACTTTAAATTTCATGTTTGCGCATGTCTCACCCTTAAAAGTGCGCCTATTATAAATAATCCAATGCATTCACCCACCAAAAGAAGCAAGTTATTATAAATACAGATGAAATTATCCCTTATGCACCCCACTTCAACACCCCTACTCCCCTTTGGAAAATAAAAGGATAAAAAGGTGAAAGGCCAGAGGAATAGTTTGCATAGTTTTAAAATAATTTTGGAATGAAAGGTGAATCCATGATATGACCCATATCGTGCTGCACATTAATATTTATTTTGTTTAAACAAAACAATTTTTTTTTGATAGAATATAAATTTGAAAGGATACAATAGAGAAGAAGATGAAGCCAATATGGGACCAGCTATGCTCTTCCATTGCAATATCAAATCCCATGTATATAAACCTTACAAAAATAAAAAAAGGGGAAAAAAAGGAATGGTAGGTTAGAAGAATCCAAGTCGAGAAAAAGAAAATTAGGTAATTGCACACCTAATAAAAGAAAACTATATCAGCTCAGTTCATGCTGACTCCACTATTTTCTGGGCTCAGGAATAATTGTAAAATAAGGGTCAGTTGATGCAAATCAAAATTAAAGCATGGTGTTATGGTGTGATGCCCAATTGAGAAATTTTAGTAATTCAGTCCAAAAGCAAAGCCAAAATTGAGAACTTTGCATAATTAAGCCTTGTTTTACCAAAACCAATGACATGACTGATGATAAATGGAGACCACATAAGTGGAACTCAGGATAAATGGATACAAAATAAATTACAATTACTACACAACTGAAGGAGTCTCAATTGGAAATAATATGGGAAAGCTGCACTTCGATAGGCTGCTAGCGTGGTAGGTGATGCACCCGGGGCTGGTGCATACCCATCAAAATTGATGTGCTTGCTAGAAAAAACTTACACAAATGTTTCTGCTAGAGACGAAATTAGGTGGAAAAAGGAGGAAGCAAACTGCTGAGAATTTTCTGATAAATTTGAATAAGTGTAATGCTTCATCACCTACAACAAAACAGGAGCAAAACAATTTGGTAAATAATCTACCAATAATCTTTTGTTATAAAATAGCAGCTACCTTTTGCCATAATGCAGGGACTACTCTGTGTGAGAGAAAGGTATAAAGTGACACTAAAAATAAATAACATCTAGAAATATGTACTTACAATACCAGTGAACAAAATCGAGACAATGCCAGACAAGCCAAGTCCTTCAGCTAACATGTACCTTTAATAAGCAAGAATAAATCACAAGTTAAGTATTAGAAAATTAAAATTTCCAACATAAACGAAAAATGTGTTGGAAAATCATCTCATACAAAAAATGATCGTTCTACATAAAGTTTGGACAAATACTAGTCCTCTTCAATAGACAAATAATGGACGCCTAGAATAATTGTTGCTGCACTTGGCTAGATGGAGATTATTTCTAATCTTTTCAAGTTAAGAGTCTCTCACTCCTCAGTCAAATCTAAAGAGAGAACGATTTTATTCAGAGTCCTGATCACTCTGCTTTCAAGTTAGACTAGACAATATACAAAAATATACATAAGACCATCACGCTAGTATCTGACCTAATTTTCATATTACTATGCTTAACCAAAAACAACTTAATTAAAAATGAATACACTTTCTGAAATATTAAAAGACAAATTTAAGAATAACTCAGGAACTTACGAGAAGTAAGGGAAGAGAACAAATAGACAGCTTTCCAAATTATGAAGACTATTGAAAAAAATAAAAAAAAATTAGTAATACTCATATATTTCATCAATTATTGAAAAAATAAATTAATAAGATGGAAAAGTTTCTCAACACTTACTTCTCAATATCTAACCCAGCATACTTGAAAAGGTATTTCTCAGTTAAGGGCTCTCAACAGTAAATTGAAATTAAAATGAAATGCATGAGAAACATAATAAGCAAAAGTCTTTCTGAAAGGATATCAAAGCAGAGATAAATCCAACCCCGACACCTGCAGAGAAAATTAAAACCTTAATGAAGGAAAACATATTTCAGTGTATCCATTATTAGCCTTTTTACTTCTTCTCCATTTTTTTGGGGACAGGGTTGAGCTGTGGCAGAGAGTGATATATAGGTAACACAAAAAAGCTAGAAAGGTACCAGCACGACCATTTAAAAAAGGTGATGCTACCACAAGATACCAGCCAGTAAGAAATACTTGATGTAAACCTTAATTAAAAAATGAATAGGGGAGAAAGAGTGTATGTATATTATTTAAAAAATGCCAACCTGAAGACAATGACCCCACAAAAGTTTCAAGAAATTGCACAATAATTAAAAAGAAGTTCTGCCCAGATGAGGAATTGCTTCTGACTGAAGACATCGTCCTGAAATAAGATAACGGGATAAGTCTACAATTATGATCACTTTAAAATTACAACTAAAATTATATCAAAGAAGTACGAACCTATTCAACAGTCTACTTCTAATGACTAAAAAATTCAGTACCAGCTTTGGGTATGTATAGATAGCACAAAGCTTTTGGATAGCTGTCCCACTCAAGAAATTACTTGACATCACAGGACAGGAAGCTTTTATTCAAATTTTCACCCTAATACATAATTTATGTCCGCTATAATGTTTGTTTGCTTGGATTAATTTTTTGATGCACCTTCTGTGTGCCTTTTCTTTTCCTCTAACTTTTTTCCTTTCTGAATGGGGGTGGGGTTAAGTTTGACACAAATGATAAATTGCATTCAGTCCAAGCCTAACCAGCCAGCTACGCTACAGTCAAGAAAAAATATACCTGTATAAAGAAATGGCCATCTGCAATTTTGCACGGAGAAGGAAAAAAAATGAGAGGAACATTGTGAGCATCCAGTAATAGTACGAAAAACAGAGATACAGAGCATATAACAAAAAATAAAATAAAATAACACGTACAGCATCATTTAAGACAGATTCACCAAAAACTAGGGCATATAAGTTCACATCTGTACCAAGTTCCTGCATTAAACATTCAGAATTATTAAAAAGTGAGCTCGACATTGAAATTGTCAGGTCAGTTTGAATATCCACACTGTTATGTCAGAAACTTGGGATCAACCGTATCTGGTATTAGGAAGTTAAACAAAATGATCTAATGTGACTGGAAGCATTACCATGCTACAATGTAAAATAAAAGCTCATAAGAAGGAAGGAAAGCATACTAACTTGGAAGATGGACAGGACAGTAACAGGGTCAGTTGCAGATATAAGAGCTCCAAACATTAGGCATTCCACAAACGGTAGCTTATACATTAGAAATGTTAATCCACCTAGGTAACTGCAAATAACAATAGCAATATAACCATAGCAGAACCATGAAAGAACAAAAACATCGTTCATTACATTTTTATGCTTTAGTATAAAACTGTCATGCTTTCTTTCAAGGCACAACCATTGAATGTCACCATAAAACAAATTTTTTTATATCAGATGTGATCATGCACCACTCCAACTTGGCAGAATGTGTGCCGGTTTGGTACTGTTTGAAGTATGCTGTTCGAGGCTGTTTAGTGTTTAAAAATCAAAATCTTATGCATGAAAGAATACATTTAATTTTCACAAAAAGTTATCACCAATAGATTCCTCAACAGTTTAACACAGATACCAAGGAAAGTAGTGTATTCAAGGGCATGATGGCAGAAGAAATGATACATGAACCTAATCAACTTCACATGAAGCTAGTGGGATTATAAAGCTTCAACAAAAGAAGGAAAGAAATTCCAGCACAATAGACAGGCTGAAATGATGCTTACACGAGAATCCCTGTAACAATGGCTGCAACAAAAGTACCCAAAATAGCAAAAGTGACAATAGCACCAAAATTCGAGAAGAATGGTTTCTACAAGATGAAGAACAAAATTGTTATATTATGTTAGAAAGATAATAAATACAAGGCATTTTCATATCTACCACTGAAAAACAAAAAATATCATGAACATGCCCTAAAAGGACCAATCCCATGCACACCTTCTAACGCATAAAGCCGAAGTCATCCATAAAACCCAAATCCTAATCTCTTTAAAAATGTCCAATGCTCCTCTCTTACCCTCATGTTTATGGAAGCGGACAAAGAGGAAAAGAGGTGATTTATATATATTTTGACATAAACAGGGTAGAGCAAATAGGATACCAAAGGATGCTTTTTCTAAGCTTTGTAGGGGGTGTGCTTGATATTCAAAACTTTATTGAAGCTATATATTATATTTCTTGTTTTACAGGTACATATATGATATTAAAACATTCTGTAGGCTTGTACAGAAAATTGTCCCTAACAAAAAAGACTACACAACTTAAGAGCAGTAGTTTTAAAGTACTTACTGGAGATAAGCTGAATCCAGATTGGGTAAGCTAAGAGTTAAGGGAAAAAACACAGGAATTATATTACTTGAATCAATTAGAAGTATGGATGTTAGATTATAATATAATTAACAAATAATAATAGATGTTAGAAAGGATATAATATAATTGGAGGTAACAAGAAAAGGAAGAAGAACTCTTCATGAAAGTTGAACCATGTCCTGATACAATCAACCAGTTAAGAGTTAGAGTTAGCTAACGGTGTTGCGAAACCAGGTGCCACCATCATAGCAGCTAGAAAAGTTACCAGTACAGTACCAGTATCACACAAATTCAAACTGTACTTTTTGGGCTCTCATCAATGTTTTGACCTAGTATCATAGTGGCTCACCATACCTTTTGAATCACACTATACGCATGAGCAAAGTGCCTATGCTTTTATAAAAATGGTATAGACAGCCAACTCTTTATTGTGAAAAATAAACAAGAAATAATCCTTCGGTCTATGTTATGCTTGTAGCACGTTTTCTTTATAGAAAAAAAAAAAAAAACATGTGAACCATCTTATTTATGTTACTAATTACTACCGATACATTAATATAATTTCTACAGTCAACTAACTAGAAGGGTGCTCCTGACAGTCACAGTTATATTCAACTTGGCAGCAGAGTTGATCATCTTAAAGTAAGCAGAAATACTGTACAGTACATCCCCTTCAAAAAAAAAAACAAAGTATAATGCATCGATACCTGATGTTTGCTTCAGTATTTGAAATATTCGCAAGACCGCCAACAAGAAGACCTGAAACAATATCAAACAAATGCTCTGATTATTAACAAGCCCGTTCTGTCAGTCTTAATCTGCTTTCTTCCTATGATATGTTTTTCTGAAAGAAAGCTCTCCTGCGGAGAATGGGGGTCAATTTTAGAGTATTATGACATATTAATCATACATAAATACAAAAAATTTAAAGAAAATGGGGGTTACTTCAATCTGCCTCTGCCAGACAGGTTTAACCTTGACCAAAACATCTAATAGGCAATTAGCTATTAGCTTAACGTTAGAGTACTAAAAGACAACACATAATGAGCAAATTCAAATCCCTATTAACACAATCATACCCGTGGCCATAATCCTCCTCTATTTCATCAAAAACTGTTACTGGCTCATGGGAAAACCCGCCAGAGAACATGAACAGGCAGTAAGGTGGCTTTGTACCGGTCTAATCGAGGTGCTAAATATAAAGTTGAAAACGGAGAGATGATTTCTAGGTAATTCCTACCAATTTTATCCAAAAGAAGCACTACTAAATAAATCAACTTGCATAGAGAGGGAGAGAGAGAGAGACTAACCAATGAGGAGAGAGGCACTGGCTTCAGGGAGGTAGTAAAATTTACGGCGACGTAACACGTGTCCCAAGACGAAGGAGAGCACGAGCATGGATATCTGTAAGAGAATGCCCGCCCCCGCCGCTTGTTGCTCCTTTCCCGGCGGCGCATTCGAGGTGGGGGGCACAAGCGCCGCCGTCGAGTTCATCTCCGGCGATATAGGTTTCGCTTTCCCTTCTTTTACTATTTTCCTTCTTTCTCTTTACTTCTTTCCTTCTGTTTGATTTGGTCGATTTGGTCGTCTCTTCTTTCCTCTTTCACTTCGGGGTTATTTTTATTGACGGAAGATGGGAGAAAAGAGAGAGATGCTGTAGAGTCAGCAGTGAATAGCGTAATATTGGGTCTTGGGAAGCGGAGTGGACTGGAGAGACATTCATTTAAGGGCAAATTTCACGTAGACCCCTCAAAAACTTCAAAATTACTTATTTCTCCCTCTAAATTTTGAAATTACATCTCCCCTCTAAACTTCAACAACTCACAAATTTATCCATTTTATTTTCTTTTATATTAAATCTCATTCCATATTAAAAACATAAAATACCGTCAAATTCAAATTTGAATCTGAAAAGTTCCTCTAGCATCCAAAATGTTTTAAGATTTGTGCGCACTATAATCAACACAAATCTTGAAGCGAACAAGCACAGGTATTGAAGCGACATGCACTGATCTGATGCGATGTGCGCGGATCAGATTGCTTTCAGATCCGTGCGCACTAGATCAGCACGAATCTTTAAAGCGAACATGCACAGATATTGAAGCGACTCGCACAGATCAGACGATAGAGGAACCCTTCAGATTCAAATTTGAGTCTGACGGACGTTTTATGCTTTTAATAAAGAGTAAATTGGGTATTTTATAAATTTAGAATGAATTTTAATATAAAAAAATAAAATGGATAAATTTGTGAGTTTATAAAGTTTAGAGGGGAAATACGTAATTTTAATGTTTAGAAGGGGATTACATAATTTTGAAATTTTTGAGGGGTATATATGAAATTCCACGCTAAAAATGAATACATATACCATATCATAAAATGTTTTTTTTTTAGACATTTGCTTCAGTAGACATAAGGAAATATTTGTAAAATGAACATATTTTTATTTTCAAAGTTCAAACAGTCGATCCGACCGTTCAATATTATCTCCATATTAAAATATACTTGGAGGTCAAATTTTATATTTTTTTGAATTTTTTACTATTTATTAAGTATTTTACAAAAACTAGTCAAATTCAGACCATTGAATTTGTAAAATACTTAATAAATAGTAAAAAAATTCAAAAAAATGTAAAATTTGACCTCCAAGTACATTTTAATATGGAGATAATGTTGAACGGTCGGATCGACTATTTGAACTTTGAAAATGAAAATATATTCATTTTACAAATAGGTTATGTCCACCGAAGCATCCCTCTTTTTTTTAACACCTGGAATTGGAAGGTGGAACTAGGAATTCATGAGTTTTTAAAATTTATATGTTTGCCTTTATATCCCTAATAATAATTACATCAATCAACTTTTAAAATATAAAAATCAGTAGCTTAGGATTGGAATTAGGAATTATGAATATTGACAATAAAACCCAAGCTTTGCGGCTTTGCGGCTAACTCGAGGATAGTGAAATTCCCAATAAATTGATATATGTAGGGATACTAAATTGATATTGTCTTACTGGTATTTTTAATGGCCGCATTTAATGAGTTAATATATATTTAGTGTAGATTTGTTAAGTATCTGATAATATGAACAAGCGTTGGTTTTTGAACCAGCATTGAATGGATAAAATCGACCAAAACTCGAAAAATAAACTATGAAGTGGTAAGATCTGGTCCTAATCAAATAAAGATAATATACAATTATATAGCATTAACATTGAATAAACTAGTGTTTAGTCAAACAAACTTAAGATTGTTTGACTAAACAAACTTAGTAAACAATTATTCAGATTATGTAAATACTTGAGATTGTTTGACTAAATACTAGCTTATTTGTATGAATTGAACAAGTTAGTGGCAAATTCTAAAAAAAAAAAAACAAGTTAGTAGCAAAAGAGTCAAAAAGAGAAAAAGAGAAAAAAAAAATACGAAGGGGCCTTAAGACCGAACAAAATAATACACAAGTTCTTTAAAAAGATTTCGTGATAATGTTCGATTCACAGATTTTGACCAAAAAGGTATTTAATTTTAAACCAACATTGACAAAAACATTTAACGAAGAAAAAAAATAAAAACAAATTTAATTTGGATATGTCTATAAAGATAAACTGTTGATTACCGAACAAAATAATACACAATAAATGGATCAACGTTCAGTTCATTTGAAAGAGTATACCTTAGCCACTGGAATTTTTTTCTTTCTTTACTTAGTAAAGTTGGAGATCAAGTTAGACAATTATTTTTAATATTCATAAAAGATTTTCTATTTAAATTTCGAACATGCAATTTTTCACACGGAGAACATTATCTTAGTCACTAAATCAAATACTAATTCTCTTAGCCACTGGAAATTCAAAACGATTTTTCCAAAAAACCGAATTAATTCTTTTAATGGAATCGAAAAGTGAAAATACTCCTTGTTCCGACTTTTTATTAAATTTATAAAAATCAAAATCAAAATATCCCCTCATTCACCGCCTGTATTGCTGGTTACAACAATTTGGAATTCACATCACCTCAGGTTACCTCACTTAAGACAATTACGATCGGATGGTTCTTTTAACATGGCACGAATCTCAAAACAGACCCCTCAGTCTCCATAGGCACCGGATTGAGTTTGCCCAGATAGGATTAATCTGGGCCGTCCGTTTCAATTTGCTTGAGTCAGGTACCTGGGAGGATACGGATCCACAATTTGACTAGAGATCTGACAAGATTTGAAGCAGAATATGGCTCTGCTAATAAATTAGCACACGTGACTCTGTCGAGCAAGTAAAACGCAAGTTAAGAGCAAAGCAGAGCTACAGTCAAGTAGAACTTGTTCAGTCATTTCGATTTTAAAACTTTTAATTATATTTTAAAATCTATATATATATATACACTATTCGGTTGTTCTCATGAGATGTTAAATCTGTGTTTCTAATTTAGTGGTTAGAATTTTATTTTGTGATTGTGAAAATTTGAAATCAACTTTTAGATGCTACGTTATATATTTTACATTTCAGCCTCTTTAATTCATATTTTTCTAATTATGTCTCTAACAAATGAAATCCTAAATATTTTATGATATGTCATTCGTCATCTGTTTGAAGGACCGACAATGATCCTCTGTCCTCGGGTTGATTTTCTTTTGCTGGTGGTGTTAGATAAAATAAAGAGAGAAAATGAGAATTAGTTTTTGATCTAATGACAAAGGCAATGCTCTCTGTGTGAGAGGTCACATGTTCAAAATCTAGATAGAGATGAATATTAAATAGTTAGTGGCTTGACCTCCAACTTTCACTAAAATAAAGCGAGAAAATAAGTAGAAACATACTATTTCTCAAAATATGATTTCTAATTTTCTCAAGATTTTATTTCAGAAATAATTATTATTTAAAAAAGGTTGGGTTCTACCATATTTACAACACGTTGCACCCTCGGTTTAATTATGTGATATGGTTTGTTAACGTTTAAGCGTGACCATATGAGGTTTGAATTATGCCGGCAGAAAATTCAGCTGGCTATTGAATTTGATTCTGTGCTATTACATCTGCAGATAAAGATAACTGCTGAAGAACAGCTAGCAAACTTAAGAATTTGATTTTTTTTTTTTTTTTTTTTTGTTCGAAGAGTCTCGTATGTTTTTTTTTTATGAAAAATTTGGAAAACTAGAACTATGACATCAATAATTACATATCTATCATCCATCTATTGGGCATAGCGTTTTGCAAAGAGCTTGTTATATGTGGCTCATAATCTCTCCAGTCTCCAGAGCTGCTGTCAAAGAAAACATTCCAAACATTGATACCTCTAACAATTCGCCAGCTGCAGTGCCGCCTCTCAAAAGTCAAAACCCTTCTTGATGGTGGCGAGATCACAGAGAACCAAATCTCTCATGAAAGCCTCTTTTTCAAACACCATTTTGTACCGAAGAATGAGAGTAACAATTACAATGCCAATTCAGATTATCTAGCCTTATTTTTTATTTTTGGGGATTTTTAAATCATGCTCAAATTAAAGATTTAACTGGGTTTCAAGTTATTCTGACTTTTGCAATGGAGCACTATTTTAACCAATTTTGCATTAATTATTCTCAGTTGAGAAATAGTGGCTTCTATTACCCAACTAGTCAGTTCCCCTCAGTTTCACCACTAGCACAGAAGCAGTACCTCATTCTTCAATTTTTTTTTAAATAGAACCAAATTTAATATTTTTAACGAAACAAGCACTATTAATTTGGATTCTACAAAAAACGTCATGCGGATCGGTGGAGCCATTTTATGACCCATCTAGCGGATCGGTGGAGCAAACATGTTTGTGCCTCCAGTTTTTTATAAAAACCAAATCAATGGTGTTTGTTCTATTAAAATATTTAAAATTGGTTCTATTTAAAATTAAAAAATCCTCTGGATGCCGCCAACTGTATCCTGGTACTGCTGATACTTAAAATATTTTTTCGTGAACTAAAAACTTCAAGTTCCTGTTAAAAATTCAAATCAGATTTACTAGATATAAAAATAATCTTTTTGAGCCTTGGGCCTTGCATCAGCCCAGGTGTGCGTACTGGTGTGAAGAGAAGTAGAATCTCGACCAGGCAAGAATGATCATTATAAGAGTACTTAAAAAAGAAATCAAGAATTAACACTCCCATTAACAACTAATTTGTTTGCAAATAATTGCTAGTAAATGAAGTTACACCGATAAATCACTAAGAATATGTCTACAAATAACCTAAAATAAAAAGAAAAGAAAAGATACATGGTCATCTCAAGGAAATGAAAATAAAATATTCCGTGATTTCAAGCTAGTTCATATTTAAGTCACCGTCATTGTCCTCATCATTGTCACCATCATTGAGACCCAAGTTCAAATTTAGATCGGTGCCGTTTCCACCTTTCTCAGTGGCCCTTGCTTTATCTGAAACCTGAAACAGGACAACAATAAATTCTCAGTTTCAACGTTCCTGTCCAACTTCATATCTTTCGTTAAACAAAATACTGATGTCATCAGCAAATTGGAGCACAATTTTAGAGAAAGAGATAGATCACTAAGAAAGAGCTCCTAGGTCTAACTGACAGAAATTGGGATCAACTGGCATTAACAAAAATCAGACTGTTCACAGTACCAGTAGTCCCAAATTTATGACACCAAGTACTGCCAACAGTTCGAAGTTTGGGGATATTCAAGGAATTATTCAAACAAAAAGCACAAATTTATCAACTTCGAGTTAAGTCTCTGAACTAATAATTCTAATTTTGTGATTCCAAAATATAAAAAAAATTCCATGTTGAATTTGACACACTAATGCCAAATACCCTTTTCAAATAATAATAGCCCATAGTCCTAAAATAACGAGCAGGTGCAAAGGGAAGGAAGGTTTGATCATTGTTTGAAAAACTATCACTTAGAAAGGTTAACTCATACAAGATGTTAAAAAATATCGGGAACACAAGTAAAAGTAGATCCTAAAACAGAAAATCTATACAGAAAAGTGACCTACCTGAGCTTCCTCCAATAAGGCATCATTTGAGTTAGCATTATCATCGCCATCAGTTGTGTTATTATTATTTTCATCTTCTGATTTTGCATCATTTTCTTGCTTCTGGTCTTCTACCACATCAACCTATGCAAAATTATGATTTAATATGAATTTATTGCTCTCTGTCCGCCAGTACTGGCCTCACCAAATCAACACCAGTAAGGTAGAAGTCCCCACAATGTTGCAAACTTTAGCACATATTGACCCCGATTATTCCTCATTTAAATCTCAATTGTGCAAGCAAGACTCAAAATTAATCAAACCTTGGCCTACAAGTCTACAACCACAGTTGTGCAAGCATTCTGTAATTCAGTCTCAGTTTTGTACAGCCATCAACAATAATATGACTTTGGGGGCATTCATGGCGACAGTTTAGATTTTTTGAAGGGCTTACAGGTAAAATTTTGAAACCTAGTTTAAAGAATTGTGCGGCATATGCATCGATGTAAAAATTAGAATACCAGAAATAATGAAAGTTTGTTGTGCTGGATGCTTCAATACCCCGGAAGCATCAGCAAGTCCATCAACACAACAATATAGAAAAATGAGAGAGAGAGAGTTACTGGGACGTATCGGTATTTCTTCTTCGGCGGCTCCTGAGCCTCTCCGTTAGCGGTGGAAGAGACATTGCTGAGTGGGGCCCACTTGTAAAGGAGGAGACTGGATCGGGTGTTGTTGGTGCCACTGGGGGCGTTACTGGACGTGTTGTTACTGGATGGATTTGAGAGAGGGACCCATATTTTCTTCCACTTGCGAACCGGACCGGAGAAGGTAGCGGTCGGGCCGTACCTAGTCGAAGATCGCCCCAGCCGCGCTCCCACTCCCTCCATCTTTCAAGCAAAACCGGTGGCAGCAAGACACCGAGAGAGGAGAGGAGGCAACTCGGAGCGGGGTCTTGATTTTTTTTTTTTTTTTTTTTAATTCGACAGCCAGCGACTAACGAGCGAAAATAATAATTTGGTTTTGATTTTGGTCCGGTACCGGCTCTTCTCTTCTCGACTATCACGGTGGGGCAATAAAACAATCCTAAATATAAGATAAGATTGCTTCTGTACCCCTCGTAAATCCCACAATTTCATCTGAACCCCTGCCGAGTGGATGTATCACTAATTCACTATCGCTTATGCTTGTTTCCTTCTGCCACTACCATTAGCGGTGATGTTGATAGATCTCGTAATTCTACGGGATAATTCTGCAAAAGATATCTAAAAATAGAGGAGGATCCAATTACAACACATCTTGACATTATATGTTTATAAATTATTTTTGCAATTTTAAAATTTAAATAGCCAATTCGAACCGTTCAATATGATCTCCATATTAAATTGTGCTTGGAGACCAAATTTTATATTTTTTTGAAAATTGTTTACTATTTATTTAGAATTTTTGAAAATCACTGTTTTTCAATGGTCGAGAATTGTCTGAAAACAATAATTTTGTACACATCTTAATAAATACTAAAAAAATTCAAAAAAATATAAAATTTGGTCTCCAAGCACATTTTAATATGGAGATTATGTTGAACGATTCAGATCAATTGTTTGGATTTTGAAATCAAAAAATGACTTATAACATATAGTGTCAAGATGTGTCACATAAATTGGTGTAGCTGGATTCCTCCTCCTAAAAATAATAATTTCTGATTAAGAAAATTAACTACCGCTCTACCAGTACCAGAGCTAAAAGATCTATGTTTTTGCATTAATTTTTTATGAACAAGAGAAAAATAAATAAAATTCGATAAACTTTTGAAGAAACCATGGCAAGAATAGGGCTGCAAAAAAAAAATTATGAATTTCTAACTCGCTCATTTATAATTTGATTTAGTTTCAATTCGACTTAGCTGACTCATTTAATTAATAAGCTGAGTTTGAGCATACTCCAACTCACTCATTAACAACTCGAATTACACAAAAATTTGCCACAATAGATCCCAGACCCTCTATTTTAGGCCATTTATCACTTTCTTGAATGGTTAATTCAAATTTATGGTGCATAGATAATCATATCAGTTACAATCATAAATGACAATATAAACGAATTGTGAATCAACTCGAGTTGATAATGAGTTACATTTACAATTCGTTATTATAATCTCAACTCGAGTTAACTTGCTCATTAACTTAATGAGCTGTGCACGAATTGGGATAACTCCCTCAAAATTTGGCTTATTTATAGTTCGCTCAAAGATATTTATTATGTATGATTAGTGAAATATTTTTCGTTTTGCAAGTGTTTCCTGTTGGTTGATTCCTTGTCCAAAATACCAAATGGGTTCCTTTTCTTTGAAAACTCTAAAATGTCAAGCTCAGGCACATGCAAGAAACTATAGCACGGGGATTAAATTATTGCAACTTTTTTTAAAATAACTACCCATAAGCTTAAATTACAAGAGTAGAACTAAGGGGCTCTTAAGCTCACCAAGCCCTTTGTGAGCTTAACTCAAAAACCTATCGGATTAACTTCAAACGACATTTTCAAACCGTTAGATGTTCAATCTATATTAAAATATGTGTTTGGAGACAAAAAATTTCATTTTTTAGAAATTTTTTTACTATTTATTAAGCTGGTTTGAAAACCGCTGTTTTTATTAAATTTCTGGACCATTGAAGAACAGCGGTTTTCAAACCAGCTTAATAAATAGTAAAAAAATTCCAAAAAATGAAAAATTTGGTCTCCAAACACATTTTAATATAGATTGAACATCTAACGGTTTAGAAATGTCGTTGAAGTCAATCCGATGGGTTTTTGAGTTAAGCTCACGGTTTGGCTTGGTGAGCTTAAGAGCACCTTAGCTCTACTCAAATGACAATATCAATATTTTTTACAAAACATAAAAGGACCAAAAGCAAAAAAAAAAAATAGATAAAAGCACGGAATGTAAATTAAAAACACACTAAAGAAAACTAGAGTTCTCAATCCAACCATTCATTTCTCTTCATGCACGAATCTCAAAATAGATGAATCGGTGGATTGGAAATTGCAGGTCTCTGTTATTCTTTGGAATCACAGCAGATTTATTTCCCATAAAACTCCCTCCCTATACAAGTTGATAATTGTGACCCTGCTGTTGATTTGTGGTTACTAATTTACTATGAGCTCTCCCTGCTCCCTGACCAGGCAACAATGCTTCAGAGCATGTATATAGAGATAGATGTACAAACCTCCCATTCTTTGCACGCAACTAGCTGGAAAAAAAATTCTTTAAATGTTGAATATTCCTCCATTATTGGCTCGCATGATCGCATCCTTTGTATTTTTGGGCATCCAAATTGAAAAACCTAATACCGGCAAAGAAAAAAGATTGCCGGCATTTCGGCCCGGTACAATTAAGAAAAACACAATAGATTCATTCTTAAAAAAAATAGGTGGCCGGTATGATTCATCTCGGCCCACCAGCTGAGATGAATCATACCGTCCGTACTAGTTCTGGACATATTCTCAAACCGATGTCATGCGTTTGAATTTGTTAATGCTATTAATAAAAAATTGGCTTAACGTGTATGGGTATGTGTTAAAAAAATGTCGTTAACTTATTAGATAAGGGTATATATAAAAGTTATTAAGTGGGCCACGATGAATCACTCTGTTCGTGTTTCGACATATTTTCAAATCGATGACATGCGTTAATTTTTTTTTTCCAATGTTATTAATGAAAAAATTGGCTTAACAAGTATGGATACAGTTAAATTAATATCGTTAACTTATTAGGTAAGTGTGCAGATAAAAGTTATTTTGTATTTGTCACTCTATGAGATAATTAAAAAATATAAAATTATACATTTCTATTTGAATGTATAACTATGTAAGTTTTATTATTATTACTAAATTGATTTGTGCGATATTTTATATCATATTTTTTTTACTAATTTATGTAAAAAATTGATTTATCTGACATTTTATATGGTACATTTAATTGATATTTATATTTTTTAAATAATTGGATCAATAATTATAATTTTATATTTTATGATATTATGTAGATGATGCATTTAATATATTTATTTGTTTGTTATACTTTTGGATTAAAATATATAAGTTACCAATTTATCCGATAGTTACCCATTATTTATTATTTGTTTGTTACCTATTAATTTTTACGGGCAAAGATAAAATAAAAAAAATGCTAATACTTAACGAATTGAATAGAATACATATAAGACTAATTTTAGACGAATATGAATATAAAAATACCTTAACACCATCTGCATCGTATTGTTTGCAAACTTCTCGAAATTGTTGATGTCAATGAAAAGGAAATAAATCTGCTGTGTTTCTTGGGAATCACAGGGATCCTGCAATTCTCAATCTATCTATTCATTTCTCTTCAAGCACGAATCTCAAAAACAAATAGTTTATATACACAAAATCTCAAAATATATGAATGGGTGGATTGGGAATTGCAGGGTTTACTCTGTGATTCTTCGGAATCGCGGCAGTCCGATCTTGTGATTCCGAAGAATCACAGAGTAAATGAATGGCAGTCCGATCTTGTCAATTTCATACTACCAAATTTTATTTCCATACTACCAAATTTTATAAGTGAAATGAAATGAATGGCAGTCCGATCTTGTCTCTTTTCGACTTCATACTCACTTGGCAATTTCTCAACATTTTTTTTCTTTTTTCTTTTAAATAAAACGGGGGTAACGAAAAAAAATAAAAAAAATATCGAAAAAGAGCCGAACTTTTGACAGAATTTGAAATATAGGTAGGCCGGGACGAGTCTAACCGTCCCATAGGACGGGATGGACCTCCCCGTCCTGCTTAAGAATTCGCTAACCACCCCATCGGTAATCTAATTATTGGACCGTCCGAACTAAAAAAAAAAAATGAAAAAACCCAGGGACGAGATGGACCTCCCCGTCCGAGGATTGAAAAAAAAAAAAAAAAAAAACCAGGGCCGGGTAGAACCTCCCCGTCCCAGGCCCTGGATTTTTATTCATGTTAAAAAAGTTGAAATTTCTACAATTTGCTCGGATTTATCAAATGTGGGTCCCACAACTAAAATTTGAAATTTCATACTTGTTATTTGAAATATATAACTTTACTAATATGAATACTTTCAACCTTTCTATTTTACTAATAAAACCATTTTTGCAAAACCGGAACTTATTAGACAATTAATATTTTATGTGTTCTTGGAGTACTAAACCATCCTTGATTCAATCTAATATTCAATTAACAAATATCCTGCTCCGGATCCACCCAAGTAGAAATTTCAAATTTTAGTTGTGGGATCAACATTTGATAAATCCGAGTAAATTGTAGAAATTTCAACTTTAGAAATCCAGGGCCTGGGACGGGGAGGTTCTACCCGGCCCTGTTTTTTTTTTTTTTTTTTTTTCAATCCTCGGACGGGGAGGTCCATCATGTCCCTGGGTTTTTTGTCATTTTTTTTTTTTAGTTCGGACGGTCCAATAATTAGGATACCGATGGGGTGGTTAGCAAATTCTTAAGCAGGACGGGAAGGTCCATCCCGTCCTATGGGACGGTGAGACTCGTCCCGGCCTATCTATATTTCAAATTCTGTCAAAAGTTCAGCCCTTTTTCGATATTTTTTTTATTTTTTTTCGATTAATAAAAATTTAGGGTTATACCCCCGCTAACTCATCATTTCAATTTTTCCTGATAGATTTGCTCTTGTAACCTCTGAACTGCCTTTGGGGTGTATCAAGCCTCTCGCTCCATCCTATGATGTTTCTTGTCCTGCTTGAATTCAGTGATAAGTGATAACTAACTCCACACTCAGCACTTAAAACTAAAATTACACGATCTTAAACAAAGAACAAGAAATTGTCCCCGTTTCCAATCCAAATTTTTTTTGTCCGTTTAACAATACAGCACGGTGTCCCAAGGGCATGCACCGAAGGAGAATGGGAGCATTCTCATGTGCAAGAAACGAGTCCCATCCTTGGACATGCCAAGAAACTGGTATAAATTGCAGTTGTGCCTCCATTATCTTGAGCCCACAAATATTTCCTTTGAAAAAAATTGAGGGATAGGCGCACAGCTTTGTTGATACTTGATACTGAGCTGATAAGATTTTGTACCAGTGTAATAACCCAAAAAGCAACCATCCTTGGAAAGTAACAGCAGGTATTCATTGTTCAATGGTAAATATGAACAGCCTGGAACTAAAATTTACGCAGTCAAAATACTGAATACCCAATAATGCTATTTCTCTCTTTTTCCAACAACAATGTGCACTACTAATGTAACAGAAAAACCCTAAACACATCTGTACGGCACATAAATTTTGCTTCCAACTCACAAGCATCTCTCCCCTAAGTGCTCAAACACCTTTAAAGAGAGAAAGAACATGCTAAAAACATACAACAACACTAATTTCTCACGACCTAACAAAAATCAAACCCCCAACCCCAGACCCAGAAGTAGAATGCTGTTTCTCTTTGCTCTGTTGATGTCCTTCTCTTTGCAATTTAAAGGAAGTAATCAGGTGCTGGCTTCTTTGCAGGAACACCTCTTGTTTCCTAAATGATTTGATAAAAAAAGGGATATCAGCTCCAAGAGGGGGGTGGGTGGGTGTATGGGGGTGAGTATGTGCAAGCGTGTGAAAGAGAAGTAACTAGGTTTGCTAAAGAAAAAAGCAAAGAGGCAACTAACATGCGGTGCTGCTTCAAAGACTCGGAACTGCTTGTTAAGGTTCTCATCCAGCTCAAGAATGGCAGCAACATTACCACATCTACAACATTAGAAAGAAATAAGAATAAGGAGCCCCCAAAAAATGAAACTAAAGTCTAGTACCTTATAGATATCACATCTATGTCCTATTTCATAACTTACAAGAAGCAGTTGTTGTCCAAAACCTCAAAGCACCAGATAAAAAAAGTACGACTAATACTCTTGTAACATACCGGATCATCATAAGATGGTGCCAGAAACAAGCAAATCATCACCAATATACCTCCTAGACTCGTACCCATACCCATACTTGGAAACTCTAAAGTTCAATTAATTCTACCTGTGTAAATACTTTAGTGTTTCTATATCTCAAGTAATATTAGCTTGACCATCTTAAGCAGTAGCCAATAGATGAGATCCACTGAATGGTAAAATGATACAAACGCGCACATCTATAATATCTATTGTCACTTCATTAGGGCATCCATGATATTCTCATCCCGTAGAGAGATTATTACAGGATTTATAGACATGGTATTCTCCACCTCAAGCAAAGAAAAAAGGAAAATATAACAGAATATCAGTACCGATAGCAGTAGTTGGGTGCAGACCAGACGGTGACAATCTGGTTGTTGAACATCCACTTGTAGCCCTCCATAACAAGCTGGTGGGCACGGCAAATGTAGTCAATGTTGTTAGTGTGATTAAACGAGGAGACGACATTGCCCCCAAAGAGGAAGCCAGCCCCACGTGGACTCAACCCCCACTCCTCCACGGCGTCCTCAGGGTCCGACCATAGCAGGTCACACATTCCACCATCATGCGGTACCTCCTGCTTTCTGTCTATTGTCCTTATCTGTTCCAGAGGAAACAATTAATGCCACTTTACTTCTTTATTTCAGAATTGAGAGAGAGAGAGAGATTCTGTATAAGATTTAAAAAACAAAAAACAAAGAGAGAGATTCCGTATATGGCTTTAGTATTAGGAAACTTGCAATTTTGGATTACCTGGTCTAGTGTTGTGATGACAGGAGAGAGACCACCATGCACGCTAAAAATCTTGTTTTCTATAAGTGCTGACAAACTACAAAGCAAACAACTGTAGATGTAAGAAAACTTTGTTCAGGAAACCAGGGAAAGAGAATAGAGAGGGAATAAAAGCACCTTAGGTAATCAAAAATGTCGGTACAGTATCTCCAGACATTAACCGAGCCATACTTACGCAGGCACTCATCGTAGAAGCCGTACACCTGTTTCACATGCAATTCAAATTCTGCTTTGCTGCCATCTCAGTCAGAGTTGAATTAGCCACTATTTGGGCATATTCACGCCTTGATCTTTTGTTAATGGCCACACTCCATTAAAAAAAATTAGAGAAATTAAAAGTAATCACAAAAAAAGGTAGAAAGGCTTCATTTATGACCTGCGTGATTTGCCGGCTCTCGTGGTTTCCCCTAATTAAAGTTATTCGATCAGGGTAACGGACCTACAATAAATGTTTAGGACCAATCATGTCATTAGTGAATTTTCCAGCATAAACAAAATTGTCTGTGTGTGTACCTTTCTATGTGTTTGAAAAATAATTTTGCCAGAGTCGAACCAAAAAAATTTCAATTTTTCTACACATAAACAGCCCCTCCCACAATAGATAAAAAAACAAATAACCGACTCCACAAAAATCACCAAACCCTATCTCACTTATAACCCCCGGTTAAACATTAGAAATTGGTTTGGGGCTTCAAAACCAACCATTTAAACAGAACTAAATTTTTGTGTGTTGGTTACAACTCAACCGCAAGCTTAAAGCCAGCCTAAATAAATATGTCCGGAAAGAATGAAAACTTTTTAACCCCGTATAACCAGAACCAGTTGCAACGCCCAATAGAACCTTCTCTTAATTTCCACTGTAATACACATAAATATGTGTCGACTGTAGTTCTTAATAATATTATTGAGAGCAGGATGGCTGCTTGTATCTGATAATAAGAGGACTAAAAAGTAGGGGACATCATGAACATTGAGTCCTTGAGGTTTCAAATGTCAAAATTAAAAATAGAGAGAGATGTAAAAATGTACCTTCAAGGCCAAAAGAAGCAAAAAAGTCTCGACAGAATAAAATCCTCGATCAACAAAATCTCCTAGAAACAAATAATTGGTCTTGGGGCAGTCACCTCCGACTTTAAACAATTCCTTCATGTCATAGAACTGGCCATGTATATCTCCACATATCTGACAGCAGAGACATATAATATTCCTTTTGAGTTCCTGAAAACTAAGTTTTGTGTATGATTGTGCAAGTGTATTTTGACTTATCCAATGATTTAGAAAAAGAAAACGGTCGAGCGAATAAATTAGCATGTGACTTTTATTTCCTAACAATCCCCCACCTCCCCCCCCCCGCAAAAAATTTTCAATGCAAAAAGTATTTAGCGGTATTAGATTGGCCAGTATTTTCACCAAAATTTTGTCTTCATTTAACTCTGTGCTTTGCTCTTTTTGGTGGTTCATGCACAATTGAAGATAAATGCAATTACACTGGATAGTTTGGCCCCAATTTCTTAACCTACTTAATCGAAGCCTGATTTTGAGGATAGATTGTGTTGTACAGAGCCCAGCTAGTGCTCATTCCTCGACTGAGGTCGGTAGATTAAACTGAAGCTTATCTACGCAACTGAAGGGCCCTTGAGATTTAATTAGATGAATCAGAGCCTAATTGTGGATGCGGAGGCTTTTTTGTTTGATAAAAACATTACGTGTTGTTTTTAATTCAAGGCTATAAATATCTAACACTATAATTTAAAACTGTTCTTTCACAGTTTTAAGAAAAACATTGCAACTCTGACCAGTGTACTGATTTCAGCCTTATGGAGTTGGTCTACTGTATCATAAATTAAAGTAGCCATCGAGTTCTAACTAACATGGTCACCGTGTTCAAGCAGTTAAGCAGGGGAAACGAAACAAAGAATATTAAATTAGGTCCAGTAGCAACTGAAACATGTAAAAATCAGGTACCCTTGGTTTTATTTGCCTAGGTTTGTCAGATTTTTCCACTCACAAAGAATCAACCGTTACCTAATATTCATTGCAATGATACTGTACCTAATCTTTCATCAGATTCATGAATAAGCTTTTTGGGGAATTAAGAGTTGAACTGATGGGCAAGTATAGCAGAATCGGCTGACTGGTAAGACAGGTAGAACACCGTGCCAGTATGAGCAAGAATGCATCAAATTAGAAATTTCAAAATACTTTGCTGAATAGATAATATAACCCCTTTCCTTTGGAAATTTAACTAATCCCAAAATCGGCAAAAAAAAAAAAAAAAAAAAGCTGGACAAAATCAAATCATATAGCTACAGCCTACAGGACCGACCAGAACCGTACCATTACTTAAAACAACTACTAACCAATTTCAGAGTAAGTTCGCTGATTTGTATGAAAACAAGCAATCTGCAAGAAGTTAAACTAAATGAAAGGATGCAGAAAGACAAAACTAATAACGAGGGAACAATATCGGGCAATTACTGTTACTGGTGCATCTACTCGCTGAACGTTGCTCTCTTCGACAAGGATCTCCATGGCCTTCATGCAGAGAGCTTTCACCTCCGACTCCTTCAATGGCTCGCATCTCTTTAGTTGTTCTATCTGCCTATCCAGATCCGACATCCCCTTAACCTCTGCTTCTCTAGACAAGAACCAGTACAGAGGAAGAGAGGAGTCTTTTTCGAATTTGTCGAGGGGAAGAGGTAGAGGAGAACTTTGGAACAGGAACGAAGATAGAGAATTAGGTTTCCAGATATTCTGTGGATAGATTTTTGTGAACAGTTGTACATCGAGGTATGATTCGTAGGACCCGCCCGAAATCTCCCGAATATTTGATTTCGATCCCTTAGCCGTTCGATTTTGTCTTGTTACCCACGCACGAGAATATATGATTTAAGATGCGCAAGAGCATCTACATCTTTGGTATTATGGAGTGCGTATCCTCTGAGATATCTCATATTTTGTCCGATGCCTATTCGGGGATAGTGCAGGGCCCAATATTATTTGAGCTTTGAGATTCGTGCAGAAAGTATTTGAACAGTTGGGATTTTCCAAAAAGTCACGCAAAATATGAGATATCTTAGAGGATGCAAATTCGGTATTATGAGAGTTTATAATCTGATGTGGTAGTTTCTATTTCAGTTTTAAAGATGTGAGAGAGTTTTTTATTTAGAAACTATGCAGAAAAGTTTCTTATTAAGAAATTGTTTATAAACTCTACGTTGACTAAATGATTGACTCAAATTATTTATCATTTTTAATTTATTGCTGACGTGGTTTAATAGAAACTCTAAAATTAATTTCAGAGATGTGAGAGTTATAAACTTTAGAGACCTTAATTTCTAAAATGCAATTAACAATTATTTAGAAACTCATTTGAGTTGCTGAGATGTAGATGCTCTAACACGGATACTGCGCTACAGAGTAATGGACGAGGGTTACACTGAATTTGCATCGTCCAAGATATCTCATATTTTGCATGACTTTTCGGATAATCTCGACCGTTCAAAAATGTTCTGCACGAAAATCTTAAAGCTCAAATAATACTGCCCCTGCGCTATCCTCGATTTGGAACCGGACACGTTGGTCACGCAAAATATGAGATATCTCAGAGGCAATCGGTTTCACTGTGGTTGTGGTGCTTTTGTGACACTGTATGAGTTTTATTTCGCATAGAAGGGGGTCGTTTGGTTTGTGTTTTAGAAAGGTAATTCTCAGGCATTCTAAATTGACAATGGAATAGACGTAGTAATCGTTGATTTCTTGCTATCAGGATTCCATTATCGATGGCTACTGCGCTAGCAAAAAAACGTGGATTTTCTCTATTACCGCTCCGCAGAAATCGCTCTTTTCTTTCATCACCTTTTTTTCGCTGCTAATCTCTCCTCCACTTCTTTTTATTTTTTTAGTCGGTTAATTATTTTGAATACCGATTTCTTAGCGAGGATGAATATCACCTCCTCTAATCTTGTTTTGTCTGAATCTTAGAGCATTTTCATTTATAAAATTTATTAACTATTTCAAACAATTGTCAAAAAAATAAAGAGAAATTAACTATATTCATAACTCTCATGTAATTAATTAGCAATTGCTTTTAATGCCGCGGCAATGAATTTGATTGGTTGTTTTGAGAGTGAAAGTGGAGATGAAAACTTTTCATTTATTGAAGTCTTTTAAAATTTGCAATTGTGGTACATCTTTGAAAGCAAAATTGAAAGTGACAGCGAGGATTTTGAAATTGGAAATGAGAGATGATGGAGATGCCCTTAATTTCCCATTTGGGTCTTAAGGCTCCTCTACTACTGAATCAAGTCTCCTTAGTTTTTATACACGAATTAAGAAATCAAACATGAGCTCCTTAGTGCTAGGGGTGTTCATTAGAACCGAACTAAACAAACCAAAGTAATAATTCGGTTTCTAAAATAGAACCAAACCGAACCGAGCCGAACCAAAATTTTATTTCGATTTGTTCGGTTCAAATCAAAATATATTAATTTTTTATTTAAAGCAATTGATTTATAATAAACCGAAGTATATTAAGAAATAAACTAGGATATTGAGAAATAAACCGAAATATTTAAATTAATTAATTAAGAAATAAACCGGGGTGGTCCGGACCAAATTTATAATATATAAAAGTTTGGTCGGTTCGGTTATTTTGATTTTGAAAATTTCCAAACCGAACCGAATTGAAATTATAATTTGGTTTTAAAAAGCAAACTGAACCGAACCATTAAACCAAAAAAACCAAACTGTTTGGTCCAAACTAATTCGGTTCGGTTCAAAACCGACTAAACCAGATCCAATGAACACCCCTACTTAGTGCGGATAAAGATTGAATCCTACTTGTGTTGCCGAACGATCCCAAAGGTTTAAGTCTAGAGTAGGGCTGGGCAAAATTGCTCAAACTCGTAACCCGCTCATAACTCACTCATTTATAGCTCGCTTTAACTCGCTCATTTACAGCTCGAGTCAATTCCAACTTAAGTTGGCTGACTCATTTAATAAATGAGCTGAGTTTGAGCTTAGCCCAACTCGCTCATTTATAACTTGAGTTACATAGAATTTGATTACAATAAATCCCAGAAACTGTTTTTGTTAAGCTGTTGTGTGAAAAAATATTGGTGCTTATGTACTAAGTTGTTGTATGAAAAATTGTTGGATACTGATAAATTCTTTTACAAGTAGTATATAATTAACTGGTTAAACGAGTTGTGAGCCAACTCGAGTTGATAACGAGCTAAGTTCGAGTTGGCTCTACGGCTCGTTATTACCATCCCAACTCGAGTTGACTCGCTCATTTATTTAATGAGCTGAGTTCGAGTTGGGGGTAACTTGCTCAAACTCGGCTCATTTATAGCCCTAGTCTAGAGATCCGATTGATCGATTTAAAAAATTACAAATTTATAATTCAATAGTTAAGTACGAATTAAAATTTGAAATTAAAATAGTTAGAATATATTATATATGTTTTGTATTTTTCAAATATAAATTATTATTTTAATATTCTTTTATACAAATTATCAGAAAGAAAATTTTGACTAGTAAAATTCGACCATCTAGCATAAAATGTAGGGTTGTAACGTATCGTATACGGATCGGATAGTGGTAAAACCATTATCTGTATCCGTATTTATTTTTGGATACGGATATGAATTGGATATTATATGGATACAAATACAGATTGAATATTAAACAAATACGAATACGAATACGAACTGGACATAAATGAATATGATTACGGATACAGATATAAATGAATACGGATACGGATATGGGTATAAATGAATACATATACAGATACAGATATAATTTGAATATCTAATTCATATTGTAACAAATTAAACTAACATATTTTTCAACTATTATTTTTCTCATTAGAAAAAAAGTACATAAAATACATATATAATCTGGAAATAATAATTTTTCTAACGCTAAATTTGTTTTGTCATTACAAAATATAGACTTTACATACGAAATATAAACACTCATAAATTTAAATATAAATAACTAGTGTATTATGTGAAAATCTTTTTGAAGTGTTGAATACGAATACAAGAATAATCTCATTTATTTATTCATGATATACTAAATGTTTTACTTAGAGATTTAGCAATAAAAAATTATAGCATGTCATGGATTTTTTTTGGAACTGTAAGACGCCAAACATTGTACATATCAGCAGATCAGAGTATCTCACGTAGGTTCAGAAAATAAAATATAATTTCCTCTTTCTTTATTGTAAAAGAAGTTTAATTGAAACCATATCATTCCTAAAGTTTCAGCTAAAAAAAGGAACTTTCTACGTTTAAAATTATCAATCAGTACTTCCCATTTTTCTAATACACATTTTTCAAGATCGAGAAAAGTGGAAGGGGTGGGTTTGGGCCTTTGTACATGTTCGGCACCATGGCTTAAGGCTCCTTAGTCTTTCTTTAGGTCTTAAGCCGGCCGAACACCTATGGCTTAGACGGGTTTAAGCCTCCTCCTTAAGCTGAATCTTAAGCTTGATATTTTGCTTCCTTAGCGCTAAGCCTCATTCTCTTTAAACCTCCTCCTTAAGCTTGAGTTGTTGCCAAACATCAACTCCTTAGTGAAGATTAAATTGTTAAGCCTATACCTCTTAAGCCATGGTGCCGAACATGGCCAGATCTGGGAATCCTTTGATGGGTTAACGAATATCCGTCAAATTATTTGTATCCGACTATACGAATCTGTAATAATTTGATTACGGATCCAAATTCAGCAGATAATATATTATCCGATCCGTTTGCATTCCTAATAAAATGTCAATAAGCATACGACTCTAATTATGTCTTTATATGTAGACATGGAATCGTGGTCTATGGAGTTTTATACCCACTTTTTTTTTTCTGGCATTTAAAAAAATAAAATAAAAAGTAACGTGTCTTTTTACAATTTTCGATGCTTTAAATATCCCATGTGTTTAAGAGTACTAATAAATTATAGAATATGAAAACTGAAATTCTAATTGTTACGACAATTACAAGGTTTCTAAAAAATTATAATAACAATCCAGAAGTTGTACAACAATCAGAATAAATTATTCAGCACAAATTAGTACGTGGAGATTTAGAAGTGAACAATTACGAGACACGCATGATTTTCTTTCTTTCTTAATGTGACTATTTTTCGACCCGGACCGTAATTTGTCGTAGAAAATTTTAAAACCCTCTCACACCATACGGTCCATACTAATGATATGGTACTAGTATGGTGCCCGTGCGTTGCAACGGAATATATAATAAGATAACAAAAATAAATTATCATACAAAATAACAAATTTTTATAAAAAACAAAATTAGAAATATATTCTAGATTTATCACAGTAATATATAAAAATAAGAAAGTGAACAAAAAATTAATTTGCATTGTGATCCGCCGTATAGAAAATATCAATTGGAGATGGAGAAATAAGGAAACAAATAAATAAGGAAACGAATAATTATATCGCTAAATTTTAGAATCTGTTTAATTTTAATTGTAACGCATCGTGTGGCGGTATGTGTGGTGAGTATGTTTGTAACTAAATTTAAACTTCTACATATAAAACATATGCATTTAATCAAAAGAAGATAGATTATGTGATTGGAGAGCTGAGATTAAATCCAAAAATTAATATTTCAATCGTAGCCGTTGGCGAATCGGACACCCAACGTGCTTAATAATGGAATGGAGATATGTCTTTTAAAAAAAAATTCCAATCTCTCTCCTTACCTTTCTTCCTCTTACTTTTACTTTACAGTTTACACCGTACTAATGGTGCGATGTAGTTATTATTTTCATTTCTAATGTATTTTAACGTGTAATCTTCGTGGCCATATCGAAAAACAGTCACACCGAGTTAATATAAAACACCTCCTCATATTCACGCCGCACCATTAATACAGTATCATTCATTTTCAAAATTAATCACATCTCTTTGTAGCAAATAACTTTTTATTTCAAAAATTATTATTCATTTTTCGTGACAGAGATGCGTAGAACTTTGAATTTTGATTTTTTTATAAATGCTAGAAATAAAATTCGATCTTCTATAAAGTAAAATCTAGTGTTTCTAAATGCAGACGCATGGACCTCATATACATATGCAGTATGCTGTTTGAATATGTGGTCATGCAGACACATAATACTACACGTGACACTATTCAATATGGACACACAATACTACATGCCACACCATTCATGTAGACAATACTACATGTAGATGTATATGTGGACCTAAGAGTTGATTAGAGTTTCTATTAAGAGTACTCCATTTTGTGCACTCATAATTATCTTCAAACTTAAAAAAATTCATATAAATTCACCCCTTTTAAGTTTTTAGGTTTCTCTTTATCAAAATTCATGATTTTTTACATTGAATTTTATCATGAATTTCATTTCACAAAAATCACTATCTATTAATAGTGACTTTCAAAAAATTAAAATTTCTGAGTATTCTTACTCAAATTTTAAAAAATTAATATGATATATTTTTTAGATATATTCTCAAATTAAAACTATTTAGGCTCCAACAACAGTTCATTTTAAAATCCGCAGATGCAGACCTTTCTTATGCATGAACATATACTGGTAAAATCCTTTTGTCCATCAATGTAAATTTTCCAACCTCTCTCCTTACCTACCCTCAGTTTTCAAAAAATTAAAAAAATACCAGCGGTATCTATATATATATATTTTTTAAAATTCCCAAATAAAATAAATATTATGGTTAACTTTTATGAATTTTTTGTTGGGTTCTTATGGTACTTAAGGCAACGGAATTTCAAAATTTTGACAAGAAAAGTACCAAAAGAAAAATCATCATTTGTGACTGAAATCAAACCAAAATCTATTTTCAAATCAATAAGCATCATACCTTTAGTTTCTTGTCTCTAACAAGAAATGAAGGTCCTTGAGATGTAGAGTTGTAGCCTCCACCTTCTTGTTGATGCTAATGGTGGTTGATGCCTTGCAGCGCCTTAGTGGTTGATGTGTGCGTGACTTAGAACGCCTTGCACCAAGATGAGACTCCAAAGTAGAAGTCCTCCACAGTATCTACCAAGAAATTAATTAGAAACCAAAGTTTTCTCTTGCTAGAGAGTACTAACTTGGTTGCTCCTTAATCCCTATCCTCCAAGAGAACTAGATCTTGAACTTTTAGGGTTTGTGGGTTCTCAACACATGAGAGATGAAACAAGAGAGAGAGAGTTTTGGCAGAACTTCAACTCTCAAAAATGAATTTTTCTCAAAAGGAATGAGAGGGAGAATATATATAGCAAACAAGGATTGATTCGGTCACATAAGGAGAAGTTATAGATCTTTCTTTTACCTTTCCATCCATATATTATACGCCCAAAACGGACATCGTATGAGGGAGTTATGGTCCAAATACGAAACATGCGCAGCAGTTACAGAACATGGCGGTTCAAATTAACCACCACGTTCTATCGCGTTTTTGACCATGATCTGTTTCTAATTTGGCTTTCCTCTAGAGAGGCAAAGTTCTAGATATTTTTTTTACCTTTCCAGAAATATATAGAATGTTAAAACGGATTTATTATGAAAGAGATATGGTCAAAATAAGAAATACTGCGCAGCAGTTATCAGAAAACGTGGTAAACTGTTTTGGGTGAATTTTTAATTAAGGAAACAATTCATAAAATAAATATGGACCATAATTAACAACATCCATTAGGCTTTGTTTATTGGGCCAAGTTCTATTTTTTCTTGTTTGAAATAATCAAATACAATTAATCTAATTAATTGTAGTGTCATATATAATTATCTCAAAAAATTATCTTTCTTATGGTTTGATGGAGAAACCAATTTATTTGTCATGTCATACATGTCAAATAAATTAAGGAGCATTTCTAATTCATTTCTTATTGGTGTGACCCTGTGGGATCTATGTCACATGGCAATGGAATCTGAAACTCCTTTCGATTCCATAAACTACAAGCGGCACCTAGCAATATGCATTGTAGTTACCCAAATGACACAGATGATAAGTACCATACTGTATCACGATCCCTAAGCAACAATTGCCTTGTGTCAATTCCATGTCTCATGTCATCCTTGCAAATCTACTTGTTTCTTGATTCCGAAATAATTCAGTAATTATGATTAACTCCTTAATCATATGCCGAAATTTTTATTAATCGAAAAAAAATAAAAAAAATAAAAAAAATATCGAAAAGGAGCGAAACTTTAGTCAGAATTTTAAATACAGTTAGAACGGGACCATGCATACCGTTCCATGGGACGGGATTATCGTCCCCGTCCGAGATTACATTTCGCTAAACACCTTCACCGCTAATTCGGATTCACGGACGGTGTTAACATCCCCGTCCAAAAATAAAATAAAAATAAAGACCGGACGGTACCAACAATGCCGTCCTAGGAAAAAAAAAATCTGTGCGCATACCGGATAAAGGTTTTCAAGGGATATTCTAGATTGGCCCCTGTAAAGTTCTGTTATTTTCAAGTGGGTTAAATTAATTAAAAATAATACTATAATATTCTAGATTGGCCACTGTAGATTGGCCCACTAGAGAAGGAGATTGGCCCCTGTAAACATTTTTTTATTTTTAATTAATTTATAGGAGATTGGCCCCTGTAAACTTTACAGGGGATAATACTATAATATTCTAGATTGGCCCACTACAGAACTTTACAGGTTTTCAAGGGATAATACTATAATATTCTAGATTGGCCCCTGTAAACATTTTTTTATTTTATTTTTCCTGGGACGGTATTGTTGGTACCGTCCGGTCTTTATTTATTTATTTATTTATTTTTGGACGGGGATGTTAACACTGCCCGTGAATTTAGATTAGCGGTGAAGGTGTTTAGCGAAATATAATCTCGGACGGGGACGATAATCCCGTCCCATGGAACGGTATGCATGGTCCCGTTCTAACTGTATTTAAAATTCTGACTAAAGTTTCGCTCCTTTTCGATAATTTTTTTTATTTTTTTTCGATTAATAAAAATTTCGGAATTATATGTGCACATACTTGTATTATTTCATCAAGGGGTCCAGTGATATCATCACTCATTTACATGAGGGACATTGGTATTCTTGATAATTACTATCTCTCCACATGAGAGACACATACTGAGATAGAATCTATATGACTGTTAATCACTGACAGCGTTGGATAATACCCACGAATATGTATTTTCATGTGAGAGAAACAATCATCTCATACCTTAGAATTCCAGACACAAATAAAACATTAATGACACAAACACAATCCATATTAAATGTTTTATTTTGGTCACGTCCAATCTTCTGATCTCCATCAGGTATCCATTTGATTAGATTGACAACCCCTTGTTACATGATCTGCAGAACATGATCATCATCTAATCCAAATGCTAATCTTATACCGGTAATTAATGTTCCTTGTTAATTACCAAGACTAGGGACACTTTAGAGTATTTATTAACTCCTTTATAGAGTTCCACAATTTCAAGACCTCAACTTGAATGATCTATAAGTAATAAAATACTCAAGGAACAAAATGATAAACAAATCATTCAATTACATGAACAAAACTTAGAAAACAATTATCCTATTATTGGCTTCTAGATCACAACACTAACATTTTTGAGTATTTTTTTGCGCTAAGAGAGAACGACTCGAATTTTTTTGCATCGGCACTTCATCGATGTTTTTGTAATGAAACAACGATATTTTTATTTCTAACATAGTTTAATGTGTGATCTTTGTAGTCGTATTGAAAAACAATCACACCGTTTTAATATAAAGCACCTCCTCATATTCACGCCACACCATTAATACAGTGTCATTCATCTTTCAAAATTAATTACATCTTTTTATAGCAAATAATTTTTTATTTCAAAAATTATCATTCATTTTTCGTTACAGAGATGCGTAGAACTTTGAACTTTGATTTTTTTATAAATGCTAGAAATAAAAATTCGACCTTCTGTAAAGTAAAATCTAGTATTTCTAAATGCAGACGCATGAACCGCATATGCGTATATAGTCTGTTGTCGCATTCAAAATGTCATGCAGTTACATATATGTGTGTTTGAATATGCGATATGCACACACATAATACTACACGCGACACTATTCATTCATGTGGACATAATACTACATGATGCATATGCGGATCTAAGAGTTGATTAGGTTTTTTACTAAGAGTATCCATTATGTGCATCCATAATTGTCTTCAAAACTTGAAAAATTCATATAAAGTCACCCCTTCTAAGTTTTTAGGTTCCTCGTTATCAAAATTCATGATTTTTTACATTGAATTTTATCATGAATTTTATTTCACTAAAATCACAGTTTATTATTAGTGACTTTCAAAAAATTAAAATTTCTGAATATTATTTTTACTCAAATTCTAAGAAATTAATATAATATATTTTCACATCTATTATATATATATAATCCTCATATGATCGCTACAGTATATTCTACAGTAAACTCTACAGTAATTGCTACAGTGACAAATAGTAAAAAAAAATATAAAAATATAAAATTTGGTCTTCAAGCATATTTTATTATAAAGGTCATGTTAAGTGGTTCGGATCGACTGTTCGGACTTTGAAAATGCAGATTAAAGATTGAGTGCATTGGGAGCATAGAAATTTGAGTGCATTTGAATCCTCTAACTTTATATATAGTTAGAAAATCACAAATTAATGAATATGGTGTACCAGTATAACTTTATACAGTAACAACTTGATTTTGTGATTTTGAATTCATTAATATAGCATTTTGTTTATAACCGGTATAACTTTATATATAGTTAGATGTTTATCTTAATAGTTAATTATTATTTTTTTCGGTAATATTCTGATATAATTTTTTTACACTCCTCTCGATAATAGCCGCCGAAACTAAGCGAGGCTCACTTCTAGTTAAAACTATTTAGGCTCCAACAACAGTTTATTTTAAAATCTGCATATACAGACCTTTCTTATGCATGGATAGATATTGGTAAAAAAATTTCGTCCATCAATGTAAACCTCGGATTCGCCTCCAGATCTGTGCGGATCTGATTCACTGGAGGGCCTCCAGTCGTCCCTCTTTATCTCCCCGAAATCCCCCCCGGCCCGACCCTCCCCGTCCCTGATCTCTATTCCAAGAGAACCCCATAAATTCCCGCTCCTGTGCCGAGTGCCGACCTCTCTCCCCCGACCCCCTACTTAGATACCAAAACGAAGCGCAGACTGCAGGGAGATAGCCATCGCGGTTCTCTCTGATCTATTCCCACTTCCCAGTACAGTGCTAGGGTTTTTGTTGGCTACGATTGAACAGTAGGCGCAGATTAGAGGTAAGTTTTTATACCGAGTGCTTGATTAGGGTTTCAGCTCCACTGGGGAGGGCGAGATATTCTGGATAAAGATGAGTATAGTTCCAAAAGAGACGATAGAGGTGATCGCTCAGAGCATTGGCATCCCCAATCTGTCCCCAGATGTCTCCCTTGCACTTGCGCCTGATGTGGAGTACCGTCTTCGTGAAATAATCCAGGTTTCTGGTTTTCCTGTTAGCTCTCACTTTGATGTATACTGATTTCCAATACTGAGGTATGGTTTTCGCTGGGAAATTTGTGGGAACTAAGGAACAAGAATACAAAATAACTTCTGAAATAGCGAGGAAATGATAACACCTATACTCTCTTGTTCGCTCTCTGCCTCCTTCTGAGGTTAGGCCTATTTGAGTTTTTGTTCAGTCATAATTGAACAATTGATGCCAAATGTGTAACGTTGGATGATAATTTGGCTTCGTTGCACAAATATTAATTAGTGTTGTCTCGAGGTTTTGACAGAACTCAGACCTAATTGGCCAATTTAAAGTAAAATTGTAAATTGGTGTTACATTAATGCCAGTACTTTCTTTTGATTATATCATTTACAGTAACTTGGTACCATAATCAGAGATTTAGTCCATAATTTATGCTCTAGTTACCTACATCAAGTGGCAAGGTCTTGTAGAGCCCGGCAGCTATAATGAGAAGAGGTTATATATTAATCATCAAGTGTTAGAGGGTGGTATGATAACAAAATCACAGAGATGGGTTCCATTGTATATTGTAAATTATTTCAAACTGTTGACATGTTTATTCTTGACTTGGCAGGAGGCTATAAAGTGCATGCGGCACTCAAAACGAACTGTTTTAACTGCCGACGACATGGACAGCGCGCTTAACTTGAGGAACATTGAGGTTTATATAACTGAAATCTGAATTGTTTACAAATTAAATAAAAATTATGGCTTGTTATGCTAATTGGACTTGACTAATTAGTGACTAAGCATGTACTGTGCAATTTGGCTATACTCCAGCTAAAGTTGTCCAATTACCTCAACTTTTTTCGAGACAAAAAGGAAACATGTCTGTGGAGTGCACCACTTTTTGAAGAAAGTCTCACAAACTTTGATGTCTATTTTAATGCAAAGCATATGCTTGAAAAGTCACTTTGTTTCTGACAATTGTTGTCCTTTTTGCACCAAGCCTATATATGGGTTTGCTTCTGGTGATCCACTAAAGTTCAAACGGGCTATTGGGCACAAGGACCTCTTCTACCTGGATGACAGAGAAGTTGACTTTAAGGAGGTGAATATTTACTTCTATCTGGGACATAATTATTTGTACTTGCGTGGACATTGCAATGGGTTGACTAGTCTACCATGTTACTGTTTTGAAGTTTCATCTAAACTTGAGGCAATCAGAAACCAACTAAACACTAACAATTACTTTCAGGATAACAAAATTACCAAATTAGTTTTACCCAGTGCCAAACCCATTAAACAATTTACCTTGTTAAGCGTTCTACGTTTTGCCTCTATGTAAATTCCTTATTTTAGCTTCAAACTTGTTATATAAGCTGGCGTCGGGACTGCTTGCAGGTAATAGATGCACCTCTACCCAAGGCTCCGCTTGACACGGCAGTTGTGACCCATTGGCTAGCGATAGAAGGGGTGCAACCTGCTATACCTGAAAATCCTCCTATCGAAGGTAGGTTCTAGTTGTCTTCTTCAAAATTATTGTATCACGTACGGTTGGATTTTTCCTTGCAGATCACACAGAAATTCCTGTCTTTGCATATAAATTCAACATTTTTCTGTTAATGCAGCAAGCATGTGATAATTTTTTGGTTATTTCAGACCTATACTGGACCCTTAAAATCTGAACCAATTTTCAGTCGACGAACACCAACTCCCTAGCTTATTTTGCTCAGTGCCTGTACAAACTAGCATGGGACCCTAGTTCTAAATTTGACTGTTTTGGCTTGTAGTTCTTTTGGGCTTTAAGAAGAAATATGTTTTTTTTTTATTGTGGTTGAATTGCCAATTTGATTGAATGGCTGTTGTTGCCCCAGGGTTCTACCGTTTAATGCTTTTTGTGAAGTTCTAAAAAGGATGAGCATTATTATTGTGTGATATTTGGAACATGTGGCAATGTATCTGTGTTGCAGAAATCCATAGAACTATTTAAATCTTTTTTTTTCCTCCTAGAGTTTTATGTGTGAGGTATGGGTAGCATATGCTATTGCTCCAAGATTGCACTTTGAGGAATGAAAATGTGCGGTCCATGATGTTCATTTTGATTTTCATAACAATCTGCTGTATGCCCCTTGAAAGTTTTTACAATAGCGGTATTGATGGGATGAGTGCTACAAATAAGCCGTTACAAGAAGTCCACGTCTGTCGAGACGACTGCTTCTTTGAAATATTTGGAAAATGCATCACCTCATAAATTTTCAGTTTAGATCACAAATTCACAATGAATGGCTTAGACTGTCCATTTGAATTTTGAAGAGAGCAATCCTGTAGCAGTATCATATGCTATGGATTGCAAAACAGTAAAACACATGTATTGTCCTAAATATACGAATTTTCTGTATCCTTTGCTCTTTTGGTATGGAAAGGGATACCGGTATGCATGGTGTAAATGTCTTGTAAATAGGAACTATCACAAATTCCCATATTAACTATCAATGCACTGATATTTATCTAACCAGTTCAGACTTTTATGATACCCTTTGCTTTGATTTGAATATTTTGGATTAGACAGCTGCACTAGGTTTCATTGAGGAAAAGTTTAGGTCCAATTCATGTGCAAAGTATAATTTTACTTACATCTACCTACTTGGATCTTTTCATTTGACATGTTTTGAAATAATCCTGTTGGCGTCTTGTCCTAATGTTCACTTCTTCAGCAATTGTGGCTCCACAAGATGGGAAAAAGATGGATCATGGAAAAGACGATTCTCTTCCTGTCGATTTAAAACTCCCTGTTAAGCATGTTTTATCGAGAGAACTACAGGTACGATCATTTGTGTCAACCTCTGTTCTGTAGTACACTAGAGGATGCGGTAGGAGGAATTTTTTTGTTTCATTTTTGTTTTTTTATCAGATATTGAGGGTTGTAGCAATTTTAGTTTTGTTAATGCTCCTTTTAGTTTCTCTTTTTAAGGGTTTACAAAAGTGTTATCTGAATTGGAGGGTGGAGGTGGTAATTCTGTAAGGTCAACACCTGGCATCTGAAGAGATTAAATTTGCGTGGTGTGATTTTGAAATAAACTGCAAATTGGTCATTATATTATTAAGTGGTCAAGTTAGATCAGGGTTTATTATTTGTCAGAAATAATAGATGTTTTCTGCAAAGAGGTAAAAGAGCTGTTGCTTTCTTAACAAGCTAATGGGCTGTAGAGTGAATTTTGTGTTCCTTCACAGTTGTACTTTGACAAGATTGGTGAGCTTATTCTACTGAGGCCAGAGACAGCACTATTTAAGGAGGCATTACTGAGCCTTGCCAAAGACTCCGGACTTCACCCACTGGTTCCTTACTTCTCCTACTTCATTGCAGATGAGGTTCATATAGTTCTAATTTATGTTCCTTTTTACTATTTTTCTTATGTTGTTTGTTAAAGGAAAGAGAAAAACCTTGCATGGTGACTTGACATACCACCTAAATATCTTCCTTCTCATTCCTAGTTTATTAGGAATAAACTAGAAATAATATACAATTTCTACGGTTAGTGTATGTTTATAAAGCTAGTTGGTTTGTACTAGCAGATGTTTTTGAATGCTTCCTAAAAAGCAGAGCTTATTGACTCTTTTGCATGCACTTCGGGGATACAGGAAATGTTTACTGTCTTATCCAAGGGAGGTGCCAACTAAAGTGAAGTGAAATTAGTTGTTCTGTTGACAAGACCCACTTTTGTGATCCACATAAGCAATTGACCAAAACAAGTTGTAGGAAGCGAAAGGTGGATTTCGGCTTCATATGATTAAATTAAGTAAAATGCCACTGAACGTGACCAAATTTAGCAACTAAGGGTAGAATTTCCAATTAATTTGTTTGTAAATTCTGTTTAGGTAAGTCGAAACTTGAGCAATTTATCAATTTTGTTTGCCCTCATGCGAGTTCTGAAGAGCCTTCTAAGCAATCCTCATATCCACATAGAGCCATATGTAAGTTCATAACGTTTTCTTTTATCTTTTATAAAATGTTTCTTGAACTACCGGTCATTGCAAATTTAATTGGCAGTGACATGAAATGGGTAAATTCTCATATGTCACTCGACTACGTCCATTTTACAATTTGCCAATTGAGTTTGATTGACCTCATGAAAGCCATTTGACATCAATTTGATGTCAAATTTAGTCAGTCTTTAATCCCAACAATGCAAATACATGACTGTAAAAAGTATTGAAAGATCTTTTTTATAAACATTAACATACTGGAGCTTCTGCTGAAAATTTAACCTGAAAACTACTAAAATGATTTTCCTTACCAGTTATGCATTGATCTGCAACTTCCCTCCATCTGAATAAAAGTAGGATTCTTGGGTTAATTAATCTGAGTGACAGAAATTCGATATAAAAATTAAATGCCTCTAAATATTGATAGTTAGGCCACTTGATAATGATGAGGTTAGGCCACTTGATAATGATGAGGTGTAAAGGTGAGCTGCGGTGAATTTGCTGATATTTACCCTTTGGTAGTTAGGCCACTTGTGCAGTGCTATTTAGATTGATATTAACTGTTATTTTACATGGTGCATAACACATTCCAATGCTTTAATTTGCAAAATCCAATGTTTTAACATATAGAAAGTGCTGCATGTCTGCCATAGACTAAATTTATAGCTATTATATTTAGGTGGGGTTTTGAGTGGGTTTTCTATATTTTTTTTTAAAGAAACATGGAATGTTCAACATTAATGCAGTGTGTCTCGCTCTGCAGGGGCGGAGCTAGAAATTGAGATTGGGGGGCTGAAAAATCTAGTGTAGTGGTGTAATTTCATTTTCTAAGAGATGCTGAAGAGTTTTGATACATACAAAATTACAAATTTTCAATTATTGAAGGGCCAAGTATTTTTTTTTCTTTATATAATGAGTTTTCATCTTTAAACCTAACCCAAGTACTTATAAAAATGCTTAAAAAAATAAAGGAAAGGATCGTTTCCGAAAGCATTTCCTTAACTGGCAAAGCAGACTTGTGTAACATTGAACAGAACTTTGGACCAGCAGTGTAATTGAGTAAGGTGATGCACGTTTAAATTTTTTGCACTCAAGTTCACATTATATTTTTATATAATTGTTGCGTCAGATTTAATCATGTTGATAAACTATTGAACTACAGTTTTCTAGAATTATGTTTTAAATTTTTTTTTGACATAAACAGCTACATCAAATGATGCCGTCAATTATCACATGCCTTGTTGCTAAACGAGTGGGGGAACAGGTATCTGATAACCACTGGGCCATCCGAGATTTTGCTGCCAAGCTTGTAGCATCAATTTGTCGAAGGTAAATTGTATTGGCTCTGATTTACTTCGTGGGTTTTGTATCAGTGCATTTCTAAAAGCTTTGAATGCATAACTGCTTTTTAGTTGTCTATTTTGCCTTCATTTTTCTTACAAATTGAAGTTTGATAATATGATATGGATGGGCTTCTGAGGTTTAACCTAAATAGCAACAAGGTCCAAACCAGAGTGTTCCAACCCTAATGCCACCAGAGCAAACAAGCAACATATGAGCTTTTAATTATGATGAACTGGTGTCAAAGCATAAAGGCATGTTTGCGCAGGTTCAAGTTGAGAATTTGAACTTTGAGTTGGCATATTGACAAACAAAAAGATGTCAAAGTATTTTTCATCGAGTGTTGCATTTTTTTATGCGGAAGCGAATATGATGCAGATACGGGCATGTGTATCATAACCTCCAGTCGAGGCTGACAAAGACGCTTATCCATGCTTTTCTTGACCCTTCCAAGGCGCTGACCCAGCATTATGGTGCCATCAGGGGCCTTTCTGCTCTTGGGCCTAGTGTGGTATGTTCTCCCATTCCTCCTCTTCCTTTCTCTCTGTCATGCTATTATGCACACATGCATACGCATAGTGACTTAATTTTAAGGTTGGATATGGTTACATAATAAATGACTTTAATTGGACCACAATGGACCATATTACAAACTAATTAAGCATGCAGATTTATTTCAATCCTGGAATTTGGGCACAATCTACTTGTCTTACACCTTTAAGGTGCTGTTTCACTGTTTTCTATCTTCGGCTCTGTACATTATCAGCACCAAAATATTAGCTCAAGTGCCTCTGTTTCCATTGATATTATGTACTTGGATCACAGGCCCTAATATTCTGGTTTGGGCTGTCTAATCTAAAACAAACGCACCGGATCGAATTTTTGACATCATCAGCGAGTTCAATCTGGCGCATTCATTTTAGATCGTACAGTTCGGCCAGAATAGCAGAGCCCTGTGATCCACAGTCTGGTATAGAAAGGAAAGAAAAAGGCTATGGCACAGAAATGTTCTGAAGTTTTTGCCCTGTTTTAGACCCTAAAGTTTTATATTCTGGTTTGATTTGACCTTTTCTATCTTTTACCATTTTGGTTGCTACCATCACATTCTTTTTCTAAAGCTGGATAAAATTTTAGTCAATGCTGACATTTGAAATAATATCATGTTGGTGTGCTTACTTTAGTGAAGAAATAAGTCGGCTCATTTCATGACACTGTTGATAAAGCTTTTAGTCCACATTCTGACTGAAATGGGATTGAGGAAATAAAATTGTGCAAATCTGAGTGTTTGGGAGGCAAAATATGATTTGGGACTAGGAACCAAAGTGGGAGCTGCATGATGCTCGGCGATCATTTGTGTAAATATACAGGAAGGAAAGAATACGGGAGAAACATGAAATGAAATGGAGTCTTTGGGTAAAATTAGTAATACAAAATAGTAGCAGAGGGTCATTTATCTTCTTCTCTTATTTCTTCTATTTATCTTAGTTTTAATTTTGTTTTATGGGTAGGTGAGACTTCTGATTTTACCAAACCTGGAGACATACATGCAACTACTGGATCCTGAGATGCAACTTGAGAAACAGAAGAATGAGTTGAAGCGAAAGGAGGCTTGGCGTGTCTATGGTTCCTTGTTGGTCGGTCTATTTTTTTTTTACTTAGTATTTTATAATACTTCTCATTATATTTGCATTTAGTACCAAATATTATCTGAGTATTGCAGAATAAGATTTGTAGATTATCACTGAAACCAATGTTTAATTCAAGCAAAAAGAAAAGGGGACTGCTTTACCTATATTTTAAATATCAGCTGACCTAGATAATATCATGACAAGTTCATCAAGCACTATCTATAATTTCCTGGCTTGCTTATCAGTAAATTTCTACTGGGCGTAGCTTTTCCCAATTGTGGGGTGATCTTTCAATTTCCTCGTTCTTTTTGGGTCAGGTTGCAAAGCACCCAAAATTATGGATTACATCTTTTCTTTTGCATATAAAAACGTTGGGGCAACTTCATGTGACCTTTTGGTTTTGGTGGTTGATCAATAATGTAATATACATATGAGGGTGACCTTTTCTTATTGGGTTTTTGCAATTTTCATGGGTTATACTTTTAGTGTCATTTGCAGTTTGTGACCGCACTTTCTTTTTTACTTTTGGGGCTAAACAGTATGCTTTGCAGGGACATAGGGACATAACATTATAGCCTAGTAAGTATGGTGCTTTCTGGTAAGTACTGTATAATACTTGGTAATAAGGCTGGGTTGATTGATTACTTTCTGTATGTGTGTGATTTCAGCTTGCTGCAGGTAGTTGCTTGTATGATCGGCTAAGGCTATTTCCTGGATTGCTCTCTCCACCTGATATCCAACCTTGGAAAACTAACAAAAAGATTGCTCTTACCCACCTACCAAGTAAGCTAGTCACTTTCCACAGTTGTTTAGTTACGAAGGAAATTGAAATAATTTGAGCAGAAGCTTGCACTTTTGGGTAGGTGGGTACCAACTTTGCACCAGTTCTAAACTCTTAGTTACATGTTAAGATATGAAGTTGACAACCACAGACTTGTATTCTTCTTTGGGTTTCTTGTTTTCATATTTAGTTTGCAAGAACTAGATATAGCTAGACCCAACTATTACACACTCAATTGAATGCAAAAGGTTCAACTGGTAGAAGCTGTGGTCAGGGTTGGTCTATTTATTATTATTGTTTTCAATTTAATTGATATATTTTGATATTTGATTATGCAATGCTTATTTATTCTCAATTTAGATAACAAAAGAAAAGCAAGTTCAACATTAAACTCACATCAGCCTCCTACTAAGAAGCTTGCTGTCGACCCCACAGGGGCAAACTCACAATTTCCTTCAACTGACGGGCCTGCCACATCATCAAGCTCCGGCTCCAATCCAAATCATCACCATAACCATAATAGCAGCAACAACAATAACAGCAGCACAGGCAATATTACCAATACAAATACCAACATTAACAATGCCACTGGAAGTGGGGCCCTTGCACAGAGAATGGCTGGGTCAGCCGTGCTGAGGCAAGCATGGAAGGAGGACATGGATGCAGGCCATCTCCTTTCTTCGCTTCATACCCTTTTTGGCGAGGGAGTCTTTTCTTTTATTCAACCTGCAGAAATGCACTGCTTTATCTAATTAATTTCATTAGATGTTTTTGTATATGGGGAAAGTATTTTTGAATTATTAGGGTGAAATCAATGTAGGTTTACTTATTAAGAAGATTAGCTGCATGTTGTTGTGAAATTTACCTTTATATCTTTCGTAGAATTGCATATTAGTGTACATATTTAACATTGCTGTCCTTGTAAAAGTATATTCTACATCTTTCTGTAACTAGTATGGTGAGGACACATACTGTAATGGTCAGGTAGTTTGGACAAAATTTGTCCTCTAATTAACGAACTTCAGATCGATTTTGGTTTGGGCACCTGAAAAGTACTCAACGGCATTAATTGTTTCACGACTTAATTCATATCCAAAAATCAGGAGGCACTGTAGCGTTTGTCCATTTGATATTTGACGGTATTGCGGTAATATGTGCTGTTTGAGGATCGAGACCTCATACAAGCACCGTTTTTTTTTTTTTTGTCTTGTTATTTTATTGGGTGGGAATTTTTTTGGTAACGACTTGTACATTTTGACAAGGTTTTCTTAAATCATTCAATTTTTTTCTTTTAAAATAAAAGAATTATAGACATGTTGTTTTCTTTATAAATTAACAACAAGGACAACAATCAAGCCTTTAGTCCCAAACACATTATTTTCCTTATAAATTAGTGCAAAATTTTTCATGAATTTACATACAAGTTGGTGTTGTATTAAATATTGTTAAATATGAATAATTATAAATTTTACCGAATTTTTATATATCTTCAGAAAAAAAGAAATTCCAAACCTGCCCTCAATTTCCCAAAAATTCAAAAAATGTCAGTGGTATATATATAGAGAGAGTGGTTAATATCAAAACGTTTGTTCCTAGGCCTCCGAACTATTAAGTGGATTTCCGATTTCTAAAGTTCAAATAGTCGATCCAAACTGTTAGATGTTCAATCCATATTAAAATGTGCTTGGGGACCAAATTTTACATTTTTTGGATTTTTTTTACTATTTATTAAGATGATTTGAAAATCGCTGTTTTGAAGTTTTTTTCATCACCATTGAAAACAACGATTTTCAAACCATCTTAATAAATAGTAAAATTTCCAAAACATGTAAAATTTTGTCTCCAAGCGTATTTTAATATAGATTGAACATCTAACTGGTTGGATCGACTGTTTGAACTTTGGAAATCGAAAAACCACTTGATAGCACCGGGGGCTAGGAACAAACGTTTTGATATTAGCCCCCCTCTCTCTCTATATATATATATGAAAATTCTCAAATAAAATAAAAATATGGTTAATTTTTAAGAATTTTTTAGTATTTTTTTGCGCTGAGAGAGAACGACCCGAATTTTTTTGCATCGGCGCGTCATCGATGTTTTTGTAATGAAACATTAGCGTAAACCTTCGACGTTGGAAAAATGAGAATTGCAAAAAGAAAAAAAACGTCATTTAGAGTCTCAAAACTTCAGTTGAAGTTGATTCTGATTCTACGGTTCGTTAATTATTCATTAGGAATTTTTTTTTACAATAATAAACATTATAAAATTTAATATCAATATTATAAAAAATGTGGAACATCATTTTCTTTAAATAATACCGTATTTTTGTTTTGTTCTGACACTTAGTCAGGGTTATATATTGTGAGGTTTGATAATCTTCATTAAAAAAATAATTGATGAACAATATTACTGATGAATATATTGTTGTTTGATAAGTTAAAAAAAAAATAATGCTGGCATTGCCAGCGGTAGGAGCATTTTTCGAAATTTTGAAAAAACAAGAGCAGAGTTGGATTTTTTTTTTTTATGATATGAATAAATTTTTTGATAAATTTTGATGAATGGTAAAAAATATGTATAAAATATTATTATTTTTTATGTACATAATATAGATTACAATTTACTTGTGGAATTTTATAATAGAATTTATTTCTTACCGCTATTAATTTTATTAAACTAATTCGATACCGCCCTGTTTTACCATATTTCAGTGAGATGTAAAGACAAATTGTATCTACATGATTTCTAAAACTTATAAAGTCGAGCAATACTTTTTTTTTTATAAATTAATTTTAATGCATTTATTTTTTATTATGTTTTACTGCTTTATTTTATACTTTTGAATGACTTAAAATTAACAATTTGGATAGAGGTACGGGTATCGTATCGGATACGATACGGATACGGCAATGCGGCAATTTAAAAAAGTCAAAGATACAATACGGCTATTATATGTATTATTTTTTATTCAATAGTTATATATATAAATTAAATATAAAAAATTCTGGATATGGTAAGATACAATAGCCCAGGTATATATTAAACATACAAGATACTAATTTCTAACAACAAACATGTAGTGGTAAAGGGGTGTGTTGTTTGGAACACAATACATGGGTTCGATTCTGCTTGGCGTTGAAAAAATAATTTTTGGCTGATGGTCTATGCACGATGTACAGGCTTTAGCTTAGCCTGCTGGTGTATGCGCGGTGCATGCTGGGTTCACACTAGGGTCCATTCTACGGAGCGCGTCAGAGCTGTATCAGGGCCATATCCAGAAGTGTCAGAGGTGTACGGATGGTTTAGGATACGCCACGTAAGCTGATATGTCAACTAGCGTATTGGAGCCATATCGGGTGCGTATCGGTATCCAATACGCACCCGATACGGATACGAAGTCCAATATGAAGTATCCGAGTAACATAGGATAAAAATGACACTCAATTTATGTGAAATTTGATTTTCCGATTATTTACGTGTGTAACAATGTAGGATAAAAATGACACTCAATTTATGTGAAATTTGATTGCCTGATTATTTACATGTCTAACAATGCGTCTATAAAGTTATTTCTTTTATTTTAAATATTATTTGAATTAATTGGAGAAATATTATTGCCAAATATGTTTTTAAAAAAATACATCGATATTTGATTATAAATTCAAATTGAGATGAAGGTGGATATACTTTTAAGATTGAACTCAAATAAATATGTTTTTCCAATAATAACAGATGAATCAAGTACTAACCACGAAAAAATGAACCCAGAAACCTCCCCAGCCGACCGTTTGATTTGTTTAAAGCGGAGAACTACGAAATGCTAGATGCAAACATCCTCATGAAATTGAAACAAAATTCAGTAAATTAAATGGGCCTCACCGAATAATCACCAAAGAGAAAAGAGAATCAATATCCCATCTTATCCTACGAGAGGCCTCGGGTCTCTCTCTCTCTCTCATGGCACTCTTTCTCCATAGCAGTACGGCACCTTCGCTGGTTAGACGGAGCTCAGACGAGCTTCTACGACCATTTCACTGTGGGGTCCGCGCGCCAGTTGGTGAGTTTTTTCATTTCACTATGTGTCTACTGTGGTTCCTCTTTTTTCTCTTGCTAAATGTTCACATTTCTTAAACCGTTCACCACGGGCAATAGATAGTATTGTACAGTATGTATCATGGCTTTAGGTAGTGTTTGTCTCGAGAAAAACTGAACTTGAATTGAGAAACAGACCTGTCATGAAAAACATTATTGAAAAAAGAAATGTGGTGGTGGTACCCAACTAGTATGGCTACGGTATCAGCAGGTACATTCCAAATTGGCAATAGATAGTATGGTACAGTATTAAATCCAACAGGGATGCTGTGATATTGAGCTGTTGTGCATCTATCGATTGATTTTCCTTCCTTCACAGGAAATACAGTGGTAAATTTCTCAAAAGATAAAGGGTTACAGATTTTTTCTCAAGGAAGCATCAGATGCTCAAACAGTGATGAATTTGACATAGGTCCTAGCCAGAGAGTCAATAGTTTTATTTCAAATCTTTCAGGTATGATGGTGAGTTCTCTTCTCTATTTCCAATTTCAGTCCTTAAAATGTTTTTTTTTTCTTAAAACAATGATGAAGAGTAATTCTACCAATAGGACTGTTGCAATGTTGCAGATAAGTTATTTTAGTACCTTTTAAACCGTGTTTCGAGCAACTGCTTAACAGATACCATAGTGTTGCCAAAATTGAAGCTGTTAAGTGAAACACAAGTATGGGGACAACATAATTTATTATAATATGTTGCATGAGTTACTGGTTATGCTTCCACTCTGTTGGATCTGTTTGCCTTTTCTCTTTGGTTATCTTATAAAAAATCACTCAATTGATAACTTCCCAGGAAATGACATTATCAAAATATGGAAAAACTTGCATCTTGGCAATTTTGGCACCACTTGCCATACCAAATGATGCCCTGGCAGAGGTATGCGAGCCTGACAACTCGCTTTTCAACATGCCTCTTCTCTTTGGAATTGCCCTGATTGGTGCTACTGTTGGTGGTATGGTTCATTGAAATTCTTTAATTTCAAGTAAATATATTGTTAGCTTTAAGCATGCTTGGTACTGAGCGAAGAATACAAATTAGCTTATATATAACAAATAAAACCTTGAATTATGTCAGCCACTAGTTTTACAGGACAATTTGTAGAATCTCACCTTCGATTTAATATTAATAATTGTTGGAATCTTTATGTCCATATGAATACTCGTCTGATACAAAGCAGCATGTACTACAGCATCATTGAAAGAAAACAGCTGAATACATGAAAGTCAGCTGGCAAATAAAAAATAAATAAGTGATTGTAATAGTAAAAATAGAGGAAACAAAATTTTCTGTGAGTTAATTAGTTTGCACAAGCTCATCAGTTTGTTTACCAGGACTTCTGGCAAGGCAAAGAAAAGGCGAGCTGAAGAAGCTGAACGACCAACTAAGGCAAATAAATGCAGCTTTAAGGCGCCAAGCCAAGATCGAATCGTACGCACCAAATCTAAGCTATGCTCCTGTAGGTGCCAAAATGCCAGAGTCAGAGGTCATTGTTGACCCAAGAAAGGAGCATTTATTGAAATTTCTAAGAACTGGGAAGAATCACTTGAGGAACCAAAATCATGACCTGGCGTTTCAGGAGTTCAAGTTGGCATTTGATCTTGCAAGGGACCTAGGAGACCATGTTGAAGAGAAAAAGGCTGCTCGAGGTCTAGGTTAGTTCATTTTTCTTTGTAGAGTTATGTTCCATTTCTTTTTTGTAGTTCTGACGAGGTTTGGTTATTTGGCAACTAACTCAGATGAAGAACAACAGTAATTGTTAAGCAAAAAGGTCAAATTAAAGATATCTTGGTTTTGTGGAGCAAAAGATTGGATTAAAGTCCAAGAACTCTAGAAGTAGGGTGCTTGCCCTTTCAAAGCCTAAAAAAAAAATAGTTTGGGCGGCATTATTTATAGTAAATTTGGAAGCAATGTATTGAGGTTTATTTCGTGCATATAGAGGCATATATTATATTATATTATTGAGGTTTTGCTATTTTATGCATTAGTTCTAGAAATGATTAGGTGTGGGGGGGGTGGAGGTGGTGACTGCAGAGAATCGGTGGGTGAGGTTGAGTGATACAGGCTTTAGATCACTTTTTATCTGTTAACAAAAAAAATTCAATATAGGGGCATCATTACAGAGGCAGGGCAAATACAAGGAGGCCATAAAGTACCATTCAACGGTTTTAGACATTTCAGAAAAAACGGGAGAAGACTCAGGTGTAACTGAGGCGTATGGGGCAATAGCTGACTGTTATACTGAGCTAGGTGAGCTTGAACAAGCCGGCAAGTTTTATGACAAGTACATTGCCAGACTGCAGAACGATTGACCAGTTCAGAAGTGTATGGATTATATGTATTTCCCTTTTGTTTTTCTTTGCTTAGATTTCTTTGGTAGTACTTGTTAGTATTGCATGGTTATAGTTCTGGTTTTCTAGAGAGGGAGATTGCCTTTAGGCTGTGCGGATTATATTTATTAATTTTGTACTATTTCAAATTATGTTTTTTCTCTCTTTTTGGTGCATTGCAAATTTTATGAGATCTTAACTAGCTTGGTTGAATAAACTAAGGGCGTATAACAAGTACATTGCCTAATACCAATATCACAGTACCATCAGCGACACAGTATTGTACCAACCAGCAGTGTACTGGCCTTTAGTACCAGTAAAAAGTGCAAGGAAATCCACAGCAACAAGGTGAATTAGCATTCGATAATGACCAGCAACAGTTTATTCTGTTTTACAATCATAGAAAGTTAACAGCAGTGTAACGGAATGGAAACCAAATTTATAGGCGATATATAGGTCATCCAATGTAACACCTGTATGCAGAGAGAGATTGGCTAATATCAAAACGTTTGTTCCTAGGTCGTGGAACAAATGCTTTAATTTTTACATTTTCAAATTTTAAAATAGTCGATCTAAACCGTTCAACATTAAATCTGTGTTAAAATGTATTTGGAGACCAAATTTTACATTTTTCGGAATTTTTTTACTATTTATTTAGCCAGTTTTAAAATCGTTATTTTCAGTGATTCGAATTTTTTTCACTATTTATTAAAATCAGCAATTTTAAAACTGGCTTAATAAATAGTAAAAAAAATCCAAAAAATGTAAAATTTGGTATCCAAGTACATTTTAATAATGATATCACATTTAACGTTTGGATCGATCATTTGGACTTTGAAAATTGAAAAACCAATTAGTTATACTACGGTTCCAGAACAAACGTTTTGATATTAGCCAAACTCACTCTCTATATAGGTGAGGGTACTGGAAAAAAAGCTAGAAAAGTTCATTTTCAAATCTCTAGATAACTAGGGTGTATGCAGTGCTAGTCGGCATGTTTAGTTTTTTCGAGATTTATGCTGAATTTTGTATGACAATTACTGTTCAAATTTTTGCACTATAATGCAATTGGTGTCGTAGATGTTAGGATTTTTGAGAGATCTCTGAAAGGAAAACAATATAAAAATAAGAGACATAATTTTATGAAGAAGCTTACATGTATTACTTGACGTCTTAATTATATAGAATACAAATAACTTATTTATAATTGTCACATCTCAAACCGAGAACTCTGGATTAAGGCGTGATCAATTCTAGCCTCGTCGTGTTCATTAAATCAATAAACACGCAAGGTTAAACAAATACAAATATATAACAAGTGCGGAAGCGTGAATAATAACAATAAAAACATAAGTCATTAGAAACTCACATATTTGTTCAATTCATCAACTTTTCCATTAATTTTAAATCCATCATCCATATAAATTTATAATTCTCATGTTAACCTTTTTAGAATTAAAAGAAACTTCTAGCTTCTACAGTCTCTCTCTTTCAAATTAAATTCACAGCTCCCCATTGCGAACTCATTTGAACAAAGACTGAGGGAATGTTGGTCCCGCTGGTCCTACCCATGTGATATGTCAACTACATAAACTATGCGTCTCATCATCATACTAAGGTACAAATGGACTCGCAGTAGTTCCCAAAATAGTTCAAGCCTACAAGGACTCAATCCGAATAGAAGTTAAATTCAGAAACCTATTTACCAGATTTCAGGGATCGGCTCAAAGAGACTGAACTTCTTTGGATGTGTACCGGCTCAAAGAGATAGTACCAGACTGCACAAAGCCAGTACTATACCGAGCTTCTTTGGATGTGTACCGGCTTACTGAATGACCTTACCCAAAATTAAGATTCGTCAGGCTTCTCCAAAGCACATTTGTTATCGTCAATTTTAAACTGTGATTGCGTGCTCCTGTGTTCATTTTGAATTTTATTATGTCTGGTTGGACTGGTACAGTGGTACTTGTCCTTTGGTACCATCCTTGAAATAGTTCTGGGATTGGTATCAATTTTTTTTTCCCTGAAAACATCTACTCCTTTTAGTGCGGACTGTTTCTTTAAGTTTTTTTTAGATGCGTTTATTATTATGATATAAATTATCCAAAAATTAAAAAAACAAGCTTTATCATAAGGTCAGAACACTTATTAAACTCTTTTCTTATGCTACATGTCGGCTTATCCAAACCAAAGATGTATCAAAATCATAGGATAAAATCAACGTAAAAAAAATTATAGTATAAAAGACTTAAAGATATATGGTGTTGTCATTACTCAAGTTTTCGAATTAATGCTTTCCAGCTCTGTGATCAAAGTTCTAAAATTTACATATCACAAATTGAGCTTTTAACAAAATAAGGATAGTGGTAATATCATGCAAGCATCAATTGGTAAGCAATGCATGCTTTCAGTATCTATACAGGTAATATCTCAAAATAAAAATTTTGCTAAAAAATATTCTACTTAGCCCAGCAAGGAATAGATTGGATTGAAAACATAAAGTGAACAATTCATAGCAAGTAATCACAGCTTTCTAATAGGGAAATAGAAAGAAAGCCGTATTTCCATCAATTTGAGAAAGCGGAACGAACATCAATTTCCTAGAAATAATAGATGTTCTAAAGTTACTGACTATTGAAGTGAAGACCGGAGAGAGAATGGAAAAGGAAAAATGCAAGGGTATAATGGTCTTTAGAGTCTCAAATATATTATTTAATCATTTTTAGAAATATTTAATATATTGTACAATTAATAATGGATAAATAAGTTATTATAAATTTTTGAAGAGCAAAGCTAGGGTGTGATGTGCTCACCAAGAGGATTTGGTGAGCACAACTCCAAAAGTATATCGGATCGGCTTCAAACGGCGAATTCAAACCGTTGAAATCCATGTACTTCATGAGTGATGCATGTACATGCAAAATTTTAAAAGTTTCGAATTTATTTGCTACAAGGTCAAGCGGTCAAAGAAATGATGAAAAATGAATATATAAAACAACTTATAAAATGTTCATTTCTTTGACCGCTTGACCTTGTAGCAAATAAATTCGAAACTTTCAAAATTTTGCATGTACATGCATCACTCATGAAGTACATGGATTTCAACGGTTTAGATTCATCGTTTGAAGCCGATCCGATATACTTTTGGAGTTGTGCTCACCAATCCCTTTTAGTAAGCACATCACACCCTAGCTTTGCTCATTTTTGAAAGAGAAATATGTAATATTAAAGTTTTTGAGAGGATACATGAAATTCCCCTAAAGTAAAATGATACATAGTACATCAATTACATGAAATGTAAAAACACAAAAATTCCTGATGGGAAAAGAAAATTTTATAAACCCAGCTACTTATGATGCAAACTGGCTAATATAGAACCTACAAACTGAAGGTATTCGGAGGACCAGGTGAGCATAAATTTAAAATTTATTAGATTGGCTTCAAACGACAAATACAAATTGTTAAAACCAATATACTTCATGAGTAATGCGTGTACATGAAATTTTTTAAATTTTTTAAATTTATTTTATACAAAATCAAGCAGTAAAAAATGATGAAAAATGAATGTATTGAAATAAGTTATAAAATTTCATTTTTTTTACCGCTTGATTTTATATTAAATGAATTCGAAAATTTTAAAATTTTATATGTATACACATGTCAATTAGATCGGTTTTAACAATTTCAATTCATCATTTGAAATCAATCCGATAAATTATATATTATATAGTTATGGCGTTATATATGAAAGATAAAAAAATACATGCGTGTAGTCGGTGTGTACAAATCTAAAGGGGGAGGCTAGGTGGTAGAGATTAGTTGGCCAATGATGATATTTGCTTAAACGTGCTCATTTTACCTGTTCAAATTTTGAACCAAAGCATGCTTAGATATTTATATATATTTTTTTATTAAATAGGTGCTGCTGACTGTTGCATTATTATTTTTTTAGATGGTCAAAGAAGTGCATGATCACACGATGTAAATTCTATTGCGAAACGAAAAGCCATGACAATGAAGCTAGCTGACCATAGAAACTTTGATTTAGTCGTTCATTTATCTTGTCTATAATTGAAAAAGATAAGAGAGGTGTTAATTAATATTGACCTGAGGACATTTTCTTTGGGTTGGTGCCTCTGATTCGGGGTTATGAAAAAGATAGCAGGTGTTTAATGAACAGAGGATTATTATTTGAGCTGATGTTAGAGTATATAATTGGGGAATATTTTTGCTTTTCTATGATTTGATTTGTCAGGCTCGTGCCAAGAATAAAAAGAAGCTAATTTAAAAAAAATAGTTGTCGAACCTATATAGTTTAAGCAATTAAGAAATAAATATTAACTCTTAAATATAACAATAACAATATAATGATGCAATTTTCGATAACCATGTATTTACTTTGAGGAGGGATCGGATTACACCGTTTTTGATGACATCGAATTACATCGTCAATTTTCAAAGTTTTGAAAGTTCAAACAGTCGATCCAAACTGTTCAATATGATGAATATATTAAAATGTGCTTGCAGATCAAATTTTACATTTTTTTGAATTTTTTAACTATTTATTAAGTACTTTACAAAATCGTTGTTTTTAAACCATTGAATTTTTGTACCCATCTTAATAAATAGTAAAAAAAAAAAAAAAATGTAAAAATTGATCTGCAAACACATTTTAATATATCCATCATATTGAACGGTTTGGATCAACTGTTTGGACTTTGAAAATGGACGATGTTATTCGGTGTCACCAAAAAACGGTGTAATCCGATCCTTCCTCATTTACTTTATACCAGACGAAATTTTAAATTTTTTAACTTATCCAGCTTGAAGTGAGTTATGCGAAAAATAATGATAGCAACAGTAATAATTATATTATTGTAACAATAACAATATAATGATGCAAAATTCTCGAGTAATAATTGTCACATAATATCTCGAACCATCTTGGAACAAATGTATGTCACAGAGGACGGTTGACAAATGTATGTTATAGAATTAGGGACCGAGTAACTAACTCCCGGCTCCTATTCCCCATTCATCTCTGGTCAATAACTGCTTTTGTTGACTGCTAATTAATAGGAAATCACAAATTTCAGCGCTAAAAGACAAAACAAAACGCATCATTATCGCGGCGAGTGCAAGTATTCATATATAATACATCAAGTATTCATATCTAAGATATCAAGTATTTAAAAAAAAACTGGATATATCACTAACCTATCTTTTACACGTTTTTAGAGGTGATTTTTTTTTCTCCGTTCACTCAAACCAATATTTCTGACAATCTTTGATAAATTTTGCAAATCTAAAAATCTTTTCCCATAGAATTATAGCAGCACAAAGACTAAGTCATGGTCTAAAGTCTAAACTCTTAAAAAGACGAACTGAATTATAGATCTATGACATAGGAGTATCTCTTTTGTGGTGAATTATAATAACTGAGGCAGTTGCTGCCATACAATTTTAAAATTTAGATATGCTAAAATAATAATAAAAAAACTTTAGACCGTCAGAAAGATAACTGCCTCAAATCTGCTAAGTCAATCGTTTCTCACCTGGGAATATATTACTAGAATTGCCTTTCGGTTTCACTTTAAAAATACAAATTTGTGTTATAAAAAAAATTGAATAGTCTTTAATCACGATTATAGAAACTTTTTATATATATATTTTTTAAAAATAATTATTGATATGGATTTAAAATCTATTCACAATTGAGCTTATTTTGCTCGTAAAGACAACAAAACATTTTGAAAAGATATTTTTAATTTGATATATATTTTGAAACCGAACATGTATGCATATAAAAAAAAGTAGAATCATGCTATATTTAGAGTTTTTGGTTCTTAATAAATTTTACATGACTCAATATAAAAGTGTTGACTTAATCATAGGAAGGGTGAGATTATCATGTGTAGTTTGCACGCTACAATGATTTATAAGAATTTCAACCACCGTGCCAATTTATAAGAGCACATGTTTTCTCATTTCAAGTAACTTGTGAATGACCAAATCAGATAATGTATGGAAATAGACCTATGAGAAACTACAATTAGGTCTTTTGACTTTCCATGTCTTGATCAACTAACTGTAGACCTACTTTAGGGGTGTCAATGGGTACGATACGGGTAGGGTGAAACCATTTTTATACCCATACCCACTAAGAATTGATCTACCCATATCCTACCCAAAACCGTTAAGAATTTGCCTTATCCTATCATACTCATACCTGTTATGATTAACGGGTAACAAAACAGTAGTGGACGAATAACGAAAATACTAATATAATAGTTTTACTATTTTTACAAATAAACCATCTAAATTCATCACGTCATACATACGCCATCACAATTACTAATATAAAAATGAAAATACAAATATGCAATCAATTCTAACTAATAGTTTTTTATAAAGCAAAAATAAAATAAAAATCACAAATATCTCTTCTAACAAATTCAATTTGTTAACTAAATAACAAAACATTCAAATAAAAAAGTAATATGTTTAGTATAATATTCTTCTTATAACAAAATGCACACATTTTCTCCAGCATTGATACATCAATATGGAAAACAGGAAAATAAATAAATTGAATATATAATATTGATATATCTATATATAATTTATTTCATATAATTATCTGTTACCTAACGGGTACGAAATAATCTTTACCCGTACCCATACCCATTTATCTAATGAAAAAAAATCTTTACCCATACCCATACCTAATAAGCTAACGAAAAAAAAACCTTACCTATACCCGTCTTATCGAATACGATAAGGGTAGGGTAAATGGGTAAACGGGTGTCATTGACACCCCTAACCTACTTTATACCTTTTTAGCTAACATGAGTTTGTTGCATCTGGAAAAGAACTTGAAAATTTCTCTAAAATAATTTTAAATACAAAGACTTCATTTGCAAATAATTATATATATTTGCTAGTGTGTTTTTATTTCATTTAAGAGGTTAATTTGTAGCATCCAATTACAACTTATTTCCTTATAATATACATATTTTCTTAGAAACGTTGGTTAATAAAAGTGATAATTTATACTTGGAGTTTTAGTGATGACAAGATGTAAATGTTTTCATTCTTTATGGCTTCACCTTCATTTCTTAATTTTGTAATAACAAAAAATTTAAAATTTATATTTTAAAATAAAATGTCAAATATAATCTATATTATTTTCTTTGGAAGAATATAAAATATTATCACTTTTTGGTTTCATTTTTATATAAATCAATAAGTTGAAAAATCAACGTTTAAAGAATAATCACATCTGTATTTTTGTAAATTTTTTATAACAATTAAAATAAAGTTGAAATGTTATAATCGTTTACGTGTGTATAAAATAAATGATATAGATTAAATCAATTTTATTATGACATTTGAATCTTACAAAAGTATAATGAAAATATTAAAATAAATTAATATATAAAACTTCTTCTTTATTAGTAATATAGGTCAAAATTTTCAAATATAATTACGCATGTGCATACCGACACAATACTTGGACTACGTACCAGCAAGATGAACACCTGAGTTTCTTCAGGCACACTATTCTTTATACCAGTAAGTGTCACGCGAATTACCTTGACCTTGTTCCTCGTTGTTGCTTGGTTTTTACGAATCCATATCATCTGAGGCACCTCACCATTTGAGTTTATATCTAGTCCAGGTTCTTAGCTAGAGAGGTTTATGCATTATAGGTTTGGACTAGATTGTAACATATTATGATCGGACGATAAAGAAGGAAAAATATAATGTGACTAAAATTTATTTTACCTAGCATGACGTGATTAAAATAATAAAGAGTAGTTACGTAATGCGAATAGTCACGTTACGTGTGTTCACGTCGTGACCACACGTGATGTGACTGATCGTGTTTAATTATTGTTTTCGAGTTTAAGTTAGTTAAAAATAATAATAACAAAACGTATCAAAAAAATAAGAAACTGTTACAAAATAAATAATATTTAAGAAATAATGTTGAAAAAATAGTTACTTGATGTGACCGAGTCAATTTGCGTGACGTAACGTGATTATGATTGTGAAGAACAATTACGTCACACGACACATGAATCACATCATGTAATCGACACACGTAATGTGATATGATATAACTTGTAAGAGCATGACTGATTTCTTTCTTTATTACAAACGGTAAGGTAATGCAGAAAATCTGGACTCTGATTTTCACGGAAAACGGTCTGCTTTGACATGAAACATGATCTCTCAGCGTGACTCTTTCTTGACATACTCTCTCCCTCTCTCTCTCTCTCTCTCTCTCTCTCTCTTCATGTGCCTTAATTTCAACCATGCATTCGACATGACGTAAAATAATATTACTATTGTAACTGTAAGAGTGGGTGGAATTTAATTAGACTGTTGATGGTCTATATCATCTTATCTGTGCACTATAACCCTTTGAAGATTTCAGATTATATATATATATATATATAGAGATAGACTAATGTGCTTTCGGTAGCACTTCGGCCGAAGTGCTACCGATTCAAAATCGGATTTTCAAAGTCCAAATGGCCGATCTGAACCGTTCAAGTTGTTCTCCATATTGAAATCTGCTTGGAGACCAAATTTTATATTTTTTGGAATTTTTTTACTATTTATTAAGCCACTTTGAAAATTGCTGATCTGGGTGAACAGTAAAAACAGTGCTTTCAAATTCTGGACCACCGGATCAGCAATTTTCAAAGTGGCTTAATACATAGTAAAAAAATTACAAAAAATGTAAAATTTGGTCTCCAAGCAGATTTCAATATGGAGAACAACTTGAACGGTTCGGATCGGCCATTTGGACTTTGAAAATTCGATTTTGAATCGGTAGCACTTCGGCCGAAGTGCTACCGAAAGCACATTAGTCTATCTCTCTCTCTCTCTCTATATATATATAGAGTGAGGCTATGGTGCTATGCATAGCACCAATGGCTAGTGTACTACGGCTCAATATGGTACTTTTTAAAATCCTAACGGTCGATCCGACCGTTCAATGTGATATCCATATGAATATGTACTTGCAAACTAAATTTTATATTTTTTCGAATTTTTTTACTATTTTTTTAGATAGGTAGAAAAATCAGTGTTTTTTGACAATTCTGGACCATCAAAATTCTACCTATCTGAAAAAATAGTAAAAAAATTCGAAAAAATATAAAATTTAGTTTGCAAGTACATATTCATATGGTTATCACATTGAACGGTCGGATCGACCGTTAGGATTTTAAAAAGTACCATATTGAGCCGTAGTACACTAGCCATCCGTGCTATGCATAGCACCATAGCCTCACTCATATATATATATGAGGAGGGATCCGATTACACCTTTTTTGGTGACACACTTTGACACCTACCATTTTGAAAGTCCAAATAGTCGATTCAAACCGTTCAACATGATGGATATATTAAAATGTGCTTGGAGATCAAATTTTACATTTTTTTGAATTTTTTTGCTATTTATTAAGATGGTTACAAAAATCGTTGTTTTCAGACTATTGAAAAACAGCGATTTTGTAACCATCTTAATAAATAGTAAAAAAATTCAAAAAAATATAAAATTTGATATCCAAGTACATTTTAATATGGTGATCATGTTCAACGGTTCGGATTGACTGTTTGAATTTTGAAATCACAAAATTGACTTATATAAAAAACGGTGTCATGATGTGTCACCAAAAAAGGTGTAATTGGATCCCTCCTCTATATATATATATATAGTGATGTTATGATGCTATGAGAAATACAGCTAATGTTTTACTTCTTAATTACTTATATTTTTATTTTTAAAATTCAAATAGTTAATCTGAACTTTTTAACATGATCATCATATTGAAATGTGTTTGGAGATCAAATTTTACATTGTTTGGAAAAAAATAATATTATTCTTAATTTTTTTTTAAAATCATTGTTTTTTTGAATTTTTTTTATTTAATGAAAAGTTGTGATTTTAAAAAATTCTAAAAATTGTAATTTTTTTTCCAAAAAAATGTAAAATGTGATCTTCAAGCATATTTTAATATAAATATCATTTTGGAAGGTTTGAATCAACTATTGGAACTTAAAAAAATGAAGATATGAACGGAAAGTAAAACACTTTCTCTACTCCCATGTGTAAACCGTAAATTTCTGGTTCTAAGTTGGTGAACATTGTAGTTTTCTTGTTATATACAGTAAACAGAGCAGAGGATACTAAAATATATATATTTTATCTATATAAGAATATCAAACGATTTTAAAACTTATCAAATCGTACAATTATGAATATGAAAAGGTAATCAACGTATACAGCATCAAATTGAAATGAACAATTTTAAAATAATAGTAGGCTTAGGATGCAATTACCTGAAACATATATTTTAAAAGTAGTAGGCTTAGCATGTACCAGTACTATTTGAATTATTATAATGGAAAACAAGCATATAAAACACATAATTGGTTCAATAAAAAGTTTAAAAATGGTTCTACTAAAAAAATAAAAACTAAAAGAATATGACTTTTTACGGAGCCCTAAAAAAATTCGGACATAGGTATAAGTATATATATCCTCTCGAGAGGACTATAATTAATTTTTAACCATATCTAACTACATACACAGTATGAACATTTTATGCATAAATGAACATTATTATACAGTATGCATGTGTAAATTGATAGATAATAACATTTTTTTTTTCATCTCTATCATTTTTGTTTAATTTGTTCTTGAGGAGAGTTCAATGTTTTCATTTTTGTTTCTCTTTTTCATCATATCTTTCATATTAAAAGTCTTAAAATTTAAGATTTGAAAGTCCATTAACAAAATAAAATCATTTAATGCATATATCACTTTTTTCCGGACATAATAAAACCACGCTAGAGAAATCATAGTCATAAAATTGGCCGAAAGGAAACTGAGACTTCTCATTTATGAAGATTTAAATTAATTAATTGATATACTGAACTGCAATTTAAAACTACTGCGCCTAATTTTAACTTTTAATTTAAAAAAAATTAACTTGCCTAACGTTAATTTTTTCTTTTTTTAGCTAAAAACAGAATAAACTTGAACCTCCTTCTAGAAAAAAAAACATTTAAATGACCACGGGTCCCAACGTTTAACCTTTAACGGTCTTTTCCATTTTAATCTGACGGTCAAAAATTTTGAAGGGCCCAAAAAATTTTAGGTGTCAGTTGTTGACATGCAGTCATGAGCAATACATGGAGCTGGTTCCAAATATAGTAAAGATACTGGGTGTCATTAGCAAAAGCTAAAAAAGAAAAAAGAAAAGAAAAACAGAAGTGTTCATTAATATTTCAGTCATGGCATCAACAGGGCTAAAAAATAATATGAAATATAGTTGCGTTATTTGCATAGTCATTAATACGATATGAAAGTTGTGTTAGAATTAGTATGATAATTAATGAAAGAAATTTTGCAAAAAGGAAATCTTTACGATTATATAAAATTTTGCAAAACTGACATAATGGTTGTCAAAATAATAATTATATATGTCAAATTTTATATTATATATATATAAAAACTAATTAACATTCATGTTCTCAACATTTCATTAACAATCAAATAATTTTTAAATTGTATAAGGTATTCATATGTCTCTAAACCATATAACTCGATCTAATACAATGTCAACGACCGCAAGTTTACATACATAAGAGGACACAAACTTGAAATTATATTACACTTGTCAAATTTCTCACAGCGCATTTAATATATATCTTTCAAGAGGAGGGTTCAAATGCCTCCATTTTTTTGTGCCTCCACCATGCTTCTATTTTTTAAAACTTTAATAACTCAAAATTTAAAACTTAAAAATCAAAATAAAACCGTTGGATATGATCTACATCATTTTATCTATGTGCTTATAAAAAATTATCACATTTTGATTTTGTTTTTATGTGAATCAATAAGTTGAAAAATCAACGTCTAGAAATTATCTACATTAGTACATTTTTTACGAGTTCTCGATGACAATCAAAACAAAATTAAAATGTCATAATTTTTTACACATGCATAGATAAAATGATGTAGATCATATCCAATAGTTTTATTTTAAATTTTAAGTTTTAAATTTTGAGTTATTAAAGTTTTTAAAGATGTAGGCATGATGAAGGCATGAAAAATAGAGGCATTTGAATCCTCCTCATCTTTCAAATAACTACAATCATTGAAGCACGCCTATTTCAATTTCATTTCCGAAGATGATTCTTACTTAAGCTTATAAACCACGCTGCACAGATTGCCACACCGCAACCGTCATAGTAGGCTTTTGTTGATGTTGACCCCCTTGGGTAATAAATAAATTGCAATCAAGGCCTATTCCAAGGCCAAGATGGGCGTTTTGGTAATTTGAGGCCAAGTCAAAGTACAGAAGAACAGATCTTTATCTTGACCAATTTTCCCATCTCATGCCTCCAACCAAGTAACCAACCACGCCAACATACCTTTTTTATCATGACATCCATTTAGTTAGTTCCCATCATAATCATAACTAAGCAAGCACCAATGTTTGTTTTCTTCCTTTATTATTACAAGGGAAAATTTCGCACCGAAACCCAAGAATTTGAACAATTATATATCTCAGAAGTCTGGCTAGAGTTCGTGTAATAATTTAAAAAGTTTAAAATTATATTACTTCAAGGGTATTCATGAAAAAAGGTCTTTTGAATATTTTAGAGCTCTGAAAAACAATCACCTTCCCATTCGATCTTTACCAAAAGATCCATAAAGAAGCCTCTTAATGACTCTCTCTAAAATCTAAATTTCCATTTTTCTCTAAAAAGAGAAATAAAGGTACAAAAGACGAAATAGATAAACGACAAAAAGAGACTTGGTCTTTTTCGTCTCTCTCTATTTGGGTCATTCATGGAGGATCCAATAAGGAGGTAATCCCTTCCACATAAAAAGTACAAACAGAAGACAAGCCAAAATTCCTCTTTTAGTTTTGCATGCTTTTGAATCAAAGGTTTGAACTTTTTCTTCCTTCCAAAATTTCCCATTAAAGCTGGATTCCCATTTCATAATCCAACCTCTCATTCTTCATAACAATCAATTTTTCAGCTTTCATCTTTTCTTCTGAAAAAGGATACGCCATTTGTAGTCAAGTATTGTTCTTCATTTCTCCCCCCATCTTCCCAATTATCTGCTGGAGTTCTCAGTCGTGTTGCATTTTACGTGATTTGATGTTTTATTAGAGTTGTCAATCGGAATTCAAAGCAAATATCTTGAATTACTGCTCATTATCCTTCTCATTATGTCAATGTTTTCAGAAATTCATCTCTCTATACACGATTGGAATCTCATTTCATAAACTCTACTTCTCTTTACATTTTTTCCATATACCTTTCTTTTTGGATTATCTTTTATCTTCAAGGCTTGAATAGATAACCCATTTTAGCATCCCAACCAAATATTAAGCTTTTCACCAATTAACCCTTTTCTTCCCTCCAAAAAATTACAAAATTCTCTGTCCATTTTCTGCCCGCAGGCTGTTTGCTTTAATTCCTAAGAGAACAAATATCTAGGCATTCAAACTTTTCAAATTTGAATTGTCATAATGTTTGGCATCCAAGCAGATAGAGAAATCAGCACAGGTTTCACCCCTCAAAGGCGTATTCGAACCCTCTGGACCACCCCAACCTCATCAAATAATGCAAATTTTACTGCCAAAGTTCCGAAAAAATCGACCAATTTATCAAATTCAAACACCATTTCGGTCAAATTTGAAGACCTGTATGGTTTCACGGTTGAGGGAAATGTGGACGATGTTAATGTGCTAAATGAGGTTAGAGAGAGAATCAGGCAACAGAGCAAGGTATGGTGGGACCTTGAGGCGAGCAAAGGGGCAAACTGGTACTTGCACACACAAATCTCCTCCAATGGGGTTGCATCCCTGAAATTCTCAGTTCTGACAAATACCATGACATTGAAGAAGTTGCTGCGAAAAGGTGTGCCGCCAACTCTCCGGCCAAAGTTGTGGCTGTCATTGTCTGGTGCGGCTAAGAAAAGGTCGACTGTGCCAGAGACATACTATGATGAATTGATTAGAGCTACTGAAGGGAAAACCACACCTGCTACCAGACAGATTGACCATGTAAGGATTTTTAACATTACTTAATTCTGTAATGTTTATTATTTCTAACATTTGATTTTCATACATTTTCAAATGTTCTGCAATGTGTATGTATGGTGAGGTTTGGAATTTGCCATTTATGTGCTTTTAATCAATTTTCTTGGGTTTAAATTCAATACTAAGTTGGTTTGAGGCTCTGGGCTTACTGGATATACCTGTGACTTGTGAGAAATGGTTCTAATTGGCTTGATGTCCAAGGAAATAATTGAAAACCCTTAAATTTATATGTTTTTGATGAATATCTTTTCATGAAGTTTGTTGTGTAATGATTCTTTGGAGTAGGATCTCCCACGCACATTCCCATGCCATCCCTGGATAAACAGTGAAGAAGGTCAAGCAGCTCTCCGTCGTGTACTTGTCGGCTACTCGTTTCGTGACTCAGAAGTTGGTTATTGCCAGGTGAACTTTCTCATAAAGTTTCTTATTTTGCCTTATGTTATTTCTGTCATCTGGCACTACACTGATATGCAGCTTGTATTTTCATATGCTGCATTCTACCCTCCATTTAAGGTTTTCTTATTTAGCATGCCACTTGGTACCAGAACTGGTAGCAGCATTTTGTTTTGAGATAAAGATGGGGGTCAAAGTCTCCCAACTTTAACTATCCACAAGGGATCTCCGTCCGGGTTTTGAACTGAACTGGTACTAGTATTGGCCTATCAATTTTCAGTTGTGCAGATTAAACCTTTATTATGTGCTTGCACAAAAGGCACTTAGTCTCAATGTGATTTTGTGGGTTTCCAGGGACTAAATTATGTGGCTGCACTACTTTTAATTGTGTTGAAAGAAGAAGAAGATGCATTTTGGATGCTTTCTGTATTATTGGAAAACGTTTTAGTTACCGATTGCTACACTGACAACCTCTCAGGCTGCCATGTTGAACAAAGGGTTTTCAAGGATCTTCTTACCAAAAAGTGCCCCAGGTTCGGTCTATTTACTTTTGATGAACAGTTTTTTAAGAAAAAAGTCCGCAAAAGCCTTTTTTTTTTTTTTTTAAATGTGTTTGTCGGTGTGCATCTTTCATAATTTTCCTTCTCTCTTTTGTTTGCTTCATTTTTATTTCCTCAAGGAGTTATTTTTTTTTTGTGTGTGTGTGTGTGTGTGTGTTGGGTGTGGGGGGGGGGGGGGGGGGGGGTGGGCATCACCAAAAATGTTATATTTACCTTGCAAAATTGGAAATTTATCCAGTGCCATTTTGTTGAGGCTTTTGTACTTTATTTTATCCTTGTCTATTGCAATTTCCTCAACTTCTTGCAACTCGTATCCATGATGCTACCTTATTGGGAAATGCAGAATAGCAGCACATTTAGAATTGATGGGATTTGATGCTTCTCTTGTGGCCACCGAATGGTTTCTTTGCCTCTTCTCTAAGAGCCTCCCTTCTGAGGTCTGATTTGTAATTTCATATATCTTCTTTTCTTTGTCTTTTTCTTTGAGACTTAAAGCTCTCAGTTTTTGTTAGAATTGATAATTATGTCCCCAAAGTAAACACGCTGCTATCCAGTATGCTATTTTTCATGTTAACCTTTTAAATTGATTGATGTCAGACAACCCTGAGGGTGTGGGATGTACTATTTTACGAGGGAGCCAAAGTTTTGTTCCATGTGGCACTTGCAATATTTAAGGTACCATTTGATTTGTCATTTATTATGATACTTTATTTTTTCAGAACACGGTATTGGTTCATGATCCAGAGGCACATATAAACAGTTTTAGTTCCTATTTTTCTATTGTCAGTGGTCGTAGGAAGCATACGATTAAACCAGGGTATAAATTTTGCTTCAAACAGTAGATTTTTGAGGCTGGTAGAAATTAGAATTTGAATTAGTTGATGGATCCAACCTTGAATTTTTGCCACACTTTTAGAGTTGTCTTCATTCTTAAAACAATGAAAGAAACAATACAACTTTGTTAATTTTGAACACCATAAAAAACTAAATTTTTCCCAGATGAAAGAAGAGGATCTGCTAAGAGCACATCACATTGGAGATGTTATAGACATTTTACAAACTACTTCCCGCCACCTATATGACCCTGATGAGCTGCTCACGGTACGTTTTTTAATTTTTTCCAAAGAAACTTGAAACATTCAGAAATGTAAGGAAAAAATCATGGCCCTTCTGCACTTTCTGGCAACTCGCATGAGTCGGAAATAATGGCTCAAAAATATTGTGGTCATTCTAAGGGTTGTTTTTTTGTAATTTCACCCAAAATTCAGAAGTATGATGCAATATTAATTCCCTTGGATTTTCTTTCAGGTGGCGTTTGATAAGATAGGAGGTATGACAGCCAATTCAATTACGAAGGAGAGAAAGAAGCAAGAGACCGTGGTTTTGGCCGAGATCGATCAGAGACTAAAGCGAATCAATTCTCTCAAATTGGATGAATAACAATTCATTGCTTTAGCTCTGTGCTTAACTGCTTGCTCATATCCAAAGACCTTTTTGTTCATTTTTCTTTTTCAAAATTTTACAAAGGAAAAGGAACCTCGTTAGGAGTTGAACCCAAAATAGTGCGAGTCTTACGAGATCAAAGTATCTCTTATGGGTTTGGTAAGTCATGACCCATTTTTCCTTTTTGTTTCCTTTTCCTTTCCTTTTCTTGGTTATAAATACTACCATATGTGTCCCTTTGTATAAATTGTATAGGTTCAAGCAAAGAAAATTTATATGCTCTCCATTGCTCATTGTCGTTTCTTAATCTTATTTATTTAGATTTTGTTGCCGGAGTCGAGGCTTAAATATGTCTTGATATTATTTGTCTTCACAACTCCACAGTCCAGGGTAAAGATATTGACAATACTGTTTTGGCTTTATGCAACGTATGAGCTGTATGTTTATTCATTTTAACTCTACTGTCCATGCACTGTATGAAGCTTATTTTGTTAATATTTTTACCCGAACTCCAGGTTGTGGTGTCCATTCCACAAAGCACCCATCTCTAAACATCTTTAACCCTTGGATATACTTCATTAGCTTAGATTGATATAGTACCAAATATCTGTTCGAAGGCAATTTAATCAGAAGAATTATCAATAAATAGCTGGGTGCTAGGCCTTTTTTTTTTTTTTTTTTTTCCCAAAGCGCAGGTTCTCCTTTTGCCTTTCTAATGGTGCAACAAATTGTTCCAAGCCAGCACAAATGCCGAAATTTTTATTAATCGAAAATAAATAAATAAAATATCACGAAAGGAGTTTGATTTGGCAGAAATTCAATATCTAGGTAAACCGGGTTGGTTTATCCCGTCCCACGGGACGGGTCATTTTAACCCGTCCCACTAATCCATCACCGCTAATCAAATTAACTGAACAGGAAAAAAAAAAACCAGGGACGTTATATTCGTACCCGTCCAACAGCAAGCAAGCAAAAAAAAAAACAAAAAGGGATAAACAAAATTAAAACAAATGCAGTGTTGAGTAATCCTTTAGATTTTAATGATCTAGGAGTCGGTCAACTCTGCACTCTGTGTCCAGAATAAAGTTAATATGAAAAAAAAAGGACCTAGTGTCATTGACCCAGCGCATGTTTTGCGCGACCACTAATGAAGGTAATAATATTAAAATGCACTGTGCATTTGTTGAGTACTCCTTGGACGGGACAATCTAATCCGTTCCTGGTTTTTTTTTTTTTTTTGGCGATCGGACGGAATAAAATTTACCGTCCTATAAATTGATTAGCGGGGCAGGGTTGGATTAGCGAATGCAAAAGCTGGACAGGTTAAATTGTCCCGTCCAACAGGGACGGGATAAATGGTCCCGTTTTACCTACATTTCGAATTTCCACAGAAATGATACTATTTCGCAATATTTTTTTATTTTAATTTTGATTGATAAAAATTTCGAGCACAAATGTGCTCATACGAAACTTTTTAACAAAAATAAGCTGCAATTTTTTTTTCCATGACTAAGAAATTCTTGCAGCATTCCATGATTGGTTCTAGTACTGGAGTACCTCAATTGGGTAAAATGGGCAGACGAATAAATTATAACCTACAATAGAAAACATGTAACACATAAAGGAAAAAAAAAAAAAAAACTGATTTAAAATAGTACCGGTATCATTTGCCATTTAGATTAAGGAAACAAAAATGAGGAGATTTCATGTTCTTCTGTCCAAACCAAAAAACCAAATGTTCTTTTGGGACAGTCGAGCCTCAGAACCAATATCCAGTGGATCTGAACTAATAAATAATAATACCAGTGACTTCAAAGTTTATTAATTTTTTATAGCAGAATTTTCTCAGTGTTCTTTTTGTCTTTTGTATTATATGATGAATGGTGTAGCACTAGTCCATTCCTTCCATAAAAAACTTGCTCTTTTCTTAAATCTCAAAAATTGGATGTTGTAGCTTCGTGGTAATAAACAATAAACAAAATTGCAATTTCCGAAGATATTTTATACTAATTGCAGCATTCTATAACTCCATATGTATAGCCCTTTAGTTTGATGCATAATACAAATTGCAACATTTTATACTAAGCCAGTACTTCAGCTTGAGGACAAATAAACAACATTTGCTAACTTCTTGTACTGACAACTTCTATATTTTAGAAGAAATATTTAGTTGCATTTTAGTTGGTAAGATATCTGATTTTTCTTTTTCCAATCCCTGCAATACAACGACCTATATGACCTCAAAAAGTTTGGTTTTCTATTCGCTTTTTCTTTCCTCTTGTGACCAAATTCCGTGAGATTTTTATTAATAGAAAAAAAAAAATATCGACATTGAAGAAGCATTTGACGAAAATTTGAGATATAGCTAAAACGTGATAGTCCATAACGTCCAGGGTACTGTAGCTGGACGTTATAAATCATAACGTCCAGTTAATCTGATCGCTAATGATATCTAATTAACAAAAAAATACTGTAGCTGGACGTTATGGTCCATAACATCCAGCTACAGTATGTGTTTTGTTTTGTTTTTTGCTACTTCGTTAGTGAATTTTTTTGAAAAATAAAAAACACTGTAGCTGGATGTTATGGATCATAACATCCAGCTACAGTGTTTATTTCGGTTTAGTTAGCGTAACTTGATTTCATTAAGCTGGCCGTGATGATTCATAACATTCAGAATGGACTATCATGTTTTAACTATATCTCGAATTTTCGCCAAATACTTCTTCAATGTCAATATTTATTTTATTTTATTTTCTACTGATAAAAATTTCGGCCAAATTCCATCGGCACATAGTCCAATAAAGGACTAACCTCTGAACTCTTGTGATTTGTTAATCACGGGACCTACTTTCGTTTATTGTTCAATAAGAAAATTATCTTAGCATTAGCTGATATTGATGTGATCTTGCTATGGCGTCGCTCAAAGACGGAAAACACTAAGCACACCACATTTTCCTATTTCCAACGCAGTTATTACATTTGACAAGTGCCATCACCCATACTTATTTTAGTTGGGACCTTGGAAGGACCAACCGAAGAAAAACCAATCGGATAAATAAGAGAAAAAGGGAGAAGAAAGCAAGTAGATCGCTATGATCTGGTACCGGTTCTGGCACCTAAAGACAACCTAATTTGTTGTTGTGCCATTCTAATTAATCTTGTAATCCATAGGTCCCAGTGACGCGGCTGTGCAACACATACGGTGGTAAATGTTAAAACATACAAAATGCCAACGCAACAAAACACATGAAATAATCAAGAAATAAACAAGTACTTGTTAGTCATAAATCACAATCAAGCCCAGCTCGATTTGCGCACTGCATAGAACTATAATACAAATAAGATAAAATCTAAAGATCACAACCTAACATGTACCACCGTCACATGCATCTTGACATGTTGGTATCTACTTGTATCCTCCAACAAAACACAGCCACTGGGCTACATGGAAAAAAACAAAAGTATCTTTTCTTAGTATGAGGTTAGTCGTCGAGCCAACCACCTGACGAACCTGGTGGTGGTTGAAACGAGGGCAGTTGCCTTGGCCCAAACCCAGAAAGGTTGGGGTGGGGTGCAGGCATGTCTCTTCTATCCACCCCATGCATGTCATAGGGATAAGGTGGGAGCCCACTGGAGCCACCATACCCACCTAAGCCTTGGTGAAATTGGTGGGACCCACCAGAAAAACCCAGAGACCCTCCTGGTCGCAAAATGTTAGTGTCATCCAACCTTGGCGTATACCTGTCCATAGCAGATGTGCTCGTGCCACCACCTAGGCCCGAGAAGCCTATAGACCCTACTGGTCGCCAACCGTTAGTCTCATCCAACCTGGGCGTATACCTGTCCATAGCAGATGTACCGTTATGAAAGGTACTGCCAGGTTGACTAATCGGCACTGCCCCAAAATTATTGTGTCTGTTCTCATCATGGGACCCATAAAGCCGACCAAGCCCTTCAAAATCGTCAAAGCCCCTATGATCCATGTAGTCTGACCCACGACCACGATTGTACTCCAAGATTGATCCAGATCCAGATCCCAAACCTGATGCAACAGGCCAGTCGTAAGAGGATGGTGTGGGGTATTGTCTTGTCATATCATTGAAATCATCATTTCCATTGCCCAAAATGGGACCCAAATCGGAGAAGTCAAGCTGACAGTCCAATTGGCGCATTTCTATTGGCTGTTCAATCAAAGGATCATTATATTGAAAGCCCGCCATGGGTAAAATTTCTCCACCAGCAGTGTTATGATTCTCCCTCTGAATAGTACCAATCCCTCTGTTTGAGCTGCTGTCATATCTGCCATTATTATTCTCCGTCTGAAGATTTTCTCTGTTTGCTCTAGGTTCATTCAGAGAGCTACTATTCTCCCTCTGAGTAGTACCAATCCCTCTGTTTAAGCTGCTGTCTAATCTGCCATTATTATTCTCCGTCAGAAGATTTCCTCTGTTTGCTCTAGGTTCTTTCAGAGGGCTACTTGCACCAGAATTTTGGTCAGCCCTACCTCCCCTAACTTCATTCTGGCGGTCAATACCTCTAGTTTCTCTATGGAACCCCATCCCCTGCAGTGATCCCTTCTTAACTTCTTCAACTGCAGCAGTACCGGCACCCACATCTTTTCCTTCCTTCTCCTTCATAACAGAAGGTCCACCCCTACCTCCCCTACCTTCATTCTGGCGGTCGATACCTCTAGCTTCTCTACGGGACCCCATCCCCTCCAATGATCCCTTCTTAACTTCTTCAATTGCAGCAGTACCGGCACCCACATCTTTTCCTTCCTTCTCCTTCATAACAGAGGGTCCACCCCTACCTCCCCTACCTTCATTCTGGCGGTCAATACCTCTAGCTTCTCTATGGGACTCCATCCCCTCCAGTGATCCCTTCTTAACTTCTTCAATTGCAACAGTACCGGCACCCACATCTTTTCCTTCCTTATCCTTCATAACAGAGGGTCCAGCCCTACCCCCCCTCCCTTCATTCTGGCGGTCGATACCTCTAGCTTCTCTATGGGACCCCATCCCCTCCAGTGATCCCTTAACTTCTTCAATAGTAGCAGTACCGGCACCCACATCTTTTCCTTCCTTCTTCATAACAGAGGGTCCAGTCTTCACTCGGCTTTCTAGCTCACGAGGGCCAGGGTCCACTTTCCCCTTCCCCTTCCTGGATGAAACATCCTCCTGCCTCACCTCCATGACCTCATTGTTTATCACGGAAATGTCACCTACGACCTGGGAGATGATGTCTTCGGCCTCCTTCTGCTCCTCCACAGAAGGCGGAGGTGAACGTGGGGGTGATGCCAGCATGTCTTGAGAAAGGTCGGAGAAGTGACCGTGCTCCTCGGCAATGGCCTTGTGGCGGGCAGTCCAGTCAGAGCGGCTCCACAGGTACAGCAATGGTGCATTCACATTCCACTGATCCATCTGCTTGTCATTCACATCCACTGAGCCCGGCAAGTAGAACGACTGGATGGAAAATTCAATGTATAAGTTTTAGTCAGAATTATTTTTAGTTTCCCACCCTTTGTCTTGGGAAAGTCGATGCAAAAATGGGATAATATGCATGCACAATTACCATATGGACCCCTATTTTGTTTAGTATGTTCACTCTGTACATGCAACATACAAAAATGGGATATCATGGCTAAATTTGACAAACTTCCATATACATTATTTCCAAATGACAAACTAATTTGAAAATATAGTATTTGCAGGCAAAATAGATGCCTATGGCAATAAAAGCAACAGATATACATCCAAATTTTGCAATTGGATGTACATAATATACAAGAATGGTATATGTGGTACTTCTAGCTATATATAGTGATCAAAACCATCAACCCACGTAATAGGAACAGCCCTTTGGTGGGAAAAGTCAAAATGGAAGTAGAGATGATGCACTGAGAAATCTAGTGCAACACCAGAAGATTTAGAAAGAAAGTAATACCATGCCTGAGAGCATCACACTGTCAACCCAGACCAAGTCATAGGGTGTCCACTTCTGATCCAGCCTGGTTTCACACACACAGAGCACAACATTAGTAAAAAAAAACACTTTGGAAAAAGCTCAATAATTCAAGAAATAGTAACAACAAAGTTTAGAATAGGTGCTTTGTACTAATTTGTCGAAAGTCAGGTGAAACATATGCTTGGTCCTGGACAACAAAGTTTGCTATCACTATAATCTCTACTAACTGCTGTGCATAACCAAAAATATCACTGGTTTGGATTTAGTATTATCGAGATCACAATCATGCTCATAACCTTCATAATTAACTAATTGATTTCCTATCTGCATTTGGTTTTATTAATCCAATTATTCATAGAGGACAGTTGCACCAGAGAGTCAAAATATATTGGCCGAAATTTATCCATACAAACAAGTTCAACAAGCTCGATTAGTTCTTCACCAAATTTCAAATGGAAAAACAAAGAGTAATCATTATCACACTAGTATTAGTCTAAACAATACCGCAATCCTCATTTAAAATTTGATGAAATTATACCTTTCGGTCTCCTTAGGTACAATGAGAATGACCAGCTTAGGATGGAAAGTAAGCGCCTTGTCAATGAACTTGTTCGCTAGGCCTGCTTTTGTCCCAAATGGAGGGTTCAGCCCCATTATCTATGACCAATATAGAATAATTATATTAAGAAATAATTAATAACTGCACTACAAATAGAAAAATAAAAATTGGTGTTAAAAGAAAGGATGGACCGTCTGAAGATAAAAAGTGGCTGGAGCCAGCAAGAGTACCTGATTGTACTGGTGGACCATACCAATATCATTCTATTATTTATTTTCGCATGAAGATAAAGATTGGCCGAGAAAACAATCAATTGTCAATTACGTTAGTATGGTCTAGTACTGCTAGGTCTGCTAGCTATGCTACCAGCTAAATTTGTGTTCTTTGCGAGTGACAAAATTGAGATTTGTACCAGTGAATCACCATCAGGAAGCTCCTTCCGCCGTACAGTCATCCAGTCTCTTTTCTCATAACAAAAATCATCCTATATGCCAATACCAAATGAACAGAAATTCACACACATAAGAATTTATTAAAAGGATCTAAAATTGGCTAGTTCCTGAGAATATCAAGATTAGCATCCTGAGCTCAGTCCAGGTTACCAGGCACTGTTTATTCTACAGGACTGGTTATTGGGCAGTCATAATTAGTGTTCAAAGTTGAAACAATAATTTCAGAACCATACCAGGATGTGCTTTTGTATTGGGTTATTTTTTTTGTTTCCCTTCGCATTTACTTGTCAAATTTTTCTTTCTAAGCACCAATCAATTCAGCTCTACCTAAATTAATAATTAAGCAAAGAGCAGAAAACAAAACTTCTTACCTTTGGCGGAACAATGTCATAATTTTTAAAATTACATCTTTTCCCCGAAGCATCCATCTTTTCTTTCATTATTCGACTGAAATCATTTGAACCGCAACAGAAATCTACTATCTGAAAGCACATTAATATATCAAGATATCAACCTACCAAACTTCCTGGAAAAAAAATATTAGACAAATAACCCCAAATTACTTATCATATGATGTTGGAAATTAAGTTGGGAAAAGAAGTTGAAGAGAGAGTGAGTGTAGTACACTCGGGTGACGGATATGCCATGTGGTGGAGGAAAAAGGATGGGAAGTAAGAAGTCTTTGGTGCAAGTCATGCTTAGGTAGACGGATGTCTTCAGAAAGCATGGAAGTTTTTTTGTTTTCTTTGATGTAATTTTTTCCTCTTCAAGTTGTGTTTGTAAACTCCTTTTTTAATAATTTAAACACTTGGTAGCCGCTACCAAGTTTTTGAGAGAGAGAGAGAGAGAGAGGGTACCGTGTCATTGGTCCGGACATACCACTGGAGCTTACAGCAAATCTGCATGTCAAAGAAATTTTATAAAGCAATACAATGAAAAAAATTACAAGACACCCTTTTATCATCCATTAATGTCTATTTAAAAGCAAAATACCTCCTGTAACTTTTCTTCCTTGGTGAAATGACGGCCAAAGGAGGTATATCGCATTCCATGCAGGAACGGTGAAAGATACACACCTAACTTCTTCTGTAAATAACATACAAATAAATCAAACTAGCAAATCATGAAAGGACAACATAGAAATAGTACCAATTAAAAAAAGAAGAAGATAACTTTAAAATCAATATGATAAATATTCCATACACTTAATAATAATAACTAAAAGTATACGGACATAAATCACTCACATGCCACTTCGCAACTTGTTTAACAATTTCAGGTTCACATACGGCCTTGGCATTATCCACAGTGTCCCCATCAGTTATTCTTTTGTAAGCAGTCTGTATGGCCTATATGAATAAACAAACAAACAAACAAGCATTGCATAATATCTTTGTTTTAGTTCATAGCTCACCATTGGTAAAATATGTTCATTCCTCTTAAATGTTATCAACTAAACAATAAATTTTTCTTTTTTCTGAGGTTGGTTTCTAAACTCAGTCGTTATCTAAAATTTGGTGGCCATCTTTTGATTATCTAAAAAAAAAAAAAAAAAAAAATTAAGAATCTGTAGTTAAGTTTAACTGTTTGTACTACAGCACCATAACAGTCACGACCGATATATGCTTTTTTTCCTGTTTATTTTTTGTTCATTCCAGGTATTTTTTTTCTAGAGTATATTCAATTCAATTTTTTTTTCTATGCATGACCCAAAAATGGTATGCAAACTCAATAGTTTTAAAGTACCTCCACAGATCTCTCGATTTTGCCCCGTGTAACTTTCTCAATAGGCCTATACTGATGGGTTCGCGGCATGTTTTGCCGCTTTAGCACATCCTTTACTGTAACTGATTCTTTCTCCAAGAATTCCTTCATTCTGCAATACATATATATATATATATATATATAAAAATACATTAGACCACATCGAAAGATCTGAAGACAACAAGACAGGCAATTAGTATTAATCTTGAAAAAGAAATGCCAACCAAATTAGGGAGTAGAATAGTATTCTTTTCCTAGGAATTGGTCATGAAAGGACTTCAACTCACATAAAAATGATTCAACAGGCTCCAGAGGGAATTCCTGGAGTCTTTTTCATGGATGAATTTTCCGAACAGGAAGAATTTGAACGACCAGTTCGGCAAAAAGTTAAATTTCAAAACAAACAGATTCAAACAGAAGCTATAAGTTCTAAGTGCTAAGTAAATTCAAGTTCCCTCCAGATGCAGTAAACAAAGTAATAGTATTTAGAATAAAGACTACATTTATACATAAAAATATAACTGACAAGTTCAGAAATATTTATAATCAAGGGGTTCATATAAAAATATGCTTATGCATATGTAAATGTGCATGTACAGGTACAAATACTAGTTCTTCAAAACATCGCTCTGATCTGAATAAGATAAAAGTAAATTGCCATTAGGTTATGTAATAAAGGATATGCTAATTATCAAGACATCTTTGCTCTGATGTTAAGAAGATAAAACTGCAATCAGATAATATCTGAATGACTAAAGAGTAGATAAATAATATCTAATGAGATGCACAGAGATAAAAGCTACGAAAATTGATTACAGTATAATCCCTCTTCAGCTTACTTGTTTTCTACAGTTGCACTTATGACAGGAAAGGAGCTATGCCGTATATTCCCAGAACAGCTTGGCAAATCACCTGTTGCCACCTCCCTTGGGCTTGGGCTCCTGCTGGTAATTGCAGTCCCAGTAACCTCCTCTTTGGACAAGTCATTTTCTCGTAGTCTCTTCACCTTCCTTAGAGAAACAGCTTTCCCTTTGCCCAGCTGACTGGGGTTTCCAATACCCCTTCCTTTGCTTGAGGAGACTTCCTCAGACAGCATGGCCCGCTTCTTCAAAGGTCGCCTGTCAGCAGGTGAGGTTTCTCGGCTTGTTGTTATTGGCGACTCATGATGCTTAGCTAGAAGCTGTTTTTGCTTGTGGGATGGTACTTCTGATAACCTAACCTTTGCCTTCTGTTGCACTCTGATTGTTTCAGGAAACACAATGTGGTCCCGCCTGGGTGTCAACAGCTCCTCATCTAACTTGTGTTTCCTAGAAATAAAAGAAAATTTTATGTTGAAAAAAGACAGGTTTTACAAGTACAACAGCTATAATATTGTCAAGTGAATTCTGTTTATTCTGTTGTCACTTAAGATGGCAAACCCTGACCCAACCCCATAATTTAAAGGAGTCAAATTGACCAACCACGAGCTGAGCTGACCCAAGACAACCAGAAGCCCACACTGATCAGAAGTCTGACGATTAGACTTTAAGACCAAAAAAATCTGACAGCATTGGTACAGCAGTGGCATACTCATGTATTAGAATTAGCACATGCAGTATCATTTTAATGCCACAGGTGACGGAATTTCAGTTTGTACTAGCCAATCCTATACCCTACCAGTATATGTAAACAAGGCTTGGATAGACCAACTTAAATCCATTTGATGCTTAAGCACCACACACCATAGTGGCACAAAGAAAACAAAGTGAGACATTACAAGCAATATATGAGGATGCGGTTAGGCAGGAGATCCTCCCAAGCTCTTGTCATTATCCCATTTTCAGGATCAGAAGTAAACGATATTTTCCTACAATTTTGCCATATAAAAAATTCAATAGGAATTAATGGGAGACAAACTACTAAATACAAAACTGGCATGCCATGGAACCAGATTAAGTATGGTATGAACAATAAATTAGCAAAATACCAAAGTAGAACATCATGGCATCACATTAAGATATGGATGCCAAGATACTCATACCGTCAGTCTCAGGTAGAAGTAGGCTTTTACAAGTATGGATCCAAGGTACTCAGACGGTGAGGGCAAGTGGTCTGAGTCCTGCATGTTGTCAGTCTCAGGTTGCATAACAATTTTTTCCAATGTTATTGGAACTGGACCAGACATCGACCAGAGAAAGCTTCGGGTCAATAATTTATTGGTCGGACCAGTGGGTCAACATGTTCAACCATTGATTTTTCGTAAAAAGTCGGGTATGATAATGAGCTGCTATCTCTTACCTTACTGCAATGTCAATTGCAGTAATATTCTGTGCATAGAGCTTAAGTTGAGCAGAATTCATTACATAAATAATCCAAATGACAATATCTATATTTATTAAATATACAAGATTGTATATAAAACTATATAATATAAAGCATTTTTAATCAAAATGAACAAAATTATAAGAATATGTTAGAGATGGTGTTGTGTTTCTTTATTAAACAATTCTTAGTTATCCTAACAAATTATTCTTTAATTGGAATTTGTAATTCTTAATGTATAACAATAATAATAATAACAATAATAATAATAATAATAATAATAATTTTTATGTGAGAGAATTTAATGGGTTTATGACATGTTCTCAAATTATGAAATAAAATAATGTATTTAATGCACAATATCTTGTCTACTATTTTTCTGTTAAAGAGCTGTCATTAACACAAATGTATTTAAACAACATGAAATAATAGAAAGTCAGGGACAAAAATAGCATGCATTAATCCCAAAATCTCTAAACAATAAAAGAACCCGGTCGTTTTAGGGGCTGGTTCACTGGTTATATGCAGATTTGATCTATTTGCTGGACCAAACCAGATTTGGCTCCAGGTCCGGTTTTTTCCGGTTCAGTTTAATAACAGTCATTTATTCAGACTTCTGTTTGAGGTCTCCTAAGCAGCTATCCAGAGCATTGCAGTCAGCTGCCATTAGCTAGAAGAAAGAATTTCATGCAAGCTTCTAGAAAACATCAAATTTTGACTTTCACAAAAATAAGAAATATTTGATATGCACCTTTAGGGCTTAACAAAATATATAGAAAAAAAAAGGTGCGAGAGGGATATCCAATAGAAGGTAGAGGGCATTTCCAAGACACATCTCATGTTTTTTAGGCGTATGACGATATTTCTTGACATGCTGCATAAGTAGACCTGGAATTGCTCAAAATTATTAAAAAAAAAAATAGATGGTAGAGCACCTAGGCAAGCATTTCCTATGGTATGACTTGGGGCAGCGTCTGCACACTGCGAACTGAAGGTCAGGATCAGCCTTGATCTCGAGTTTCTTGCATACGGCACATCTGTGGTAAGGACACGCAAATCTGCCCTCTGAAACAGTCTTCTCACATTCGGATAATGCTGCATCATCATCAGGATGTAGCAACTTCGCCACACAATTTGGATGGTAGAAGTACCCACATGTAGCATTTGAACATTGAAATACCTAGCACAAGATATGATGCCATTCAATATTTGCATGGTATATCCCATGTTTTGTGGGGGCATCGAGGTACTTATTTGAAGGGCTTACCTATGGTCTTCAAGAGGTACATGAATCTAACCCCAAAAAAAGGGTAATACAACAGGTTTTAGTATGTAACCAATCCTAACACTGCTTAAATGGTAGTAGCAATTTTATCTTTATTCTATCAAGATATGAAAATAATCTTATATTCTGATTGAGAAGATAGTCAAGATGGAGCAACTAACTGAACTGATCAGAGTAACACAGTAAAAGGTCCTACAGTTCTTATCTTTTCTATTTAAAATATAAATATATCAAATCTGATTATGGTAATTAGGCACATAAAAAAATGGAAATCATGAGTTTAATACCTCAGCACCCTTGCTTCTATCAGAATTCCCTAATTTCCCACAAGCAAAACATTGGTGCTGCTTCACCTTACAGTTCTTACAAAGGAAGTTTTGAGTTGCCTAGGAAGAATAACCATAAAAAATTAGCCAAGTGACGCAGAACTTGCAATAGAAAGAAAAAATAATGAATTGTTAATGATCAAATAAACGACAAAGGAATATACCTCAACTTGTGCACTAGTTAAACCAAGGCTTTCACAAGCTGAATCTTCACCAGCTTCTTCAGTTGCATGAAAAGATCTCATACACTCACCTTCACAACTGAAACAAACCCATGTCAACCCAACAAGCCAGTAAATAGTCTTACAGTCAAGCATATACAATAAATACTGATAACTATTCTTTTTATCGAATAAACATATGTGTATGTGTGGAGGATGTTACTAATTATTGCATTCTTTTAATAAAAAATGGCCACGCATCCCATTTCTACAACCATAAGAAAAAATGGTATTAAGCCCTAACTACTAAAAAAATGTAACCATAGTATAATCATGCACAAATAAAGCTACATGATATAATCATGCATTATAATTATTTCTTATTTATTTTCTACACACTTCAAACTAGCTATACTAGAGACTACTTGAGCGTATCTCAACAATTTGATTCAACTGATGGTTCAAATCACATTTTAGCATTGCTTACTGCTACCCCTAATGACTTATTACTACCCATCAGGATCAGGTACCAGATTAACAACTGATACCATTAGAAAACAACACCCAACAGTTCCAGATTTACAGCATCTGACTGGTACCGTTACAAAACAAGTACACAACCCAAATAACAACAATATCCTTAAGAAAGAAAAACAGAAATGTCCACAAAACGAAGCATGACATCATCAATTTTGAAGTTCCAGTCAAAGAGAATCTGGCATCACACATTCTACTAATTTAATTATACTAATTAATGCATGTATTACCTTGGATTCCCAATAAGATTTTGAACTTTGGAAGGTCAATTGTCTATATGATTTAGAGATAATGTAACCATGGTATTAATATTAAAATCAGCTATCTATTGGACAAAAACAAAATTATCACAAAATATCAAGGGCTATAGTGCAAAGATTTAAATCTCTTACAAGTTGATGAAAATAGGAATGTGACCGAAGATGCATGTATTGGTATAGGATTTTAGGTAAACAGGTAAATTTGAAATTCAATACATAAGATGTCAGCATTGAAGTTTAGAACAAAACAACATCAGGCATAACATACTAAAGTGCACAAGCATGCATTAATGAAACATTGCTAGTAATTTATGATCCACAAGTTCAGGATTCAGTTTGAACTTTGATAGTTAAATATTAGATGCCAGATATGCAATAGTACCAACATTAACAAAATTAGAATTTGAAGGATGGCAACAAAATCACAACCAAACCTTAGGAAGCCAAATAACCAAAAACATAAGTCCACAAGAATCAATTAAATGCAAAAGATATAATGTTAGGAGCCAACTAAGGTTGGAAGGCAATAATATATACCACAAGAGATCACCACCATTGTCACAAATCGAGCAAACAGAGTCGAACAAGTCAGCATCTTCCTCCTCAGATTCATTCCCTTTGGTATCTCTCACCTCATCCACCTCATCATCCTCAGCTATAAATGACTGCTTGACTACTGATGCATCAGACGTTCCCTGTACCAAAAAAATCTCAGATTTGGAAGAGCTGATTTGACATCTTCAAAGTCAATGTTTCTCAATGCTTAGGTAATTAAGTAGTCTTCCGTAAAAGAGCAAAATATATGACCACTTGACCATATGGGGCAAGGTAATTTTTTTTTGTGATAGACAGCCAACTTCATATCAAATGATTTTATTTCTGCAGGGTCAGCACAATTCCTACCAGATAACTCCTGATATTTACAGTACCCAACAACTGAGCTCTCAAGTGGCTTGATTAATCAAACAACATTTGGAATTGTCAGGTACTATATCCAACTGGTGTCAACACAAGTATTCGTCATTGAATAACAATCCTAATTGTTGCTCTTCTTGAGTATTTTTAACGATTAAGTTTGCAACTGGACACAATTCAGTCAGTAGCACTAGTGCAATACTACTGTTGAAAATCCTAATTGGCTATCTACAGAGTCCTATTATTTACATTCCTGAAGTCATCTATTAGGAAAAAGAAGTTAAAATCATTATATCTTACTTGAATAATTACAAAGTTAAAGAACCAAGAATATTTTGTCACATGCCAGAAAAAATATTTAGAGTCATTTGTCAAGAAAATATTATTGGTTCTCTAACTTTCTGTTATTACACCGACAATCGAATAATGTGCAGCAGTTAATGGAGTCCTATTATTTAGAGTTAAAATGACAACAAAAGGAAGAATTTCCAGACCTCTCCAGTTCTTCTCCTGCCTTTTCCCTCGAGGAAGCCTTTCAAAAGCTGAAAAACAAAAATAGTTAGAAATATTTAAATAAAGTTATATCAAGTCACATCATCAATTAGTATTAAAAAAAAATAAAACCTTTCATTTATGAAACAATTGAATAGTCTTCATATGATGAAATAAACCTAATAATATTCTACCAGAAATAAATAATATTGAGCTGGTATTTTGGTACATTAACCATACCAGTTTGGTCACCAGTGGCATCTATTTCTTCCCTTCTATTATATTCTTTCTTCATTTGTTTGTTGTTTACTCATTACTGTCCAATGTAGGCCTAACTTGTTAATTTTTCTTCTCAACAAAGAGGCCAAGCTCTAGGTATATTTAGCTAAAATAAAGAAAGATGAATGATTACCTGAGATTTTACAAGAGTCTCATCTTTTTCAGCAATTTGCTTCATCAAAGCGATGTGAGGCCTGAAATCATCCTCTGACGGCCTCACTTCAAATTTGCTATATTTTATGGATAAAACATTCTCATGAGTTATTTATTTATTTATGACGTGTCAGGTCAGGGTTCAGAACCAAAGACCAAAGCCAAATTGTTAATTTGTGTGTGCTTGTGCGAGTACTTCACCAAATATTAAAAAAAATGGGTTTGGGTTAGAAGTTAGTTGGAACTAGTTTAAAAATATGGTCATCCAATAAAAAGAAAACACCTTTTCTGACTCTAACAAGTAAATTCATCTATTTTCCTCCTTTAAACTCAGAAAGAAATATCACAGAATACTTGAAAATCTGAGAGTTCAGAATTGAGACCAAATTTGTACCGAATTCCCAAGTTCTAATCTTTCCCATCATATTGAAATACAGAACAAGCAGAAAGAACCAAGAACTCACTCGAAGACCCGTCTGAGATTATCCCACAAGCTTTTCTCTGCCGAATTTGGGTTCCACCTCAGAAAATGCAAGGCCTGGATGCTAATCAAAATACTTCTGATTAAGACTTCATATGATTTCTTCGGTTTCAACAGTTTAACCCACTTCCCATTCGACAAGACAAACACGTCCGGTCCTATTTTTCGAGAAATTTCAAGCTTCCAAGCTACCGCGGGCTGGTACACCATCTGTAACTTATCTTCTGTCTTTCCTCGTAAGTAGACTTGCGGTGATTCCGGGTTCGGTGAGTCATACGGCAGGTCAGAGAAGGAGATCGCCGACTCTTCTTTGTCTTCGAACAGGTACTCCGTGACGGACTCGGGGATTAGGGTTTGCTCCAACTCCTCGTCGGATGAGTACGCTGACGCCATCGGTTTTATGGAAATATACACAAGAGAAGAGAAGGGGGGTGGGGAGTTGTAATCTCTGATTAATTTAAAGAAATTATCTTTTGGGGGGAAACCGCGATTTCCATTAATTTTTTTGTTTATGAGCTTCCTTTCGGGAACGAGGGAATTATCAGAAAAGAGGTCCGTCGTGTCGAAAGTCGAGATCAGCACGCAGTCACTCCAAAGTCCAAACGGTGCTTCATAATCATAGACCGTGTTTATTTTGAGAATTTTAAATACAAAAAATAATATACCTCGATTATGCATTATTATAAGACATAGTTTAAGATCACTTTTAGATTGTCTATGATACGAGGGGCTGATTTGGCAATTTCTTGCAAAGAGCGAAATAGGTATACCGTATCTTTTGTTTCCGGAAGGATTGAAGAGGCTATCTCCTTCCCAATCTTCCCTATGCTGAAATTATTTTAAGCAAAGATTTGCTTGTGTACCTGCAAGGTTTTTGGTTTTTCAAAAGATCAATCACCCGCAGCCCAAAGTTTATTGTACTGCAAAACTAATCATAATAAGTTGCTCTTACAGATAATAATAACATGACTCTTATAGACGACTGCAAATTTTATTATTAAACTTCCTGGTATAATATGGTCAGTAAGTTCAATTACGAGGTCCACTGTATATAAATTTTGGGCCTATATAAAGCCCAGTAAAAAATCTCATTTAGTTTTTAATTCGGATCTCCTGAAATAACTTAAAGTTTGAGTTTAGATTTGTCTGATTAAAATATGCACGAATATTTGAGGAGCTCCGTAAATTTTTCATCAAACCGAACTAATCTGAATTATGATCAGATGATCCGGATCCAAATTCAAATTTTGTTATTTTAGAGAATCCGGATCCAAGTCTATCATAGACAAAAATAGACGTCGTGGTCTTTGAACAGGGAAACTCTGAGGTGACATAGGTAATAATTCCTTCAAGTTTTTTCAATAAAAAACTTGCGTGAATACACAAATAAAATGCCAATAAGAAGCAATGTGTAGTGGCGGTTCGTTTGCATTTTGTAAAATTATTTCACGGCATCGTTTGCTGCTGCAAAGCAGGTAAATAGGCACCATTCTTATGTAAACATTTTACACTTCTTTTTGCAATTGCTCAACTTCTCTCTCTCTGTTTTTTTTTTTTTTTTTTTTTTGGGGGGGGGGGGGGGGGGGGGGGGGGGGGGGGGGTGCGGGGGGTATATGTAGAGGTATCAGGTATGTAAGCGACGAGGAGAGGCTATAATTTTGTTAGGCGTACGCTCAGAGCTACATTTTTTTTTTTTTTTTAATTATTATGAATACGATCAACTTAGAAGCAGTTTTGATTTTGGGCCAAATTCTCTGTTCAAAGGCAGGCCCAAAATTTGTGTTCTTAAATTCTGTGCGATTTGGGGCTTACTGGATTAGATCCACAATGGGGAACTGAGATGAATGACACACTTAGAACTATAAATGAAATATTAGGACAAATTAATCAAAGCAGCAGAGGCAGAGCTACAGACATGCAGTCGAGTGAGATTGACCCTCTAAAATTTACAAAAATGATCTTATATATCTATTATTTATTTAATTTTTCAGAAATATCCTTATACTGGGGAGTTGATGTAATGAAAATATGAAAGATATAGAGAAAGCATACCAAATGAATTCCATCCATCCTAATTAAACAAAATCAATGGTTACCGTAAATTTACTTCATAAAGAAACAGAGAAATTTTTTTCTTCTTCTATATTTATTAGTTTCAGTGCTTAGCTTATTACGAAGGATTTTCTAGCTTTATCATACTTATTACCCTTTAAAAAGATTGAATCTTTACAAATTTCAAGCTGCTTGGGAATTTGAGAGGAATTAACATATAAAGTTTTTTCTTTTTCTTTTTTCATTATTCTCAATTTGAACTTTCCAACAACTGAGTTTAAATTGATGACAATGAGATTTCATCTTTTGAAAAAGCTTCAGACCGACAGGATTTTCTTACCCATTTTCAGAGAATGTTATAAAGAGAGGGATGCACTGCTTTCCATAATCTTAATAACAGATAAAGAGACAACAAGAAAAGAGAGCTACCGAGTACAGAGCGCTAGATGGAGAGAAAAGATTAAAGAGAGATGGAAGTTTCTAAATATGAATTAGAATTAGACAATGGAAAGGAGGTTTAATCCTTTCATTTTTTTTTTTTACGTTTTTGTTTTTTCTCACTAAGGAAAGAAATTTGGTGAAAAATTATTTGAGCGGGAAGAGAGGAGACTTTTCTTTTGTATTTTGAGTGTGTCTATGGTACTATGCATAATACGGATTGGTCTATAATACAGATTAATATTTTCATTTTCAAAATCCTAACGGTCGATCCGAACCTTTCACATGATCCCCATATAAATATGTACTTTGAGACATAATTTTATATTTTTTTAGAATTTATTTACTATTTTTTAAGATGGATAGAAAATCACTATTTTTTAAGATCAAGTGATTTTCTATCTATTTTAAAAAATAGTAAAAAAATTCGGTCTACAAGTACATATTTATATGGAAATCATGTTGACTAGTTCGGATCGATCGTTAGAATTTTGAAAAAGAAAATATGAATCCGTATTACGGACCAATCTGTGCTACGCATAGTACCATTGACTCACTCTTGTATTTTTACTGTACTTCTTTTAACTCCGAGTCCGAGGTGGATCTACAATTTTAGCAAGAGGTGCTTAGTGCTTAGTCATCTCTATGATTTTAAATATTTTAATTATATATACTGAAAATTAATTGTAGCTCTTTTAAAAAAAATTATACGGTTGCCATACATTATGCATTATGTTTCTAACCTCCAAACTAAATTTCTAGGTCCACCACCCTTGTCTTAACTATTTTTTAAGTGGTGATACATATATAATATAATGTACTGGACATAGATTAATATGGATAATTATATATTATATGTTAATTGGATAATACATATCAAGCCAAGGATATTAAATATGAAGAAGGCATGGCCTTTAGTCGACTGCATGGAATGATGGAATCTTGTTTTCTTCACAGTACTTGGGTAGTCGTTTTCTTCAGATGTACTATAGCAAGGAATATGATGTTTTTGGACAGTGTGATATTATATTCTAGTCGTTAAAATATTTGATGTACTAATTAATGTACTATATTTTCCATTTATTTGTCTTATAGGAACATGTTCACAAATGGTTTCATCTACACAAGTAAATATTTGCCATACGATGTTCACAAATGGTTTCATCTACACAAGTAAATATTTGCCATACGCATAGAAATAAGGAAAAAATCATGGGAAATATTAGGTGCCAATAAACTTTTTGTCGATTAAAATAATAATTTTTGTGAGAGTTGAAGAACAGTATTTGGATTTTCATTGTATGCTTTCTTCAATAGAACCGTCAAATGTAATTCTCGTATGACATTTTTTTTTTTAAGGACAGTTGATAAGTTGCCGGCTATCAATATATTAATAAAAAAAGTTATTTACAGTCTCCCTCTAGAGGCCAAATCCTATACAGAAACACAACCTCAGCTCGTAAATAGAACACTAATTAAAACAGTAAATGACCTTGTTTGGTCGTTAGATCCCATTCTCCCACGTATAAATCTTTTACTAACTATTGGTAATCCATAGCAATGTTTGTTCAGTTGCTTCATTGATTAATCTTTGTGTCAGCTTTTGGTCCTGCGAGAAAATCCTACTATTCCTCTCCTTCCACAGTGACCATACTCCTGCTGCCCAAGCTACATCCCATCTCAACTTTACTAGATCTGATAGTGTTTTCCTTCGCCTCCACCACGCCCCTATGATGGTAAGTATTCCTCGCGGGGCCGGTATGCTTACCGATGCTAGTAGTCCCCTCCAAAAATTCTGGGCCATTCGACATTCCCAGAATAGATGGTCCCTTTTGATTCCATGTGGATTCTCGTATGACATTGTTTACTTATTTACAAAATATTCTAAATTTGTGGATTCATTTTTAAGTGCACAAGGAACAGATCCAGAGTTAATGATCCAATAATGAGGATCGTTTATGTACGTAGATTTTTCATGTTTTTTAATATCGACAAAAACAATTAAAAAGCCAACATATCATCGATGCCGTTTAAGATACTTAATTTGTGACGTTGTTTTATTAAAATGATTCTGATATTTAATTTTTCTCATCATAGAAAATCAAAGTCAGATAATGATCTATAAATATTAAATAGAGTACGTGCGTCAGTCAATCAAATTAGAATTTATCTTTTTTTTTTCCTATTAGAGAATGTATTAACTTTTGTGTTTAAAATTTAAACTTATTATGTTTTCATTTTTTTTTAAGTTAAAATAAATAATTGATCTACTTGTATAAATTATTTGTCAACCTAAAAGAATTATGTAAAAGTTTTGAATTTTTTTTTCATGCTAAATAATATTTTAGTATCAACGAAAAATTACTAATTTAGTACTAAATTAACAAGCACCAACTAATTAAACTTGTACATGCAAGTTTGTACAGAAGTCGCACTGGTCAGAAGCACAAATATACGAGGTTCATGCTTGTTTATTCAAATGTAAATCTTGTACAAATTTGTTCAGTTAGATGAGAGCCCCGTGTAAATTTTGTTTAAATCTTATAAAAAATTGTTTTGTGAAGTGTGAACAATTAATGTATAAATCATAAATGTTGTATATCAAGTGTGAATTACAAATAAATGTACTTTGTCTAGTATAAACTCTATATAAATTTATTCAGTGAAGTATAAACCTTTTAAGCTTGTTATTTAATTATAAGGAATATTATAAATATTAATAATGATCACATATATTATATAAAATTACATCATAAATACCGCAATAGATCCCAAAATTTTTAAATATATATATCTTTAACAAAAAAATAATAAACCAAAAAACCACAAATTTGTGAGAATTCAAAATATACCCAGCAACGTGAAATGGGGCCCCATTCTTTGGGGGCCGCCATTTCATGTTGCGGCCTCATTTGAAAACCAAAAATTCGGCCAATTTTTTATATTTTAATATATTTGTTTAATATTTTTTAAAAATAGAAAGAAAAACTAATAATTTGAATATGTTAGAAAGAACATCAAACAAAATAGATAAAATATCTTATAATTTAGATATACTAGAAGGACTACAAAACATTTTTCAGACAATATTTTTTCCGGCTGTAAAAAAAATTAAACTATTTCTTGGTGTTACTAGAAAAAAATAAAAATACTTTGGATCTGAATTATTAATTCTAGTTCAAAAGTCACTTCTAGTAAATAAAAAAATTTCTTTTAGTACATTCAAATTCTAAGGTACTCTGTATATTTTGAAATTTTTTTTCCTTACCATCATTATAAAAGTCAAATAAAATTACACGTACTCGAATCCGACCCGCAAAGTACACGTAGGCACGTTCCATAAGGAAGCTAGCCATGGCATGTTGGTCCTAGGTGGCTTAGGTGGCGGAGTATTGAGACATATATGTCACTATTAAGTTCTAACTAATGAAAACGACCCAACTTAAGAACTACTCACTGAATATACCAAATGGACAAATATTAGGCATCTTTGGAACGAACTATTGAATTCCTATCCTCACGCAAAGAAACAAGATCATATGCCTTACTATTTATCTGTTTCCAATTTTTGATGGCCCACACATACAAGCAACCAGCTAATTCCTCAGGCTTTCCTCTTCTCCGTTTCTTGGGAAAGATGTTCGTTTATCCATTATCGTAAGGCTGCGACTAGGGAAATTCTCTACTAATTAATTAAAGCGATTTAATCCAACTAAAACGGAAAATGACTGTATGACACCTATGAATTTATGCGATACTTAATTATCAAGACAACGAATTTCCATTTTCTATACCCCTTTGTTTATTAAGTCTTTATGCATGCTACTCGATAAAATTTCATATTTTTTCAGACTTTCAGTCCTGCTGCTCTCTATTCTCTGCTTTTCAGAATAGTTATAACAATTAATTAATACAAGGGAATGGTTCAATTCAACATGTTTAATTACATTATACTGAAATCAACATTTTAATTGCAAACAAGAGATACAAAAACGGCCTCATACGTGGCACCCTGGTAGCCACTACCAGGATCATCTAAAGAAAAAAAATAAATGGCCTCATACACGCATGAAATGGAGATGAATGAGATAACATCACAATCCAACTTTCTGTCTTAACCCCATGAGCAGCTTGTCATCTTGTTATTATATATATAATAGACAAATATTGAGGGGCCTGTATACTATTTACAAAAAAAATCTATTAATTATGAATAACATAGTGATTGAATAATATCCAACTGATGATGGTATGACACAAGGAAGATTTTTTTTTGGAGAAAGGCCAAAGCCCGTTTCATTTCAGAAACTAAAGTTAAGTTACAAATAGAGATCTAAAAGGGATATCTCACAACAAAATGATATCCCTGGTAAGCATGTGCCAGCGCCCAGAAGGCCATCTGGTCATCACCGAGACAAACTAATTAAGTTCCTTATTCTAAATCTAAGCCACACACTTGGGCTGCTATTTCTAAGCCACCAACAAGGGCTGAGTTGAGTAAAGCAAAAACAACAAATAAGATGAAGCTGTAAGCTAAACATTATGAAGGGCATGAGTCCCAACAGGAGCCACCAGTTGGTAGTCATCATCCGGGTGCCAAGTACTAATCGGGATTTCATCGGTGTCTCTTGGAAGCCAGATAGCAGTCTCAGCCTGGATCTGGGGCCCTACATGACCTAGCCAATATTGAACCAAAGAAAGGATTAGAAATATTATTTGTCGAGGTTGTTTAAGGGGTATTGCATTAAAACAAATGTTATTGCGGTATTTCCAAATCGTCTAACACAAGGCACTAACTATTAAAAGAAAAACATTTTTGGATTTAGGGGGTAATTGGTAAGCAAAATGGACAATATCTTTAAAATTTCTCCAAGTTGGGCTGATGTGTTGGCAATCTCCCATCCAGTACCATATTTGTTGGACAAAGTGACATTTGACAAATAAATGGTCTACGGTTTCTACTTGGTCACAGAATTGGCATATGTGACTACCCTGCTAGTCTCGCTTAGCCAATTGGTCCTTAGTCAGTATTCGTTTTTTATTAGTAAGCCACATAAAAATTTGAATTTTTAGAGGGATTGGTACATTCCACTGTTGTGAATTGGTAATTTGCCCTTATATGGTGAAATATAAAAATGATATCCCATTTGTACACAGCAAAACAATAGCTTTATTCATTTATTGTGTTGTGCACTATATGGTGTAACTTCATATCTACCCAATTATAACCTCAAATGTAATCCAGAGCCCTGCAAAACGTGATAGATCCTGCATATAATAAATGGTACAGAATACGGTTTCTAGATGGTCCAAATTTTCTGAAAAATAGTGATTTTGTACCTAATTTAAAAAATAGTAAAAATTTCAAAAAAATATAAAATTTGATCTCCAAGCACATTTTAATGGGATATCATGTTGAGCGGTTTGCATCATTTGTTTAGACTTTGAAATAAAAAAATAAAACGTAGGGTATGACCGAAACATGAAAGCAATGAGGCATTTGAGTCATCTCTTACTATACATGACATAAATTATAGTTTCATTGATTTTCCTAGCTACTATTATTTATAGATCTCCTTGGTAGTTGCCATAAAAAATGTGATCGCCACTGCTGCCCCCACCACCACCTATAATAAAATTAATTGCCGTTGTATTCGTCATTTGTTATATTTTGCAGAAATTAAATGACATATAGGAATAGACTAATTAAGTAAACATGACCTATCAAGTTTATTTAGATTGAAATTGATGCTATTATTATCATCATCAGACAATTCATCATTGTCATCATAATAACTCTTAATTGACATTTCGTTACTTTTTGCGTCAGGCTGCAGAATACAAAATGCGGACATGCAAAAAGCATGCATATGTTCAAACGAATGATCTGAAAACATTAAATTAATGATGCATGATTGATTGATTAATTAATAGCAGGGGACCACATGACATTCCTTTTGCTTTTAGTTGAAGTTTCAGGTGGGTTTTAGCTAGCGTATAAAATATAAATAGCTCCACATTGTTGTAAATTACATTTAACAAGTAGTAAACCACTCTTAAATGTTTTGTCATATATATACCAATCAACTGAAAGTGAACTGTTCTTAGTTATGTGCAATGTACTTGGCGTCTTTAGCAGTTATTTCAAAGTGGTGCTAGTGACGCTCTGCTGCTCGTGAAGAGTTAGATCTACAACACTACAGATACAGAGGCACTGAAATAGAAATAAAGTTTAATTTCCAATTTTGGTGAGTACAGTCAGTTGTATGAATACAGTAGGTCTAAACCTACTTTTTAACTTCTATTAAACTAAGAAAAAAGGTTTGTAATATAAAATCGAAAAAAATATACATAAATGTTATATATATAATATGCTTAGAAAATTAATTATCTCTTCTAGCAATTACATCTCTGTAATTAAAAATAGTAGATCCCGATCCGACCGCCTTGTTCCTTGAAAAATACGGTGATTTGTTATTCCCACGGTTGAGTGGGCACCCAAAGTATATATTTTGAGCTGATCATGCAACTACTGATCACCAGGTCCGTCACCACGGTAAAGATTTTAACAGAGCAGTTTTGGCTTTCGCTGTTTTGATTCTATAGTTTGTGCGCTGCATGAAGCCAAAACTACTCTGTTAAATTCTTTAGCCCGTCACCACGGACAGTGCGGTGTGTTGTGTGTACCATATATGATTGTTACTGCAAGTTGGAACGAAAGGCATGTTGTTCGTAATATTTAATATTTGGTGTAGATATTATCCATGTCTTTTAGTAAATCTTTAGGCATTGGAAACCAAGCATGTCCATATCTTTCTTTGAACAAATTCCCGGTCCAAATATTGTGCCCAACAGCTACATTACAAGATCCATAGTGTAGAGGGAATCTCACAGAACTAGGCCAAATTAACTGTAGACTGTCCATGCTAGCTATTGATAACCATCAAATGTTTTCCATCATGAAATAATGTTTTTGCCCCAGCCCCCATGCATGATCACATTCATGCAAATAGATCTGCAGGCATCTGGTCATGCATCCCTTCAAATTCAAATTTATGATAACATTAATTCACTTCAAAATTTCAAATTCATATTTCTCTGTTCTATTATAAATGTATCTGTCTATTTAATGTTGGAAGCTAATTAAGGTACAGAGAGCATTAACTTGTGCAGTCTCCAATAATACAAACATAACTTCCTCTAAAAATCTTTATCTAGTTGAAACTTTCACCATTCGATCTAAAAGTGACTCGGATAGTTAATATATATATATATATATATATGAGGAGGGATCCGATTACCACAAAAAAAAGTTACCACAAAATTACCACTTACATTTTACATTTTCAAAGTCCAAATCGTCGATCCAAACCGTTCAATATGATCTCCACAATAAAATGTGCTTGCAGATCAAATTTTACATTTTTTTGAATTTTTTTACTATTTTTTAAGTATTTTACAAAAACTAGTCAAATTCAAACCATTGAATTTTGTACCCATCTTAATAAATACTTAAAAAATTCAAAAAAAATGTAAAATTTGATCTGCAAACACATTTTATTGTGGAGATCATGTTGAACGGATTGGATCGACGATTTGGACTTTAAAAATGTAGAAAATGTAAGTGGTAATTTTGTGGTAATCGGATCCCTCCTCTATATATATATATAGAGAGAGAGAGAGAGAGTGATGCTACGGTGCTTTGGGAAGTAAAGAGGGTGTTTTACTTCCCGCTCATATTTTTATTTCCAAATTTCAAATAGTCCATCCGAACTTCTCAACATGATCATCATATTGAAATGTACTTGGAGATCAAATTTTACATTTTTTTGGAAATTTTTTACTATTTTTTTAAATTTTTTGAAAAACATTGTTTTTCTGAATTTATTATTATTATTTTATTTAATGAAAAGCTGTGATTTTCAAAAATTCTAAACAAATAGTAAAAAAATAAAAAATTTGGTCTCCAAGCACATTTTAATATGAAGATCATGTTGGAATGTTCGAATAAACTGTTTGAACTTTAGAAATAGAGATATGAGCAGGAAGTAAAACACCCTCTTTACTTCCCAAAGCATGGTAGCCTATATATATATATAGAGAGAGAGAGAGAGAGAGGCTAATATCAAAACGTTTGTTCCTAAGCCCTCGTGCAACCAAGTCATTTTTGGATTTTCAAAGTCCAAACGGTCGATCCAAACCATTAGATGTTCAATCCATATTAAAATCTGCTTGGAGACCAAATTTTACATTTTTTGGAATTTTTTTACTATTTATTAAGCCACTTTGAAAATTGCTGATCCGGATGAACAGTAAAAACAGTGCAACCAAATTCTGGACCATGTGATCAGCAATTTTCAAAGTGGCTTAATAAATAGTAAAAAAATTCCAAAAAATGTAAATTTTGTCTCCAAGCAGATTTTAATATAGAGATCACATCTAACGGTTTGGATCGACCGTTTGGACTTTGAAAATCCGAAAACGACTTGGTTGCACGAGGGCTTAGGAACAACGTTTTGATATTATCCTCTCTTTCTCTCTCTCTATATATATATTATATTCTCCCAAATTGGATAACATTTAGCCTTCCTAAACAAACTATCAATTCGCTTTAATTTCTGCTCAATGCAAAATTCAAAAAGTCAAAATTTAAGTTAATTTATCACAATTTTCTTCACCCTTAATTGTAACCTTTAAGTTCTTGACAAGTTCAATCATCTCTCAAAGTTCTGGACAACCCGGGTGTCAATTACTTGGCCTCCAATCATCTCCAGACGACCTTTGGCTTCTATAAAAGACCCTGAACTGAACATAACATATCTTTGTATCTTTTATATTTTCTACTTCTTTAAGTAAGAAAAGTGGAGTGTATAGATTAAGTAAGAGGGTACTTCGTGTATGGTTGTATCTTTATCTTATTTCTCTATTGTAAACATGTCGTTCCGCAGCTAAGTTTAGATTTTTAGGGTTGGCAGTAAACATTGTTACTCATGATATTTTGATATATATATTTTATTTGATCATTGTTTATTCTTTTGTTGTTCGATTACTTTTGCGCTTTATGTTCGTACTTACTTGGTTTCGTTTGTTAGTCTAGACCGTCATGTGATGACCACGCATGGAAAGATAGTTACCATTGGGCTAACCAAATTAGGATAAAGAAAATAAAAATACTAGATTAGTAGTGGAGACCTTAGCTGGAGATACTATTAGTCAGATCAACAAAAGTACACATGGGAGTCTCGACATTTGCAGACAAATGTCGCATTATCGTGTCTTACCATGGAGACACCCAATAGAAACAAGAAAGTAGAGCGATGTACCCAGTAAGTGAAGTCTGAAATCTTTTGGGCTAATCACGGAACTCCTTGCACCAATTAAGACAAGCTTTAGTCGGATCTCTTGATAGGTAGGATGACTGTGACAGAGCGAGAGCGACAGTCACTAAATTGAATTAGAAACCCTTATACATTTGAAAACTAACATAAAATAGAATAGAAACCAAAACGGATTGAAGTAATAATGGTAAGTCAAAACTCTAATAATTCACATCACTATCTTATTTATTATATTTGCTTTTAATTTTCGTTAAATACAAAGATCAAAACCAACAACTTTCAAGTTTCAGATTTTGTCTAGTCTTTTGAAATGTTATGATTTAATTGTTCAAGACCTTAAATCTTATTCCCTGCGGATTAACCCTCGATTATACTACTCGATAGGATTTTGTGTTTTTAATCTGACGCGATAGGAAACTGGATTATAAATTTTATTAGTCTGATCACGATTACATCTATCATCTATTAAAAATAATTATAAAAATAAAATTCAATGAAAAATGATTGCATTTGTAGTAATTAAAGTTAATCATTCAAAATAATGAGATTTAAATATTGACCTATTGCCGACGAACACTATTTTTTTATTCTTTTTTACAAAGTTGTCATTTTCTTCCGTGCAATGTCATGCATGCAAGCTTTGTAGGGATATATATGCCTTCAGAAATTTACATGCTCTTGTGATATATGTTCCCAGTAGAGCCCATATTGTCGTTCCTAAGGTTTTGGCAGATGTGCTTCTCTATCTTGAGCTAATTGGTTTTGCCATCATGTCTTGACCATATAGAATTTTAAAGGTTCCTATATAGTATCAACATGCTCTTGTTGTTTCTCAAGCAATGATCAAATCTAATTTATGATTCATATTTCATAATGAAGAGTAAAGCTAAGGTGCTCTTAAGTGTACCGTACTCCTAAATGTAGGCCGTTGGATTTCTTTAAAAGTCGTGCTACCACGCCTTTTAAAGAATCTACACGACTTTTAAAGAAATCCAACGGCCTACATTTAGGAGTACGGTACACTTAAGAGCACCTTAGCTTTACTCCATAATGAATATATATATAGAGTATGGCTAATTTGCTTCCGGCAGCATTTCGGCCGAGGTGCTTACGGGGGCATATCTTGCAATTTGATGTTCAAACAACAAATTCAAACCGTTAGATTTTCAATCTATATTAAAATATACTTGGAGACCAAATTTTACATTTTTTGAAATTTTTTTACTATTTTTTAAGCTGGTTTGAAAACCGCTGTTTTCAATGCTTCAGAAATTTAATAAAAACAGCGGTTTTCAAACCAGCTTAAAAAATAGTAAAAAAATTCCAAAAAATGTAAAATTTGGTCTCCAAGTAGATTTTAATATAGATTGAACATCTAACGGTTTGAATTTGTTGTTTGAACATCAAATTGCAAGATATGCCCCCGTAAGCACCTCGCCGAAGTGCTGCCGGCAGCAACTTAGCCGCTCCCTATATATATATATATATGAGGAGGGATCCAATTACACCTTTTTTGGTGACACATCATGACACCGTTTTTTTTATAGGTCAATTTTGCGATTTCAAAATCCAAACAGTCCATCCGAACCGTTCAACATGATCACCATATTAAAATGTGCTTGGAGATCAAATTTTACATTTTTTTTGAATTTTTTTACTATTTATTAAGATGGTTACAAAATCGCTGTTTTTCAATGGTCTGAACACAGCGATTTTGTAACCATCTTAATAAATAGTAAAAAAATTCAAAAAAATGTAAAATTTGATCTCCAAGCACATTTTAATATGGTGATCATGTTGAACGGTTCGGATGGACTGTTTGGATTTTGAAAATAGTAGGTGTCAAAGTGTGTCACCAAAAAGAGTGTAATCCGATCCCTCCTCATATATATATATATATATATATATATATATATATATATATATATTACATTTCTTAGGAGATTTTTCCTATTCAGAAATTTATAATTAATTAGGTTCACTATATAAATTATTTTTTAACAAAACTAAGGTCATTTTGATTAAAAAATTATACAGCATACATGCTTCTAAAAATGCGTTATACTTGTGTTTTAACCATATACCATGTGTTGAGAGATTTGATCCTCAATTTTCATCTCAAAAAAAAAAGCGTAATTATTGAGTATGAAGAGTGATATTTTATATATAAAACCATATTTTATTATCACTCAAAATACTCCTACAATTCTCTTTTAATATTACAACTCTACTACTCAATTATAGAACCTTCAAGATTACACCTTACTACTACTTGTGATATCCTACGTCTTCAAACTACTACAACACTCTCGATCACTTTCTCTCTTACTTCTCTCTTTCTTACTTTGCTTGTTTTCTAGCTTGGATGGATCAAAATTGGGACCAAAATCCCCTATTTATAATTGCTATGAAAATCTCTAAACCTTATTGAAATATTAATAATTCCAGAGACTTCTAAGAGACCCACTTAGTAAAGCCATCAACATTATGTATTAGTTTGATTACTCTAGAACTTTCCAAACCATTCTAGTTATGAATTTTGACTTGAGCCAACCCAGCGTTGTGTTTTCAATATGTATATATATATATCGTGTTCCGCGCAGATATGTCACGTCCGTGAACATGTTTGGCACAAAATGTATTATATACATATGCTACACAAGAAGTTGGTATAAAATTACCTTAATGCGGAAGTGACATGTCGTGATGGTGGAGATTGACCCGACATTTTTAAAAATACCCCAAGTTAATTACAGATTAATAAAAATGCCCACAATTGTTCCGAAATTTTAAATATACTCAAACCGGCCATTTAATTACCGGTCCCGCAAATTTTTTTTTTTTTTATTAAAGAGGAGAACCGGCCATTTAATGGCCGGTCCCCCATTTAATTTTTTTTTGTTTTTGTTTTTGTTTTTTTTTTGTTTTTGTAGACAAATAGATAAAATGCATAAATCTAAGACTAAAAAATCGAATTATTTTTTTAAATATTTGTTAGATTACTTTTTTGATAGCATATTTATACTAAAATACGCTAAATTATTTGAAATTATGTTAATTTATGCCGATTGACACTAAATTACTTTAAATTATGTTAAATTTTTTTAAGAGACAAATAGCTAAAATACTGAAATATAACACTAAAAAATTGAATTTATTTTTAAATATTTGCTAGATTACATTTTATATATATAATTAGCATATTTATACTAAAACACGCTAAATTACTTGAAATTATGTTAATTTATGCTGAATTACTCTAAATTACAATAATTATGTAGAATTATGGTAGAATACACTAAATTACGCTAAATTACGTATGAATAGGGATGATATCTTCACTGAGAAAGCGAAAAACGACGGCAAAACTTCAAACGGCCATAAAACGGCGCTCGAGTGTCCGATTTCAGCAAATGACCAATTTTCGGAAAACTTATGAAAATGCGCATGCGTCCGTTACTGCTTTGCTAGTTTTCCAAATTCAGAATCGCCAAAAAACAAAGAGAAGGGCCTCAAAACTTCAGTTGAAGTTTCCGATTAAGATTTTCATTTCTATTCTCCAATCTACGTAGCTCAGTAAATTAGTTATATAATGAACCTGTAGAATACCAATTTTTATTATTTTTGAAATTTTTTACTATTTTTTGTGATTTATGAAAGATGGTACAAAATATGTCATATTCATACGTAATTTACCGTTTTAGCATAACTCTACATAATTATTGTAATTTCAAGTAATTTTGTGTAAATCACCATAAATTAACATAATTTGAAGTAATTTTGCATATTTTAGCACAAAACCGGCCCTATTTATAGTGTAATTTAGTATAAATATGCTATGAAAAAAGTAATCTAACAAATATTTAACAAAACAATTCGATTTTTTAGTGTTAGATTTCAGTATTTTAGCTATTTTTCTAAAAAAAAAAATTCAGAACCGGCCATTAAATGGCCGGTTGGGCAGTTAATTCGGAATCGGCCATTAAATGGCCGGTTTGGGTATTTTTAAAATTTTTCGGGAACCGTGGGTATTTTTATTAATCTTTAATTAACTTGGGGTATTATTAAAAATGTCGGAGATTGACCGGCATCTTAGAGGCATGTTTTACATGTAATAAAAAATTTCTCTCTATATATTTTCTCATAATTAAACCTCTTTTAATACAAATTTAGAGGGGTTTGAGTAGAGACAGGCCGAATGGGTTAGATTAGTAGGTTTTGACATGTTTTTTTTCAGTAAAAGTTGGAGGTCAAGTCAACCAACTTATTTAATATATACATAAGAATTGTCTCTTTTAGATTTCAAACCTGTGACCTCCCACAAAAAGCTGATTCTTATAGAAGTACTTAGTGCCCTTTTTTGCATGATGTATCATCAAAATCATTGAAAAAAATAATCAGGACACTAGTACCATACACGGTCCGAAAAGCTAATGTCAGCATGAAATTAACTTCTGTCCTTAAAAATTGACAGTTATCATTGGGAATGTACGTTAAAACATGATATATTAAAAATTAATTGGATGCATGCCCACTGGAATCATCCAATTGATAAATAATTGTACTGATCTAGCAACTTATGTAAACTCATATATCCATTATATATGTCGTGACAAGGTTCATATATAAGTCGGACCATTATAATGGCGGCAGGATGGTGTACATCTTTGCTATATAGTATATTGAGTAGAACTAGGGTGTTCCTAAGCTCACCAAGCCCTTCCGTGAGCTCGACTCTAAAACCTATCAAATTGACTTCAAACGACATTTTCAAACCGTTAGATGTTCAATCTATATTGAAATGTGCTTGGAGACCAAATTTTACATTTTTTGAATTTTTTTTTGCTATTTATTAAGATGGTTTGAAAATCGCTGTTTTCCAATGGTGCAAAATTTTAATAAAAACAGCGATTTTCAAACCATCTTAATAAATAGCAAAAAAATTTCAAAAAATGTAAAATTTGGTCTCCAAGCACATTTTAATATAGATTGAACATCTAATGGTTTGAAAATATCGTTTGAAATCAATTCAATAGGTTTTAGAGTCGAGCTCACGAAGGGCTGGGTGAGCTTAGGAACACCCTATTTCTACTCTAGTATATTTATAAACATTTAATATAATTAAATCTGTTGGCCTCGTGACAAGAGTGAAGTCTGAATTCACATCATGACTGAATTTATTTCTTATCAGGTTTAATTAGAAAAAGCCAGAGAATATTTGAATTCTCAGCCAGCAAAACATAAGGTAGTCGTCGTTATGCTCAGCCGTTTTGGATCTCAGGGATATTTTGAAATTTATACTTGCCATTCAAAATACAATATATAGAGATTTTGGTCTAAACTAAAAAAAATTACCTGTGCATTAAAAGTTGATGGTACAATTGAAAGTAAAAACAAATATTATATATCTTCACAAGTTGCTACTTCAAGCACTTATTGAGTTATTGTCAATGACAGTTCAGATATAGTGTGTTTAAGCTAATATATGTCTATGCTGGTAGCCAAGGAATGTTAAATGATTCCTTTTACACTCCTTTGACCAGATCATAACGTTTCGTTGCACAGTACGTTATACTTTTTTTTTTTTTTATTTATTTATTTTACTCTCTATCCCATCATGCAATGTTATAAGACAGCTGGTCTAGCCATACATCTTTTTTACTCCACAATTGTCATGTACCTCTGACCCCTCTTTTTTTTTCTTAGAACCTTGGCAGAGGCACCCAAATGTGAAATGTCTCTCTCAGTCTGTCTGTTTCTCTCTATAATAGAACCTAACATGCACTGCTCCTCCACTTTCGCAAGCAACACCTAATTAACCCTAATCATATCATGAGCGATCTAACGCACACTTCATCGATCTCATCTTCTTCTCCTCTCAAAGAAACTCTCCCTCTGTTAGCTCTATTTTCCCAACAACAAAACACCTCCAGCTGTGAGAAAAATGGAAATGAATGTCGGCAAGTACTGAATATGAACTCTGATATTACTGTTACACTGGAGTTAGGTCTACCGTGTGATAACAGTAAAGAAATTTTTTCTAGTGGAAGTGAAACTGCAGAGAGAGAACCAGATCACGGGGAAGAAACGATAGCAAATGATGGAGATGCCATTGGGAGATTGAATAAGGGAAACACATATTGGATCCCGACGCCTGCTCAGATATTGCTTGGCCCAACACAGTTTTCCTGCTCAGTATGTCCAAAGACTTTTCATAGATATAACAATTTACAGGTATGTTTTTTTTAAAATTATTTTATATCTCTCTACATCTAAATATCCTCTCTTTGTTTCAACTTTCTTTCTCCTAAGCTTCAGAAAACCAAATCTTTAAGATGCATAAAGCTAATAGTTCTTTTCAGCAACACGAAAACAAGGAAGTTTGGTTCACGGATTTTCTGGTTTTTAATTTTGGTTGAAAACTTGTAGAATAACAACATATAATATTATATTTTTTTATTTACAGGTAGTATAACTTTCTCCTTTCCTCCCTTGGTACTCTTTTTCATTCTTGAAATAACTGTTTCTTGACGGCAAGATACGTCATCTTTATTACAAATTAAACAAGAGCATTAGCAACAACAACAATAATAACAAGATATAACACTAACTTCAACAGCATCAACGAAAGTTATAGTATAGTAATAATAACAACAAAACAGAAAAAATATTATGTTTTGAATAGTTTTCTGATCTTTTACAGAAGAGTTACATAGTGTATTAATTTATACACATCCCTCTAACGGTATTATATATTACCTACTCTCAACGTACGGTACTATTCTATTTGAAGGAAAAAAAGGTAGAGTTTTATCTTAGCTCCCTTTTATCCATTTATATAGCCTATATATGATGACATGGCCATATGACTTTGAGGCTATTTTCTAATTAATCCTATTTGATCTTAATTTTACATTTTATTTTTCAACAAATAACAATATGATCGATGATGACCACAACGATGATGATAAGAATCACCTAACAATCAATACCGATTATTAGTCAATATTGAGCACGCAAAAAATAAAATGTCAACTCTACTAGAGAAAACGAGAAGAGCAACACCAATAGGTTATATTATTTAATTAGTAATTATTGGAGTTATCTTCTATGTCTATTCAAATAAATGTATTACATCAAGCATTAATCGGTGTCATACTCTATAAATTACAAAATAAGGTATATAGTCAGAGGAAACATTAATTAGATTCTAAATTTTGAACAATATGCTTATAATTAGACCTTATGAAACTTCAATGCATGTCATTTGTGAAATTCGCAATGTTGTAGAACCAACAATCCTAGGACCCGTGTCAGAATTCTGGTATATATATGTCTCTGTGGATCCAAGCCAGATGGCTGAAAAACTTGTGCAACAACATTAATTCTTGCTCATGCTATATACTTGCCTATTTATCTGTAGCCAAAGAGCTAGCGTCACTATAGGCTACTATTATTTATTTCTCATCTCTGCATCTGTTGGTTAACATAACGAATAGATGTTAATACTACTAAGTACTAATTAACCATTCACACAAGGACTAGTAATTCTACATTTTCATTTTTTAAGCTGTAGATGAAATACAGTTGATCATTATGCATTGCTCTATATATACATAGTTTAACTATATATTGGAGCCTTGAGTCAAGCCTTGTGTGAACATACTCCATGGGGGGGATCCAGTCTAAAACCAAACCGGCCAAGCCGACACTGTTACATGCAAAACCTATATATGCCCTGGCATATAAAAATATTAACAATTGAAAAGAGCACAAGGACGAAAAATAGGTATAAAACGACGTCTCAAAACCTTGATGACACTTGATTGACACACTCCATGGAGTGGATCCAGTCTAGAATCAAACCGGCCAAGTTGACACTGTTACATGCAAAAAATCTATACATGCCTGGCATATAAATATATTAACAATCAAAAGAGCACAAGGACGTCGACAAATATATATAGAACGACATCTCAAAACCTTGATGACTCTTGATTGGAAAACACTAAAACAGCTAATTAATTGTGGGATATATATGATTCATAATCACTGTTAAAATGAAAAACAAATTCAATCATATATTGAAATGAGATGATGATCAGCTGAAACAGACATCACACCCACTGGCAGATTTGGGGTTGCTTGTGGTGACTAAGTTTCCATATAAATAAGAATTAGCAATTTTCAGGGGTGAAACTAGAAAATTGAAATTGAGGAGGCTGTATAAGTGACTGTAATGTAATTTTATTTCATAAGGGGACTAAAAATATAAAATACAAAGGACAAAACTGCTAATTTTGCCACCCCTAATCAATGCCTAAATCCACTCGATCATGACAATTTTGTTCTTTATATTTCATCATTTTTGTAAGTATATATTAATACTTTAAAATTACTCTGCATTAGTTTATTCAGGCTCCAAATCTCAACATTTTTATTCCGTCCCTGATCACACCTTCATATATAAGGTCCAATGAAGTTAAAGTAAGTTTGTAAAGGAGAGATGTTGATTTCCAAGAGGCATGAGTTGATCATGGATCAACTGTACTTTGAAAATAATGGAGAGTTTAATGAGAGCCAAACAGTGTGATGATTGAACCGGCTGACAGCACCGGTGGCAGTGTTCTCATCTCTGTTGGAGAGTCGAATTTTGTACTTATTCTTGTAAATGAGCGATTACTGAACAGATCGAGAGAGTATCTTTCAGAACCCTATTCTCACTATTCTCTCTCTCTCTCTCTCCTTCCCACAAGGTACAAATAATTCCTACACACTGCCTAGAGCATGTGATCAGTTCTAGTTGCATCCAAATTAAACAGTTTAGAGAAAGGTGGCAGACCTTACCAGTTGCCTTGTTAATACTGTTCAAATTATCATTAAAAATTATTCTGAATAGTATGTGATAGGGCCTAGACGAGGTGTATATGGGCTCGGATAGCGCCATCTGGGTCCATCAGGCCCATTTCGGATGTGTAGGGGACCGTTTCCATCTCTGCAACATGTCACTGAATTCGAATAAAAAACAAATGCTAAACAAAAAATTTTAAGATCACCCTCTTTGTTACTATAAATAGAAAATCTTGTTTACTACTTTTTAAACTTTATTCTAAATTATCTGAAACCTATGTCGTTACCTCGGTACTAGTGTTATCTTAATTTTCATCTTTATTTGAGTAAATATAATAGTTCTATTCAGCAATTTATTTTCTAAAAACTTGCCCTTAAAGTTATTTTGATCAATTGTCCAATATGCCTTTTATCAGTCTTCAGATACTTAGTCGTGAATTAAACAATGAAGATACAGAAAAAAAAAATGATCAAATTCTATGAAATAGTGGAACAATGGAGAGGATCCCGGATCTGATCTAAACTTTTTTGGGCTGACAAGCATCACGGGGGTTGACCCACTGAGTACTTTCTATTTCCTATTTAATATTATAATATACATTCTGTTTTAGGCTTAATGCATACAAATGTGTTGCTTATTGAGGGACAGCTGAGCTGAAGTGTAAAATTGACCCGCTTCATGTTTCCTAAAATAAAATGACAACAAAATCTGACATTCTTTTTTATGCATCGCTTTCCCGCACAATATATTTTCTGCAGCTTGCCTCTCTTATTCGAATTCATCACCTGATCTCACTGAGGTAAACGAATATTAAAGGAGCCGTACATTCCACTTTGGATCGGATTGGTCCGTATTCCAATCGGATGGTCCAGATCTAAACTAAAAATTCCTGTTACTCAGAGGATGTGGATTCCCACTTTTCTTGAATCAAATTGCTAATCCAAGTGACAAATATAGAGAAGTAGAAATTTGTTGGATTCAGTTTCTTAACATATATATATTGCACCTATTTTCGAATTTTTTTATCTATCTATCTATCTATATTTCTTGTAGATGCACATGTGGGGTCATGGGTCACAGTACCGTAAGGGACTGGATTCACTAAGGGGCATCCAACCGAGCGCCATGTTGCGTCTCCAATGCTATTGTTGTGCCCCCGGATGCCGCAATAACATAGATCATCCTAGATCAAGGCCTCTAAAGGACTTCAGAACTCTTCAAACCCACTACAAACGACGCCATGGTTCACGTCCCTTCTCGTGCCGGAAGTGTGGCAAAGCCCTAGCTGTCAGAGGCGATTGGCGGACCCATGAAAAGAATTGCGGTCGGTTGTGGTTCTGCGTGTGTGGTACCGACTTCAAGCACAAGAGGTCTTTAAAGGACCATGTTAAGGCATTTGGACATGGTCATGGTGCCTATGGACTAGGTAATAATACCAAGCCATTTGTGTATTTAAAGGATGAAAAGGCGCTTTCATCCGAGATTAATTAGTGCTGCTTGTGGAGTTGGTAAATGAGGGTTGCCATTAATTAATCATTTGTTTTGTAATTTGTTCAGTAATAAAACCTTGTTTGGGACAAAGTTTGTTAATTTGTCATGGAAGATAAATTATTAATTAGCTAGCTAGATATTGCTTAGGTTCAATTGGTTCAAGACTTAATTAATAAACCTTGTGTGGTTAATTTTAAGATCTACTGCATATTTATCTCAAAAAAAAAAAATTGCAAATCAGTTTTACTTAATTAACCTTAGCCCTTTGATAAGTGGTTTAGAATTAGTTCATATATATTAAGTACTTTTGGCAGTTAACTGTGAATGACCTGTGGTATATTTGGAACTTTATCTTGGGTTGGTGCTCTTTAATTAGTTTGAGACAAGTTAGAGCTTGACTGGATATTGTAATTATCTGTTTCAGTCAATGGAATGGGCTAATAGCCTTTAAAAAAAAAAATATCTCAAAAAAAAAAAAAATCTGATGCATATATTATTTGCTTATTGCTGTTGATTTATGGAATATTCATTGTTTTGTTTACAAATCTGAAGAGAACAATTAATTGATGAGGGAATTAAATTAATTAAACGGGGACTTAATTAGTTGTCATATATTATTTTTTGTATGTTTTCTTTTGGTTATTTTCATATAATTGAGCAAGCATTTATATGGTTCTCCATAAAACTTTAAAGAGTGAGGCTATGGTGCTATGCATAGCACGGATGGCTAGTGTACTACGGCTCAATATGGTACTTTTTAAAATCCTAACGGTCGATCCGAACCGTTTAATGTGATATCCATATGAATATGTACTTGCAAACTAAATTTTATATTTTTTTGAATTTTTTTACTATTTTTTTAGATAGGTAGAAAAATCAGTGTTTTCTGAAAATTCTGGACCATCAAAATTCTACCTATCTAAAAAAATAGTAAAAAAATTCAAAAAAATATAAAATTAAGTTTGCAAGTACATATTCATATGGTTATCACATTGAACGGTTCGGATCGACCACTAGGATTTTAAAAAGTACCATATTGAGCAGTAGTACACTAGCCATCCGTGCTATGCATAGCACCATAGCCTCACTCAACTTTAAATATACACTATATAAGAAAAGAAGGAGAAACTAGTACGATTTCAGACTCATAGTATTACAGAAAGTCTGATTAATTTTGACTCTTCAATTATTAATTTAGTTCAATCATGCTCATAATCTTTCTTTTAGTTCAATTAAGTCTTCCAACTATTGCACATTTTTATTAAAATCCTTGAGCTTTATTACTTTGCTCAGTTAAATATTTATTTAACTGTTAACTAATTATAAACGGATCAATGAGATACAAAATTTAAGGGGATAATTCAATAAGAAATATATAAGTATTTAATTAAACCATGTAAATTAGTTAGAGGGCCATAGTGAAATTTCTAATTTATCAATATTTAAATTTCAGGATTGATTTTCCTAAGTTCTGTCACATCACATCTTCAATAGGATCCCAATGAAGTTAAGTTTAATTGTAAGGGATGTCATGTACTGATTTTCCAGAGCATCATAGAACTGTGGATTCAGAAGGGAATACTGAACATTGGAGAGGAATTTGAGGAGAACAAGTATGATGTAACCTGATAGTACGGATGACAGGTTTATAATTTCAGTATATCATAAGCTAGGGAATACTGATCACATTTCATAGCATCTTTCAAATAAACCTATTTTTTGTTTTTATCTCAAGTTACAAATATTCAGACAGACCACCCGGAGCATGTGATCATTTCCGCTCTACTTCGCATCCAAATAATAAGAGTGGCAGGATATAACTTTGGACTGAGTTGAGATTGAGCCTCACACAATTTTCTGCACAGATTCAGTCTGTCTGTTTGTTTTAAATTTGTGCAAATTCAATCTCAAAAAATTAATTAACTTATTCCTTCTTTTAAAACCAAACGAAGATAACTTGAATTAAATAACACGAAATTTACGCAATGTTTCTAACTTATTAGAGGTGGAGTCGATCAGAAAATAGATCAATAGGATGAGATACAATTTTCAGAGTATAACATAATTGTATAAACAAATTAAATGCCAAATTTTAATTAAAATGAATTTCTATATTGGATTTTTTGTACAGGCTCATATTAATATGACCTCATGCATTCAACCTCGAATCGGATTGATATTTACACAGCTTATTCTGTTTGATTGAGAAGTCTCCAAAAATCTATTCTTTCTCATTAAATATCTGCTCATCATTACTTTCTTTTTTAGATTTACAAGTATAATTATATAGTGGGGAAGGATAAACGTCTAGGCCTAGCAAGAAAGATACAAACACTCGGTAGTAAATGGACAAGTCGAGTGTCAGGTGAAGAATGCCTTTCTGCCTGTTATTATTTGCAACTGAAACACAACTATGATAATTATTGTTTGTGACTGAAACACAACTATATATGATGACAAGTGGAGGCACTGCATTAATTTCTTTTCCTGTGATTTTGTTGATCAATCATCGCAGGCGCCAGCCAGGTAGTACTATCACGTGCATGCATGAATCACTTAAGAATGGCCCAGGTGCAAACACCTCGTACAAAATTACAAACATTCTATCTTTTTGTCCAAATTATCAAAAGTTTTTGTTCCCACATTCTCTCAAGCGAAACAGTTCGTGCTGTCGCTTTCTCTCGGTACAACTGTCAACTGTGTATTTGTATAAGATATGAGAGATTGATAACTTGGATAGTTATTTATTTTTTTTAATGATAATTTTTAAAAATATATTTTTAGTACTTTTGATAATTTTTCAAAATAAGTATAAATTTAAAAATCAACATGTTATGTATATGATTTATACTAGTCAAGTGTCCGTGCGTTGCAACGGAATTGACATATTGTTTTGATCACTTTCTTTAGAAGTAATTAATATTTATTTGATTTCTTCAAAAAAAGATCAAACAATAACCTTAGATAATATATTATTTGTCTACAATTAATTTTAGTGAAGATAATTAATTATAAATAACTGCGAAATAAAATATCAAATCTTTCCTACTATGGCATTGATCAAATATATGCAATTACTTGAATTCTTAGTTTATTGTATCATTTATTATACTTTGATGAAATGAATGTATATGCAATTACTTGAAGTTTTTCTAGATATTAACTAAAAAATATTAGTCTATGATATTAAATAAAAAATATTACACATGAAGGTCATAATTCTCACTCAGCTGTTTTTTTTTTTCTTTTCTGATAAGCATAGCAAAAGAGTCCATTTGCACTAAGACAGGAAGGTTAATTACAACCCAAAAAACAGTATCAGCAAAAGCAAATTAAACTGCACATACCCCATATTTACTGAACAGTGAACACATATGGGTGAGAGATCTCAACCTAGGCCCCTTTATCAACTTTTAGCCCCATATTAACATTCAGATGTTGATCGAATCGATCAACTTTTAGCCCTATATTACCATTCAGATGTTGACCGAATCGCCTGGATACCTGTTTATCTCCAAAAACATTGGTATACATACTAGTAGCAACAAATACCCCATAGTTAGATCTAACAACTTATTACAAAACTTCATCAGTACTAAGTAAGAGTCTTACATCACAAAAGGACTCACATTAAAACCATATCATCATTAAGGCTTCTCACTTGGTTGTTGCAACCAATTAACACTCCACATCATATCTTTAATGCAGCACCTTAAAACAATCATTAAACATATCATCATCATCATCTTGGAAAGAAGCATAATACTTGCACAGCACCGAGCCAGCAATTCTCCATGAAAACCCAACGTCTCTCAGCTTTACCAGCAGTTTGAGCCTTTTAGTAAACAATTTGATAAATTGATAGTGCCTCATTTTCAATTTGATCTTCGGGTCTTGTTCTTTCTTTAAACTCTCTAGTTCCATAGAGAATCTACACATGACTAAAGTTATTGAACCTTTTAAAAATCATAGTATGTTAGACCTATGATAATTTTTAAAATTATAGTAATTGAATAGGTCCATCTTAGGATTGACTTAGAAATAAAGTTAAAAGTGCAAGAAATTAATTTTGTCTCGGAGTCATAAGCAGGGTTCCTAGTAAAAGGGTAAACATTCTCCTAAAAAAACATTCGTTGCCACCATCTTCTTACGGAAAACAGATATATAGAACATTATTTCGATGCTTAAAGGCCATGCAAAGGCAGGGGTAAACTTGGGACCAGGGCCGGTCCTGAGGATTTTGGGGCCCGGGGCGGGAGAAAATTTTGAACCTTTATGTAAACAATTTTTTTTTATTAATATGACATATCATACAAAATAGAGAGGGACATAAAACCAATACCCTTCAAAATAAAACATATACAATGATGAACATACCCACACCTTGCTTCTTGCTTGCTTCTTGATAAACCAATTTTGAACACTTGTATGTTGTACCTGCACAAAAAACACATCTAAATCACATCTCATCTGAAATGACTCCTTCTTGCATTTTTAGAAGCAAAATCATCAATTATATGTTCAACATCAATAGTTTTTAACATATTTTTTTCAATACTTAATATTGTTAATCCATTCAACCTTTCTTGAGTCATAGTTGTCCGTAAATAAGATTTTATCAACTTTAATTTTGAAAAACTTCTTTCTGCAGATGCCACAGTAATAGGTACAGTTAGTAAAACTCTATAAGCAACTAAAATATTTGGAAACATGTCCATCCTTTTTACAAACTCCATAATTTTAATGGAGTTCCACGCATTTCCATCTTGACACGCTTCATTTGGTAGCATTACCTGCAATATTTGTAATTCTGCAAATAAACGTTGTGCATCAATATCACAGTTCTCACCATGTGTCAATGCATTTTCAAGTTTCAAACAACAATTTTTCATTCCTTCATCATCTAATGAAATTAACCGTGATGCATCAAACAAGAAACCAAATATAGATTCAAAAAGTTCAATTTGTTCAAATCTGATTTTCAATTGAGAAATTGCCATATCAACTAAAACAAGAAAATAGTCTGTTCTAAAATTTTCTTGAGCAGATTGTTGCTCTCTATCTGTATCAGGATTTTCATCAAAATGTTTCTTTCTTATAGCTCTACGTTTTACCTGAAACACTGGTTCAATTTCCATTTCATCAGCAATCTCTTTAGCATCAATCATAGCAGAAGTAAACCCATTTTCTCTATATTTTTGAAAAAAAGAAACTAACCCTTTCAAACTTTCAATAGCTACATCAAGATGCATATTTTCAGATTGTAAGTTTTTGCTCACCAAGTTTATTTTGAACAATATTTCATGCCATATAACCAAACTCAAAATAAATTCAAAGTTGGACAATTCACTTGATACTAATTTTTCAGCATCCCAACTTATTTTTGGATCATCAGAAACTTCAGCTAATTTTATTAAAGCCTTTTTAATTTTGGGAGCTTGATATTTTATTGCTTTTACACTTTCTATACGACTTTCCCATCTTGTTACACACAAAGACTTCAAAGTTAAATCATCCACATATTGAAGTAAAATGTTCCATCGTTTTGTTGAATTAGCAAACACATTATACAAAGCCTGACATGCTCCAAAAAAAGATTTTGCTTTCAAACAAGAATTTGCCATATCACAAAGTACTAAATTAAGAGAATGACAACCACATGGCATATAAAAAGCTCTAGGATTTAGGTCAAGCAATCTTTTTTGGACACCTTGATGTTTTCCTCTCATATTAGAACCATTATCATACCCTTGTCCCCTTACGTCATTAATATCTAAATCAAGAGAATTAAGAGCAGCTTGTAATTCACCAAAAAGACCCAATCCAGATGTGTTTTCTACATTTAAAAACTCTAAAAAGTACTCTTCTATTTTTATTGGGCAGCTTGCAACATCAACACATCTAATTACCAAAGTCATTTGTTCTGTGTGACTAGCATCAGGAGTGCAATCAAGAATCACAGAAAAATATTTAGCATCTTTTATTTTATTTATTATTGCATTCCTAACACTTGATGCCAACATGGCAATTAATTCATTTTGTATTTTATGACTAAGATAATGATAATGAATTTCTTTATCTTGAATGAGTCGAAAATGATGTTTCATTGTTTGATCAAACTCAGCAATAGATTCTAGAAAGCCTAAAAAATTTCCATTAGAACCCTCATTAATTTTTTCATTTGTTCCACGAAATGCCAAATTATTCATTGCAAGACGCTTAATAACGGAAATTATTCTAATCATAACTTGTTTCCAATGTTCTGTATCTTTCTTGATTTGTTCTTGTAATTCTTTATCAATAGTTTGATTTGTTTCTAATCTAACTCTTAGTTCAGCCCAAGCTTTAAGATTGGTAAAATGTTCACTACTATCTTCATGTAGTTTAATTTTTTCACTTAGATGTTTCCAATCATCAACACCTATAGTTGCTATTTGACTTTTAGAACGAACATGTCTTACAACTTTACAACAAAAACAAAATACTTTATTTAATTCTTTTGAGTAAACCAACCATTTTCTATCAATAAGTTCTCCATTTCTTAATTTTTGATCAAAATAATATGTGGAGAAACCCCTATTGTAACTATCCTTGGGAAAATTAATATTAGAATCTCTAATAGGGCCATTCTTAATAAGCAAATCTCTCAGTTTTGAATCTAAACCATCCCACACTCTAGGATCATATATATTCATAGATAAAGAAGAATCTAAGCACTCAGACACATGATTAATTTCTTCATTTTTTTCACTAGTCTCATTTTCAAGCATATTTGTTAGTTCTTCTTCTTCATTTACCTCATTCTCATTATCAGACACATTTGTTGTTTCTTCATTTAACTCATCTTCATTTATCTCATTTTCGTTTTCAGAAACATATCTTGTGTTGTCGTGTACCTCAGTTTCAACTTGGTTTTCCATAGACTCATTTTGCGGTTTAATTTTTTTCCAAAGTTTTTGAATAGAACCTTTTTGAGGTTTTAGTTTTTCTTCTCCCTCTCTTTTTCTGTTTCTTTTTTCGCTACCTGATGCATATTTTCTAGGAAACATTGTTTAAAAAAAAAAAAAAAGAGGTATAGAAGTATACAACCTTGAGTAATGAGACACAAAGACAGCGCTGAGCCACTGACTTAGATCCAACTATGAGTTATCTAAATTTGATCTTCGCTGTAAAAACAAAAAAGAATTGCTTTAATAAAAAATCCTAAATTTGACTAGCCGCTGACTTTTTAAAAGAAGAAATTGATTTAATCAAAAAAATTGCTTTAATCAAATACCTTTGACTTCGGATAGCTTCTCTGACTCAAATTCTCAATCAAGAAAAAAGTGCTTCGGATACCTTCGGATAGCTTCTCTGTGCCTTTATCAAAATATGTTGCTTTAATCAAATAACAAACGGAGAGAAACGGAGAGGCGGAGAGCAGATAAATTTTTTGGTTTTACTGTATACACTGAGCCGATATCCACGAATCTAGGTTTTTTTTTTTTCTACGGTATAATTTTTTTTTTTTTTGGGGGGCCCTCTGGGCTTTTGGGGCCCAGGGCCATCGCCCTGGGTACCCTGGGTAAGGGCCGGCCTTGCTTGGGACATGCTGATTCATATGCATGCTTTTATCAGTTTGGCCAATCTTTGACATTTAATATCTTCTGATCCATTCGGAGTTTTTTGATGAAACTTTACAGCCTTACACTATGATGTCAAGACAAATTTTATGATTTTTGATGATGTTTAGCTATCCCAGATGAAGGTGAGAAGTAGTGACATGATCAGCAACTTTACAGATTTTTACAGTTTTTCTGATTTTGTCTTTTTTATTGTTAATTATCTACTTGGCCGTTTTGAGAGTTCTTTATATGGATTTAAAGCTTGACATATAATCTATCAGATGGCAGAGTATCAAATTTTTATGAGATGTGTAGCTGTGATGAACTAAGGGGCAAAGTTGCAACAGTATGCATATCTTTGATTGAATTTTACAGCTTTTCATATTTTTGGAGTATGAACTTTGATCAGCTGTTATTACTCAAATTGAGTTATTCCTTCACCGTTTTTTTCATTTCAGAGTCCTTTGTTTGTGGTATGATTGGTTTGACTAGACTTGGCTCAGTTTGACCAGCAGGGATCATTTACTGGTAAAGGGTATTGGCTGGTATTTTGTTTTCAGCTGCAGTTTTGCTGTTCTGACAGGTAATCTTTAAAAATTTATTTTGGACAATCTACAAAACCAAATTTTTTGTTTCTTTTTATGGAAATGTAGAAGAAAATCAGATCTACATGCTTGCCAATTTTCAGGACTTTTGCAGTTCTCTAACCATCCTTAACAAATGCTTGAATGCAGGGGCAGATTAGTAAAAGATGCAGAAAACAACAGTTTTTTGTATTTTCAGAAAGTGAACTTCAAAAATAGCTAGTAAATCATATAAAAATGGCATAAATGTAAAATTTGGGTCTAAAGTGTGTGTTTTTGAGTCCTTTATTTACCAGTATCGTTTGTTTTGCATTTTGGTCCCTGTACCAGTCCGCACTGACTGGTTTAACAGAACAGCTCAATTTCTTGGTTTTTTGGTGTTTGTCTTGTACCAGTAGCACCTATATTGTGCTTAGTTGTTGAGCCCTTGCTTGGTCATGTACCAGGGGCTGGTTTTGGGTGTCAACAACAAGAGCAGAGGTCCGGTTAGTTGCGTAACAGTGCTTATAACAGCATGTATCAGAACTTACGATGCATTGGTACCTAGTACCGACTGGTACCAATGTCAGAATGGACTTAGTAACGTTGACAAAGGACATTGACTATGATATACAAACTCATTCTCAATTTCAATACTGCTTCACTTGCATTAAAGGAAAGGATATGATAAAGGAGCTAACCATTCTTAAGCCTTCTGCATGTGTTGCTCTAGTGGTGCACGGTGCATTGCAAGCTTAGCTCTAATTTTTCTTCAAGGTTTTGCCTCAAGTGCCATGGCTGCCTCTTCTCCCCCGCACTACATTGTTCTTCTTGCCTTTACATTATCAAGGGTAATTAGCCCAATACTAAGAAATGGAACAACGATCAAGCATCAGGTACCAAAAACGACAGTAATCTTAAGAACACACTTACAATTGATAAAAATAACGCTTCACAGTTGTGCTTGGTGATGCAATGGAAAATATCAGTGTTCTAAATAGCGCGCTATAGTGGCGCTATAGAGCCTCTATAGCGTTTTTGGACCCCAAACGCTATGCTATGACATCAAAATGTGCTATTTGCGCTACGGCCGCTATAGCAGCCACTACAGCGCTATAGCGGTCCGCTATTTGCGTTATATAATATAGGTTTTTTTAAGCAATTTATATGGATTTTAAATAAAGATCCAAAAAATCTCAAACCGAAATTGAATTGGTTGTTACTTGCTACAGATAAATCAATTTGAAATTGGAAATAGAAATAGAAATTTGAATAGAAAAAAAGTCCAAACCGAAATTAAAATTTGAATAGAAAAAAAAAGATTATGTCATGAATCATGATGCTTAAGATATTTTTAATAAGAAAAATCGATAGTTTATGATATTACTATGGATATTTTGAACCGCAATTTGGACTTTGTACGGGTTCAATATGAATATTATAATTTCTTAATTACTTTGGTGTTATTTATTGTTCTATGAGACTTTAGATAATGTTGATATTTAGTACAAATATTGAATATACGGAATGTAAAAAAAAACGCTATTTGGAATAGCTTCCGCTATAGCGACGCTATTCGCTATAGCTTATTTTTTTAGCCTTCCCACTATGACGCTATAAACGCTATTTAGAATCTTGGAAAATATTCAATAAATTAGAAAATTAGTAAATGTTTCTCAAAGTTACCTTAAGGTTCAAACAATATCCTCTTACAGCCTCGCCTCATAGATAGCAAGTATAAACAAAAACAAGGCGCACAAGCAAAAGACACGGATCCGCCTAATCGCCACTGGCTTTTCACTGGACCCGCCTAATCAATAAAAGAATGGAAGAAATCAAAAGCGACAAAATTGCAAATAAAAAGTTTAGAGAAGGAGAAAGGAGGAGCGGAGTCGGTTTTGTAGCGCCTTGTTTGACGAAGAAGAAGAGCTATGCCTTTTCTCCGTGGGGCAAGAAATAGGGACGGAGAAAAGAAAAGACGGAGTCGGTTCTAATATGAAAACGCGCATCGGAGAAGGAGAAAGGAGGTGGGAACGCAGAGGGAAAAAATGAAAAAATGTGGCGAGTAGTAATAGTTGAGAGCATGCTCTGTATTGAAACGGGTATGTTTCTAACTAATTTTATGTTTCTAAACATAAGACTACATGAAAAAGGTTATATAAAATCAAATAGTAATGAATGGTTGAGATTGATTGAATGGAAGGTTGAGATCTCCTCTGGACATATAGGCTCTTCAGTTCTCTTTATTTTTGCGTGGTTTTATAAGGAGGAAAGATGATGCGCATATCACCGTACATAAAATGAGTTAAAATTTCAACAATTTAAAATGAACGATTTTTGATGCATCATCGAATAATATTCAAATTGCATAAAATTTGATTGTTATATATCTATGTTTAGTACAATACCTATATTTTTTTAGTTTTAAATTGTATTTGAAAATTAATTTTTATTATTATCAAAATAATCATTGTCAAATGTCAAAATAATCTCTTTCCCCAAGATAGATCAAATATATTGAACCATGAAATTAAGCAAGACAACATACTCCATTAGTTAAGACAAATCAACTTGTTTTCAAATTCGGATGAATTTTTTTTTTTTTAATGCAATAGAAAACCCCTCATAATAACTAGGCTGAATATTAATTTCTCAAATTACAATTGAAACATAATTTAACATTCCGTAAAGGAAGCTCTTGAAATTGGAGCACGCAAGTCCGCACTAATCATACAGGCCCATAAATAAAATAGGCCCAAATCCTATCACAATGGACTGGCCCAAAGACCAAATGAAATACTCCCACAAGTCGCAGACCTTTATTTTATGGAGATCTCCATTCTCCATTATACATGGAAAAAATTGACCGACCCTGACCTCAGTTTTCTCACACAAAATTGGGATCGCGTCGCATCCTTCGAGAGGTAATCCGATTTTCATTCTTAGGTTTTCTCAATTTCGTCGTCCAACCTAATTTTCTTGTCCGATTTCTCTCTGGTGAATCGAAGGTTTGCTTTCTATTACTCTCTAACTGCTTTAACTCTAAATTCATCTTTCGTTTTGCATCTCGTTTTCATCGATTGCTCAGCTATGCTAAATTTATGTTTTCCTTCATATGCAAGAGGTATAATATCTGATGCGGTAATTCTTGCTCATGAAGTCGTATGAACAGTTCTAATAACTTGGATTTATTGCCCTTTTTTTTCCCAAAAAAATGCCTTTACTTGTCATCTCTTTATGGCCCGATTTCGTTTTTTTTTTTCTTTGAGACACTACTTGAACACTTCCCAATTGAGTACAAAGTACTTTGTAATGCATCAATTAAATTCTTCAAATTTTCGTGTTCAACTTAATTTTAGTTTTTGTCAGAAAAGAGTTATGTTATGCGTAATGAAATACCGAGACTTCCATTTTTGAATTTGTTAGTAGCCTTAAGGAAGGGAACCGGCAGATATGATTGGGTTCATTCTCTTTGGCTCTTTGCAATAGCTGCATCTTCTCCTTTATATATATTTTTTAAAAATAGGCAGAAATGCCCTTCCATTATATAAAAAGAAACATTACAGAGACTAGTTCAATAAGAGAAGAAAAAAAAATGCAAAACTACCCTGGAAAACCCCAAAATGCCATGCATTGGTCCTCAGGAGCACACCCAGCATCCCTAATTAGATACTGAACTCATTGACTGACCCATCAAGAGCAATATCAAGATTTCAGCTTTATTAAAATCATCATCGACCCGGCAAAAACACAATTATCCCTACCCCTTAAAGCAAACAGCAAAGGCACTAACAAATTCTTCTCCTTTATACTAGGTTTTCGTTCCTTTTCTTTCAATTACCCTTTCGAAATATTGTCATATTTTAAGTTGTGCTCAAACTGCCCATTACATTTACGTTTTCTCTTTATAAAAGTGCTTAAGAATGTAGGGGGCAGTAGAGTGCTTCTAGAAGAAAGTTTGAGTGGGGAATTGATTGTATCTCCATGCTATATAGGAGCGTATATCAGATATTTTCCATTTTCCATGGTATCCATGAAATCTTGAGGTCTAGTGGCGGGCACTTGAATTTTTTATCCTACTTCGCACCTTAACTTTATTTCTTCAGTAGACTTTTCCTGATTTGTCAACTTATTTCATGTGTAAACTCTAAGCTAAAGCTTAAAGAGTGCAGCATTTGACATAAAATAGAAGCTGAACGAACCGGCAATGGCAAAGGACCTCTTTGCAAACGATGGGTCCTTCATGGAGAAATTCAAACAAATGCAAAATGTTATGGAAGAGAAATCGAATTCAGTAAGCACCAAACCACCTGTTTCTTCAGTGCCGCCAATGGTTCCAGCAAAGCCATCTGTTGTGCTAAACAAGAGGCCCTTGGATCAGAAAGGGAGCATTATGAAGAAAACAAATCAGTCAACTGGTACCAGTTCTGGTGCCACCGGCAAGCTTGCTTTTAGTTTGAAATCCAAATCAAAGGTTGCAACTGCACCTGTGGGATTTGGTATGGATGAAGAGGATGATGAGGGAGATAATGGAGTCTCTCCTCATGAGCCAGCCAAGCGTCACAAAATGGACCAGGGGCTCGGTTCTGAGAATGGTGTTGTTGGTAATGTCTTCTTTATTGTAGTTTTTTAAAATGTTTCAACGGGATTTTCTGTCAGTTTGAAGGCAGTATTGATATTTCTTCATCTAGAAAGGCTAGAAATCCACAAAGCTGTAACAGTATTCATGTCATATAGTATCATGTTAGGAAAGTTTTTCTTTTATCCAATATTGCATTTATCTACAATTTTGGTATTTTATAGTTATTATTAGCTCTGATCTAACAAGTAATAAGTAACACTTATGCAAATATAACACCATGTTACCTATTGAATTGTCTTTTACCTTATCTGGGGGGCTAGATTTTGTTGTCATTATTGTTCTTTTGGATTTATTTCGTTATATGATCTGATAATCAATTGACCTATGTGAGAATTCGTCTATCATAAGTAATGTTGATTGGAAAATTACTGGATTCAAGCCCCCTCAATAGCTCTTATTACTTAGGGTGCCTTTTGGCAAGATATGTTTTATTTTTCTTCTTTTCATTCTATTTTACTTTCACTGATGAAGTGCAGTGGATAGTATAGTTACCCAATTGAGAACTGGTCAAAATTTTAGGGTGTTGGTTGTAATGCAGGAATGATATGTAAATTGATATTTATTTAACAGAATTATTTAAGTGGTAATGCAGCAGAAACAGGTGTGCCATCACTGCCTAGTGATTATACTGTCAGGAAGGTTATTGACAGGCTGGCCAACTTGGTTGCAAAAAACGGAAGACAACATGAGCACGTCACTCGGCAGAGAAACCCTGGCGATACTCCTTTCAAGTTTGTTTCTTCTTTCTTTTAGTATTAATATTTTCTGTTTTCATTTGAGATGTTGTAAGGCAAGGAAAACAATTATTGCAATGCAAGTATTATGGACGAAGCTGTCAATTGGTATAGAGTTGCTTAGTATTGGCACTCATTAAGAATTAACTTATAGAGTCATACTCACCCATGCCGTTTAAGGATTATGCCTTGAGCATATCTTACCAGAAACTATATAGTAAATACTTGAAGAACAAAATAAAATGGCATATTAGTACACAGGAGGGCCATACTGGTACAAGAGGACATTGTACAAGTAGATGGGACTACTGCAGAATGATTTCTTTGTATTTTTTATGCTGACAAATGTATTAAACTTTTTTTACACTAAAGAATAAATAAAACAAGCTATAAGATGTAAAATCAACACTTGAAAAAGCATACTTATTAGATGCTGAGAACAGTTTTAAAGTTATTTTGCCATGGAGAGAATACTTTCTTAAGCATTTGTTTGTTTGCAATGTGTGCGTGTATTGTGACTTTACATTGTTATTTATTAACAGTTGAATTTATACTCTTGTTTGGTTGTCAAGGTTCTTGTTTGATAAGAATTGTTCAGAGTACAAGTACTACGAGTATAGGCTCCATGAAGAAGAAAAGGCTCTAGCCCAGTTTGATTCTCATTCTGCATCATCGCATCATGGTAAAGACTTAAAAAATTTACAGCTAAACAAAAACTAAATGCTGATTTCATAATTAGGGTTAAGTGGATTACTTTATACAATCAAAGGTTGATTGAGCAGGACAAATTGTTCAATTGAAAGTTTATTGAGTGTATATTTCTGGATCAATTGCAAAATTTAGGGTAAATGGAGTTAATTGAGGTTTAGTTGGATAGTCACGTCTTTTTTATTAGAGGCTTAATAGTGGCGGTGTAAGAACTGTTTCTTGATGAATTGCAATAGATGCCTTTCTGTACAGTTGGAAGTTACTTGGGCATGCACAATTATGGGTTTTTGAGTCTTTGTTACACAACTGAGGGCAGGTTGGTGGGTCTGTAGCTTTTGTTGTATTATATTTTTATCTGTTGTAATCATACAATATTGGTACATGTATACATGTATAAACTAGTATATCATCAATGCCTGGTCCATGTATTAGCTATTTTTTATGGACATACTATGATTTATCACAACTGTTATTCTCATTGTCTCTACATATTGCGTGCAGTCAATAATACTTCTACTGCTGGTTGGTCTGGCGGGTCCCAAAGAGGCAGGCCTCAACCGAAATCATACCAAACTCCAGCTGCAGCTTTGTATGGCTCAAGCCAAGAATCTGGCTCTTCAGGTAGTAGTGGACATTTAATACTGACAGTAAGTGGCATTTAGGTTTCAAATTTTTTGACATATGTGAACATAGTTCCTGAATGTTGGAAATAAATGTTAGGTATGTAAACCTTATGTGTATCGACAATACCCTTTTTTAAAGCTGGTAAAACACAGCTCAACATATGTTTCAGATTTTTCTACGATGATTTTTTGGACATAGTAAGAAGTAATCATACCAATGTGGTACACTTTTGCTTTCATTTAATAGATTCTAAGATTTACTATAAAACTCATAGCAGTGATTAGTTTTGGTATGGAGTGCATGACATTTATTAGAAACAGGTTCAGCAAGTGGTCCCCCATCAGACCCAGTTGCGATGATGGAGTTCTACATGAAAAAAGCTGCAGAAGAGGAGAAAAAGAGGCCACATCGCCTATCTAAAGATGAAATGCCCCCACCTCCTTCCCTTCAAGGTATCTCATTTATCCCCCAATTTTAACAGGTTGATTGATCTACCAGTTATGATTCCTGATACTGCACATTCTCAGGTTGCTCGTCTCTACTGAAAACTTTGATAAAGAGTCTCATTTTTATGATCAGGTTTTCTGTTGAGGTCTATGGTTGAGTTCAGGTTGTTCTGACAAAATTTATTTGGATATGTGGGTTCTGAGTATATTCAGCTTGGGGTTGTTCAGCTGTGACGTGATTGTAGTGTAAAGCATAAAAAAATTATTTTAAGAAAACATGTTGGTATTTTTTTAATTGTTGACCATTTTATCACTGTAAGCTGCTGAATGCTAACTTCAAAACCTTTGACATTTTGAAATTTTTTTAGTTGGAGATGATAGAGCAGGTATCTGGGTTGGATTTTAGATTTTTGCAGTTATTCATTATTTGTATGCTTAGTTTCTTTATTTCTTCTCTTTGTTTTACATTCTTATAGGAGCAACCTGGTATAAATAGTTACTCGACAAGTACTAAGTAACTTCTATTGTTATTATTTTTCTTAAAGCATCAGGATCAGGTAAAAAAGGTCACCACATGGGCGATTTCATCCCTCAAGAGGAATTAGAGAAGTTCATGGCACGCTGTAATGATGCTGCCGCGCTGAAGGCTGCAGAAGAGGCTGCGCAGAAAGCTAAGATCCAGGCTGACAACATTGGTCACAAACTTCTTTCTAAGATGGGGTGGAAAGAAGGTATAATTATACTTCAGGGGTTAGTTTTTCATAGTTTTCTTGTTGGTGGTCCCAAGTAGGGCTGCATGTTTAGCTTGGAACTCATGACTCACTTGTGTTCGATTTGAAATGTATGATATCGACCATTCTGCCAACACAGTGTCATTTACCTTTGGAATTTAGATAAACAATTATTTTCTCATGTTGCAACTACTGATACATTGCATAAAAGGTATTTCCTCATTTTTTTTTTCATTCATTTCTTTTGTTTATCTTAAGATAGTATAGAGTTGTAATTGTTTGGATCTTGCATTATAGGGGAAGGACTTGGGAGTGGCAAGAGTGGGCGGTCAGACCCAGTAATGGCTGGAGATGTGAAAAAAGACAACCTGGGGGTGGGTGCAGTGAAACCAGGTGAGGTTTCTGCCGAAGATGATATCTATGAGCAGTACAAGAAGCGTATGATGCTCGGCTACAAACACCGGCCTAACCCTCTGGTACAAGCTATTCCCCCTCATATTTTCTTTTTATTTAATTAATCTAGTTACACTATTTGTTGCTTGCCTCTTCAAGGGCTCTTATTTCACCTGAAACATACTCTCCCCCAAATACTTAACGTAGGCCTCTTGAATGTCTTACCCTTTAGGACTTGAAAAAATATTTGTGATCATGAAGCTGTTAAATGTACCTCTGGTATCCGATTTAGTCTCATAGCTTTTTAAATTGTATTGATGTCTAAATGTCTAATAGAAGATTCAGGACCTTCCTTTCATTTTCAATCTTTTAGGATGGCATCTTCTTTTTACACTCGAAAACCTTAGAAAACCTAATGTACTTTCTTTGAATGAACAAGTTTGAGAGGGTGTTTCTCTGTGCTCCTCTATAGAACTGTTTAAGAGGAGTGTTACTGATTTTCAGATGTTCTGTTGAGTTGGGACAATATATGTCTTGTTTGTTTCTGTTTGGTTCATTTTACTTTTGAGAGCTATTAAAAGGAAAATAATTGTTAAATGTTGTAGGGTAACCCAAGAAAGGCATACTATTAATAACCGCTCTGTGGCCCCATTTTTCAAGTTGTAAGACATACTCTTTTCTGCTCGTCCCTATTCTTATCACTTTATTTTTACCCTTTTTTTAGTTACAAGCTGTATACTTTTTGCCATTTGACTGCAAATTGCCTTTTTATGAATTACGTACCATTAGTCAATTTACTATTAGGAAAAAATGACCAGTTCTTACCACAAACTTCACATCTGGATGCAACAATAATTTCTTGTTGATCCGACCTGGTAATTGGCTACTGCTTCAGCTGCCACCTTGCAAATTTCAATAATAAAGCATGACTTTACCTGTATATTTTGTTATGGGTTTCTTCTAAATTTTCTTTTTCAGTGTTCTCAGGATAAATTGCGGACATACTGTGACTGTGTAGCTTTGGCTAGTAACTTAAGGAACGTTTTTTCTGAAAGTTTGATATGTTTATTTCTGGATTTTAGATATTCAATAGGGTACTTGTGTTTAAGTTTATGTCATTTTGATACCAGAAGGTTAGCCTTCTCTGTGTTGTTCAATGTTGATTCTGTTCTTAAATTGGCTTTTTGTATCTTTTATGTTTTATCTTTTGGTATTCTGTGCTTCTATATAGAACGTGTGGATCACACGAGGACTTGATGATGATTATTATTAGGCCTTCAATCTTTTCGGTGCATTATTAGATGCTGAAAAAACATCAGCAAAAAAAAAATGGCCTGGTACAGTGATCATTCGAAGAAATCCACTACAATTAGAAGGGTGTTTAGCATGATAGGGACGTCGTGTTAAAGTAATTAATTTGGGAAGTTCAACAAAAGCATAAGAGGACACTGAATACATATCTATTTAATGTGTTTATGAAGCTAAGGAGAGGCCTTGTCAGTTGTCACCATATTGAGAAGTATTATGATACGTAACAAGTTGATCAGCTAATATATATATATATATTTTTTGGTTGAAAACCCGTAGGCGTGATCAGCTAATATTAATGATCTATAGAAAATGACATCGAGCTTCTAGATTAGTGGCAACAAAGCAGAAGTTTTGTGGTTTTTTATGTGTTCTTAACTCATGAGGGCTTATTTTATTGTCATTATGACGACCTAAAGTGACTGTTATGGTCTGTATATTGCAAACTCTTTATTTCTCTTGCATGCAAAGTAATTCGAAATTTATTGTGTTCCTATTAATCTGAGTAAAGTGACTGGACCTTGCTAATTATTTGAAACGGGCAAGGTGTATGCCTTGCTATTTGTTTAGGATGGTTTATTAGTTCCAGTCATGGCAAACAATTGTGCAACTTAATGCAAAAAACAAGTCTTAAATCATACCTCTATCATGTTTAATTGCTGGTTAATGGATGTAATCTCGTATTATTTTTGAAGATTTTCTCTAATAGTAACTAAAGCTTAATCATTTCTTTACAATGGGGTGATTTTGCAAATTAGTTAAAAAAAAATGAGGTTGAGTTTACAAGTTAAAATTTGAGGCAGACTTTGCAAATTAACAAATTTTGAGGCAATTCGGTGACTTCACTGCAACCGAACTTACTAAATTATTGTAATTGTATTGTTTATAAGTTTTTTTATTAAAGGGTGCCCGATACATTCCATCATCTTTTAAATATTACTCTCGAAAATTAAACCTGAGTCTCCCTGTAGAGAGACGAGGGAGATGAGAAATCGTGCCATTGCACTAAGCCTGCCGTTTTTGTCATATAATTGATATTTTGGTATGTAGAATATATATATATATATATAGTTGTATGCAGATACGTACACAACTTGTCATATTTATAAAGCATACTTATGTTATGGTTTATTGACCTCTTTACAACCGCTTAATTGCTAGTTTTAAACCTTGCGTAGTACAAAAAGTTATGAGATTAAGTGAGATAATGCTGTCCTGTTTTTTTTTTTTTTCTCTCTCTCTCTCTACGATAGAAGAATTTTTGTAATTGGATGGTCTGAATCCGCAGCATGATCTGAGTCTTTCGTTTTAAATCGGATGAAAATCATTGGGTTAGTTATTCTTAGTGGGACATTAATAATGAACAATACATTGTGTAATTAGAGCCGAAATTTTTAAATGTAGCACAGATCCAAAAAAAATATACCAAAACGGCACCATTTGGCTGGAATTCCAAATTTAGCACGGCTGCAGATCGGCTGAGCGGCCCCATTTCCTGGGGACTACAGATCAGCTGAGCGCCCCCCTGCCTTCATAAACCCATCCAGGAGAGAGAGAGTCATTTCACACTTTGATCCCTTCTCTCTCATGGACAAGAGCTTCTTCTTCTGTAAGTTTTTTTCTCTCTTTTCTTTTCAATTTTTTTTTAATTTTTAGTAGATTAATAATTAATTTAGTTAATTAATTTAGTTAATTTTTAATTTTAGGTTTCTTGTGTATTGGATTCAAAATGACTCTTATGGTATCAATTTATACTGGTGGGGATGTTTTAACAGGTCCTAATGGGGTTTATTATAGTATTGGACCTGTTACTGTGATCTCGGTATTGCCAGGTACTAATTATGTGAGGCTTAAATCGAGTATATGTCAGAACTTGGGATTGGATCAGGGCCAGTATGACCTTAAAATTGAGGCCAAGCTTAGTATGCCGACTAGTTCAGCACAAACCTGGTTCCAACTCTTTCCAATTCAGAATGAGGGAATCTGGCAGGTATTGTACAACCAAACTATAAGTTTTTCTGGGGGTACATACAAGATAATTGACCTATATGTGGAGGTTACTAGAGTCCGGCGTACCAACCCAGCTATGAGGTTAATTCAGGGTCGGAGTCGGGGTAACTCATTCGGCTCTAGTCCGTCCCCTGTCCAAATTGACCAACCGTCCAGTAGTTGAGCCCCAGTTCAGAGGGATTGACCGTCCAGTAGTCGGCCCTTCCGTCGGGCCCCCACCCGGACTGACCAGCCTTCATCTAGTCGGAGCGCTCATTGGGGTCAATCTTGTGATCCGGATGAAAATGCTGAATCAGAGGATTCAGAATTACAAGAGGCAGAGGAAAATTAGGGTGATAAAAATCCTGAGGGTACGAGCGATCATAGTGACGAGGAAGATACCGGGCCTGTGCTTGGACGGCCAAGGACTTTCGTAATGGATAGTGGTTTTCGGATAATGGATCGCGAGTTTCAGCACCTGTGTTTGGCTTTCAATGACACATCAGGGTTTCAGCCCGCAAATTCGAGTTTGTTTGGACGGAGGGAAGAGTATGAGAATGAACTGTCTGAGGGTCAAATATATGACTCAAAAGAGGCCATGAAGAGCGCAATTGCCAAGTTTCACATAGTTTGCAACAAAGAGATAAGGAATACGCACAGTAGTACCACCAGAATTAGGTTCAAGTGCAATGACAGTAAATGTGGCTGGTACATACTCGCAAAGGCCACTGGTTACGGTACACAATTGCGGGTTTCGAAGTGCCCAACACAACATTCATATCACGCGGATGCGACAAGAATTGATTATGTACAGTTGTCGGCTAGTATGGTTGCCGATTGCATATCGGCTCACATGAGGAACGACGTTGATTTGAGTACCAACACAGTAAGGATCGCTATTGCTGAAAGATACAACAGTCAGATACTGGCGTACAACAAACTGTGGCGTGGCCGTGAGTTGGCAATTGCCCGCCAGTTTGGTAGTTGGGAGGGGTCGTACTCTCTTATAGTTCCGTTGTTGGAGGCAATCAAGAGAAAGAACCCAGGTACTAAATTGGCACTTATTTTTTTACGTCATTGTAATAAAATCAACAATTAAACTTATTTTTTTAATTTATTGACAGGAACATTGTTTGAGGTGACCTCATTTCCCACCGGTAAACCTGGACCATGGAGGTATTTCCATAGGGCGGCTTGGGCATTTGGACCGTGCATAGATGTTTTTCAACACATCAGACCAGTCATCACCGTTGATGCATGTTTTTTGTCAGGCCGGTACAAAGGTAACTAATTTTTTTAATTATCTTTACTTAATTTAGTTGTTTTAAAATTTTGGAAATTAATTTGATTATTTTAATGCAGGCAAGTTGTTGATTGCAACCGGGTACAATGCAGAAAACCAGCTTCTCCCGTTGGCTTTTTCACTGGTAGAATTAGAGAATTTTGAAGATTGTGCGTGGTTCATGAAATGGTTGCGCCGCAATGTAATTCGCTCCAGATTCATGTGTGTAATAACTGATAGGGGTAAAGGTATAAAGAATGTGTTCAGACAAGATGATCTGGGGTGGAACGATGAGGATGAGAATTAATGTGTTCACCGTCTTTGTGCTACTCACATAGCCGAGAACATGAAGAATAATGGTTGTAGTGAGGCGGCAATCAAGTCTTTTAGGATATGTGTGGCTAAGAGAAAGATGAGGAGATACGAGCAAGGAATACAAGTAATGGGGGACGTATGTGACCGCGCTCTCAATTGGCTGGACGGTGTGGGTAAGTATTTGGATCAAGATGAGAACGAGTGTCCGAAACCATGGAACGAGAGGTCCAATACTATGAAGACGCTTGGGGGGTTTGGCCACAACAACGAGTTCGAGGTAACCTCTACACAAGAGAGAGTTCACACTTACATACTTGACGATTCTGGCGGTTTACCAAGGCTAATTTCAAATACACGGTTCTCATCAGGAATGATCACACGGTGGAATGCACATGCCAAAAGCCTCAATTGGACATAAACCGTGTTCTCATGTTCTGTCTGTGTGCCGTCTCCGAGGCATCGACCCTGGCTGCTTTGTTAGTCACTACTACCACATCCGGACACTGATCAACACATGGAGTGCTGAATGACATGTGTATGAAAATAAGTCGGAATGACCTGCAAACGAGGGTCCTGTACTTGTTTCAGAAGATAAAAATATTGCTTTGGGCAGAAGAAAACACAATAGGATTCCGATGTGGATGGACGTACTACATAAGAGGAGAAGAGGACACTGAGCCGGCCGAGATACATTTGAAAGACAGAACAGAGCTGCTCGAGATGCACGAGGTAGTTAATTTTTTTTACTAATCAATTGCAACTTTTAAGAAAAATATTTAAACAATCATATTTAACAGTCTACTATTTCAAAATTTGCAGGTTGAGAGCCGTACCAATGGACTGGATGTTTATTTAGTTTTAATTATATTTGTAGACTATGTCAAATACTGGACTTATTTGTTATATTATGTCTCTTATTTTTTTTGTTAGTTTGTTATTTGTTTTGGTTATTTATTTATTTTGTTCATTATATCACTATCTCCTCGTACAAAAAAAATATTTGAACCACACGACATATATAAAATATTTCAAACGAACCACATTTCTAAAATAACTTGCGACAAAATACATAAATTTAAACAACATTACAAACTAAAACACAAATACAATTATTTTTATAACACAATCACAAAAAAAACATATTTCGTAATAAATAAATAAAAAGGGGCCGCTCAGCCGATATGCGGCTCCTGAAAGCTCAGCTGATCTACGGTCTCCAGGAAATGAGGCCGCTCAGCCGATCTGCGGCTGTGCTAAATTTGGAATTCCGGCCAAACGGTGCCGTTTTGATATATTTTTTTTGGACTGTGCTACATTTAAAAATTTCGGTAATTAGAGATTTCTTTATTGCTGTTGATGAAATAAAAGAATTTTGTACAAAATTTGCACCGCATATCTATGAGGTAATACGTTAATATCAACGCGTTGTCCAACATCATAAATGCAGTTCTGAGGGAACTCGCATCCTCTGAGATATCTCAAACATTGAGTGTTTTTCTAGAAAATATCAACTGTCCAAATACGTTCTGCACGAATCTCAAAGCACAAACAATACCACTCCCTCCGCTATCCCCGAATAGGCACCGTACACGTCGGTCACACAAAAGTTGAGATATCTCAGAGGATACGCACTCGTTCTGAGGAGGGAACATGCGTAACTTAAGCCGACTATTTTAGACCCAAAGCTGTGTCATATTTGCAAATGTAGTCAATAAAATTACTAAATTGAATTTTAGTTGATGCCAAACGCACCAGAAGTTTCTTAAAAGTTAGAAGAGGAATTGGGTCCACACAATTTTCCACTAGGACCTAAAAGTGTATTAGACGATCAGACTTGAGTGATACAAAACCCACCAGAAGAAGTAAATAAAATTAAAGTCACCAGAGAAAAAAAAAATATATATCTCACTGTATCTCAACTTCAAAATTTGATTAACTATAAGACATAGCTAATTAAATATTAAGCAAAATTAAGCAATGGACGTGTCAATAATATCGCAGCTTGAAGTTTACAACTTTAAAACTATAGTAAATAAGAAAATTTTGTTGTTAACAGGAAATAACTATTTATTTATATATAATACATATTTATTAGCATTATAAAAAAATTGATTCTGACAAATCTGATATGTAGTAATTCTGAATTGTTTATTCATTACAATCTCATAGAAACAATGAAGACCAAATATATGAAGTTTGTACATCATAACTGTCACTTTTTCAGTTATAATTTTTTGCAAATTAATTTAACCATGGATGATTGACAAATATATTTGTCTTACTAATAATTAGTTACTCCGTCTTAATATTTAACTACATATCATCAACATTTAATTAGTTAAAATTTTAAAATAAAGATATTATGGTGGGTAAACAAATCCATAATATCGTGTGACGACCTTACGTTAACAAAACTATTTTGAATTCATACAATGTATGAACCATCTGAGTCAATATTAAATAAGCATGAAAAATATATTTTGTATGAAGTCAAAATTACATTGTCAATTACTTTTATCTCTTTTTAATAGAGTAAATTTCGCCACAAGTTACTAAATTTTGTTCTTTATAATGAATTGATCACATAACTTTTCACTCTATAACTTTTTATTTGTTTCAGCATATGAACAATCTGAGTCAAAATAATAAAAAAAACATGTAAAAATATGTCCTGTTCGAAGTCAAAATCGAGTTGTCAATTATCTTGGCCCCCATTTAATACCTGAAGCTGAAATGATAATTCAACCGCATATTAATGGAGCTGAACCCGGTATAGGTAACCAACTTCCCTTCTTTCCCCGACGAGAAGTCTGTCCGAGAGAAGAGAAACCGTTGAATCTCTCTCTCTCTAACCAAAGAGGCTAAATAGGATAGGCCTAATAAAGAGTAATGTCGAATATAGACACACAGCGGGGACTAGACTACGTATTCAAGGTGATTTTGATCGGAGATTCAGCTGTGGGGAAGTCGCAGCTCTTGTCCAGATTCTCTCGAAACGAGTTCAGTCTTGTTGCAAAAGCAACGATCGGTGTCGAGTTTCAAACGAGAACTGTCATGATTGATCACAAGATCGTCAAAGCTCAGGTCTGGGATACCGCTGGTCAGGAAAGGTACCCATTCTTTACCGATTTTTGAACAATCCATTAATGAATTTTCGGTGGCTGAGTACCCATTAGTTGCATAAAAAATCATGAAGTCCTCTATTGTAAAGTGATGTCGTTTGTTATAATTGTGTGAATTTATTAACTAGGTTATTTAGAAGTCATGAGATGTTGCGAAAGTCGATTATAATTGATTAAACTTCATTTATTAGGTTTGTAGTTGATGTACATGGGATTTGTCTCAGTTGTGACTTGAACTGTTCTGTAGGAGACTAAAAAGAATACTTGATGGAATTTTAGGAGCCCAATTTACATGAATTTATTGGCCGGTTGGTTATGTTGGAACTTGGAATAAGTTAGGGATAAATTCAGCATCAGTTGTTTTTGTTTCAATCACTGGCATGATTGACACATTGAAAGGGGTACATGTTGGAAGGATTAGCTTTTTATGTATGGTGCTCGATACATGACTTTCAGAACAAAATTACAGCTTTTCTGATTTTAATTTTTATATAGAGGGATCAGTTATGTTATGAACGCCTAATGGCTTCTACTTCCTTTCTCTCTTTAATGAATTTTTATAATACCATCACTCTCTAGAATAAAGAAAGATGTTATGAATTATATTAGACATTTTAATTTAACTTGAATTACCTAGTTTAGCGCTTGTCTGAAAGACTAGCTGGGACTAAATGGAACTTTGTTCAGACTTCAATATTTTTACAGAAATGAGTAGTATAATAGGGAAACTAGAGACCAGTATTTAGTGACAAAAGGTTATTCAATGTTTTCTTTTTCTCTGTACTACATCAAGATTGCAATCAGTGTGAGTGAAGGTGGACGAAATGATGATTCTAGACATTTGCAAACAGCGGTGCTTTTAGTCCAGAATTATCTTTTTATTTAATTGTAAAACGCCATCTAAGAACAACTTACAACTAGCTCTTAAAGTGATCATTTGCAGTTCCAGCACTGACTGGCGTTGACCATAACGATGCCCCAACTGACAAATTTAACAATAGCTCCTTATCCATCTCTGATCAGGTACCGTGCCGTCACCGGTGCATACTACCGTGGGGCTGTAGGTGCAATGCTGGTGTATGACATAACTAAACAACAATCTTTCGAGCACGCATCTCGATGGCTAGAAGAAATTCGGTCACATGCTGACAAGAACATAGTCATCATGTTGATTGGCAACAAGTGTGACCTGGGGACGCTACGAGCCGTCCCGACTGAAAATGCAAAACAATTTGCACAAGATGAGAACTTGTTTTTCATGGAGACATCAGCCATGGAGTCTACGAATGTGGAGATAGCTTTTCTGATGGTTCTGTCAGAGATTTACCGGATTGTAAGTAAGAAATCACTAATGGCGAATGAGGAATTGGAGGCCAGTAACAGTACCCAGCTGCTGAAAGGGACAGACGTTACTGTCCCCCTTGATCAGGAGACGGAGACCCCAGTCAAGAGGACATGTTGTTTGTACTAGCATTTTTATTGGTAATGTGGAATTTGGGTTGATCCAGATGTATTTTTGCTGTTTATAATATGTATTTTTGATTTTTTGTACATTTTGAGAATAAGTTGATGGTAGATTTCCACTTTTGACCTTGCCTTGGACTTGGGGTGGATTGATTATGAAGTTAGATTTATACTCTTCTACACGTATACAGATTTTTATTACTAGAACAAGTTAAGATTTTGCAAAGGATGGTTGCATTTGGAGTATGACTTCTTATTTGTTGTATACTTCGAGGGGCTTAAATGAATTATGTACATGAAAACTGAAGAACAAGGCCAGGTCATATCTTTTTATGTAGCTGACCAGTCAACTGTTGATGTTGGCTTATTCCAGATTCAAGCTTTTTTTTTTATTAATCTTATTCTTAGTTTGTATGCATAACTTAATAATAAGTATAGGTCGTTATAATAATAATTACTTACTCGGTTTGTATTTTAATTGGTGTAATTACTTCTTGTATCCCTTCTTTGTTTTTTCATTTTTCGGCTGGTTTTGGAGCAACAGACCATGATTGAGATATCAATAATCTCAGTATATTTTTGATGAAATATGAAAGTTGTATTTGCTTAGAGAAGTCTAAATTAATGATTCCACTTTTGCAATCAAATTAATGTTGCCAAGCTGACAAAGAAGCTTGTTAAGCAGAGCATGAAATCTTCATTTTATATCGTCCTTTCAAGCAATTTGTCAAGTGATTTTTTTTCTTTTCTTAGAATCTGATAATTTATGCACTAACACAACATTTTTCATTAAATGAAATAAAACAATTTACAAAGGCAAAAAAAAAGGCTGAAAAGAAAGATAATTTAGCTAGATCAAAACAGGTACAGAGTGATGTTAAACCAAATGTTACTTTCGACCGAAATTAATTTAATGGACTTTCATCTATTTCATTTTAATGATATATTTGATAAGTGTAAAGTGTGAGCATTTTAATCAAATCTCTACCTCGCTTAATTAAAACTCATGAATCAGATGGCTCGGACCAAAATAAATTGATGGGCTTTGGGCTAAATAATTTAATATTACTCTATTTGACAAGAAGATAACCAAATTAAACATAGTTGGATGGATTAGGTCGATTTTGCGCTACCAGTTGATTGATTTACTATTTTTTTAGGCCGAACCCGACTAAATATCCAATAGATTTGGTCATATATTAGCAATATATAAAAAAAAAAAAACGATAACAAGTTGGCCTTTATTCCACATTCAGTGTCAGATTTGTCAGGATCATATCAGAATTCTTCGCTTTGATTTAAATTATCATATGTGTTCTTCCAGATCCCTTTTCTGTTCATCCAAATTAAATGCTACCGCTATTGATGTCTACATTAATTCTTGCCACACAGGTTACCGAGAAACAATGTACAAAAATAAAAATCCAATTCTCAGGTTTCTGTCCCCTGGTTTAGCAAATTATCACAGATATAGAGTTTTGAAGCACTGGGGTTACTCCCAATGCGGTATTTCACAATTGTCAAGTGTTTCATTATAAAACCTGTATTCTCGTGCCAAGTGGATAATTAGTTAACTGCTAATGGGAAAGAGAGAGGCATTGGCTCTCCTTTTATGGTTCCGAGAATCGGCTGATTCCGAATTGATTCGGTCGAGTCGGATTGGAATTGGTCAGAGACGATTCAAGTTTTGCCTGATTTAGAATTGGGAATACGGATTAGATCTAGTTTTGCCTGAATATAATTTTGCCTGAGGATACGGATCTAGTCTGCACAAATCTTAACACAGATTAGATAGTTGAGATGCATTAACTCAAAAGATATCATTTTTCTTCATTAATATATTAACAGATTTTAATATGAACTTTTAATAAGGGAAATGTAATATATAACATTCTTTCTTTCTTTTCCTTCATTAATATATTAACAGATTTTCTATGCAATCTAAGATCTGACATTATATAAATCCTCCAATAAATCAAATTTAGAATATGAACTATGAGACAGTACAGAAAGAATCCACATTTGCTAAATATCCGTACCAAGTCTCTGTTCTCTTCAGGATACTCGTTGTTCAAAGGTGACAAAGTTACCCACTCGAGACCATACTTCATATACTAAAAACAATGAAATAAGCTTAATTTATTTCAAGATCTGAATATATCGCAAATTAAAGAAAATGAAGAGAGAGGAAAAATGAAAAAAAGTTATTATAAAAAAATACACAAAACGGTAAGAAAAAAAACTAAGCTAGCTTATACACGGATAAGTAAAGTGAGTTACCGGCTCCCAAATATTTTTTGGTTCACCATTGAACTCACTTGCCTGGAATACTGTAGAAATCGACGATCTGAAAGATACATTGTTATGACGCTTGAACAAAGTGAAGCTCGTGACAATAGGTCGAACACTTGAAAGGTGATGGTGCACATAATAACCGTCTCTAATGAAACATGTGACTTCCATAGCTGAAATAATATAAGAAAAATGTAAGGAACAAAACAATTATTAAGTACATCATATGTGCACTCAAAATCATGAATCATGAATCATGATTCTGAGAACTGACCGATTCCGAGTTTGATTCGATCGAATCGGTCGGAGCCAATCCGAGTTTTACCCGATTTACTCTCCGCTTTGTAATTTTGCGCTGAAACCTAAAATTCTCAACTGAAATGAGACAGAGTTTGAGGCTAATTGATTGAAACTGCTTAGAGAGTGCATAGTGAGACTAGTTATACTGTTTTTGCTTTTCAATTGGGAAGAAGACAAAATGGAGGCGACCAAAATTAACACTTTCTAACTAAAATTTCGACTAGACTTGATGTACTAAATTTCGACAACTAAAATTTCAAATAATGAATTCAAATAACACTTTCTAACTAAAATTTCGACTAGACCGATTCCGAGAATTATTAAGTACATCATATGTCTCCCTTTTGTTTAGATATACTATTAATTATTGGCTCACCATGAATTCAAATCAACTTCTAATTAAGTAGCAAAAATAAGAATTTAATGTTGAAATGTAATATTTTGTATACTTTTTATAGCGTTCACTTTTTCTATCAAATGCTACAATTAAATTTTAAAAATATATGTGCAACAATAATTTTTTTTCAATACTGCACTGAATCAAAGAGAACAAAAACAATATTTTCAACAAAATAATTTTTTACAAAGTTTTCCCACTTTTTTAATACAAAATATTTATTTTGAAAAATCTGAGTTTTTGAGTTTTCGAGTTGATTCGGCCGATTTTTTTGCTACTCATCTGACTCCGATTACACGGTCAACTTACCGATTTTGCTTCCAGTTCCGATTTTCAGAACATAGATAATACCTAACCAGAGTGCACCTTTAGCAGAAAATATTCTATCTGATTAGGGGCGGTCCAGTACCCATCAAATCAAATTCAATCTGATGTCCGATTGAAACCGTTCGATTAATTTAAGAATTAGTTTGCACTTGATCCACACGAATCTTAAAACCGTTCACACAAATCTTAATGCAGATCGAACAATTCTAACTGAACATTGGAACCAACGCTCCCAATTTCTTGCTATCAGCTAAGTTGAACGGCATTACTCCATCACGTGGTAATTATTAAAAAAAAATATAAAACATAGTTTATGCCAAGAATTATATTTAATCTTGAAAAGTTGTTAATTTTTTGGGATAATTAGCAATAAAATATTACACAGATTTACAAATATAAAATTGGCAAATCAAATACTTAAACATACAAGTGAATTAAGGAAAGGAAATATGTCCATGGACCAGCAACCAAATACAAACTTTTACTAATACACTTATCACCGACTTACAGCGTTACAATTTAATTATTGATATAAAATTAACATTGTTTTCAAATTTGGGTGCTAATTAAAAAAATGGATTCAATTTTGAAATTGATGACGAGTGAACTTGAATTAATCAGACGGTTGCTAGCCCTTTTGGGATGTGCTGCTATTGGAACGAAGTAAAATATTGTTTCTGTGGGCTGTAGCCCTCAGTATTGGAAAGGCGCGCAATATAAAACATGACAACCATCGAGATAGGAGTAGGTCCGATGGGCATCGGACCTACATTTAGGTTCAATTAGCTCCAGGACCGTACGATTAGTATTAAGATCTATGTGCACGGAAATTGATACAGACTTGCACCGATTTTGATAAGAGCACACGAATCTTAATGCAGATCGAATGGTTATCACACCCATCGAACCAAGGTAGGTCCGATGGGCATCGGACCTACTCTGATTCCGACAAGCATCAAATCTCAAAGCCCAAATTCTTGCTATTTCAGTAATTCAGTCAAGAGTAGAATCCAGATTCCCTGAAGTAACTCAAATTTTGAGTTTGGATCTGGACTGTCTGATCAAAATTCAGATCAATTTGGCGTGAGTTAGAATACAAGTGTTCTTTTCATATTTGTGCCAAAACATATTAGACGGTCCAGATTCAAACTCAGATTTAAAATACTTGCGTGATATGAACTCGTCAAGAGAAGTCCAGACCCACTTGAAGTAAGATCAAATTTTAAATTTAGATGTCAACCGTTCAATATATTGATAGATGTAGCCGTGCGTTCCGTATCCTCCCAGCTATATGATTGAGAAAAATTAGTAACCCACGACTCAAATTAATTCTATCATATTAAATTCAATCTGATTTATTACTGTATAGTCTTTTTTTTTTTTGTGATTACAAGACCCGTAAGTATTTTAGTCAGTTATTTATTGGGCCATGATCTGTTATATATTGAGTCATTTAGTCAGTCAAATCTGCCAATTTGTCCGATTTATACGTGACATGTTTTGTCTTATTTTATCTGGACTTTATTAATTAAGAAGGAAACTAAGTTAAAAAAATAAGTTTATTTGATAAGTTTGATGAGTTAAATTAATTATTTTTAATAAATTATCAATGTATGTACATAACTTTAATAAAAACACAAATTATCCGCAAATTTCAATTAATCGACTATATACCGATTAATCGCTTAATGGTAACACATCCATCTGACCAGCGCATACTTTTTTTTACAATACTGATTACGATACGTCACTTTAATTGTCGGATTTTCTTTATTTACGATACATCACTTGAATTGTCGAATTTTCTTTATTTAAGCTTCGAAATGTTCTGAATTAGATATATAAGCCAATATAAAACAATTTTAAATTTTAAGCTGCACTATAGAAAAATTTACGTTATAACAGGTTTTCTTCGCCACTGTCAAATCTTTTTAAAAAATAATAATAAAAAAACAGGTTTTCTCTCATATCTCTTGAATTAGAAGACATTTAATGGGTGATTATTTAGTCAAATGGAACTCCATGCAGCAAATGTTAGTTATATTTTAAATTAAGAGTTCTATTTTTGATATAATTTGAAGATGACATTTATCTGGAAAATACATATTGAGATTTATTTTATATTTGATTAGAATATGAAGGTATAGTACTTTGATGTAGTTTGAAGGCGACTTCTCTGAAAATTAATTTTTCCTAATTAGTTAAAAGATAAAAACTTTTGACTGAAGATCAATTAATTAAAAGACAAATACAGTAGCCATGTTTTTTTTTTTTTTTTGAGGAAAAATAGGGGTCACGCCCATATTTGATTGATAATCGCGGTTACAAAAGAGTTGTAGCTGCTTTCCTAAATTACAAAAACAATTTGCTCAAGGAAATTTGAGCTAAAATAAAGATCAAGCTAGAAAGGAAAAAAAGAAATAATTTAGAAAGGTGCAGTAAAAGAAATTATGCTTGCTTTTTAAACTTCTCCCGTCTGTTGGGCGTGGCTTCGCATGAGCTGAGCCACCTCCTCTAGTAGATCCATCGGTTTCTTGTTGGAATCTCTAAAGACCCGTGCACATCTCTCCCTCCATATTACAAACATCGCAATCAACAAAGTTCCTGTTGCTAGCTTGCTGGTTATGGCCTGAAAGAGTGTCTCAATTGGTTGTTGCCGCATTTGCAGATCGATATCCATGATCTGGTATAGCCATGTTTTTTTGTTTTTTTTTGAAAAAAGACATAACCCGTTTTATTAAAGAAACTGGAAAGTCTTACAAGAAATTAGTCATAACTACCCCCACCTTACACATCAAACAATTAAGTCTCCTTTTTAAGTTCATCCTTACCCCCCTCTCATTTGAGTGTTTGTATCCAGATATCAAAATCTCTTGCCACTCAATCAGTAGCATTCATGTTAATTGTCTAGAGAATTGTGCTTTAGTACCCATGATATTAATCAATATCTACTGCAATGATATGTCAGTAGTATTACATAAAGAAAACAAATAAGGGTAGTTAGTTGCTAAAGAACACTGACCAGATCAACATCGGTTCAAAATTTTATTACCAGATTGTGGGATGTAATTACTACTACATGCATTCACATATATTGTTGAGTTTGATTATAATATATCTGCCCAAAATGCTGATAAAGGGATTGGATCATGTTGTGAGTAATATTTACTTCCAAATTCCCTGATAAGTTGGATCTTTGAATCTTCGTCACAACTTCAATAAGAAAGCAATATTCATTTATTTTAGATCTAACGCACCTACTTAATCGCTCATGTTGCTTAGCTAAGCATACATATTTCCAGAATTCACTAAAAAATAAGATTTCTTTTTTGTACCTACCCAATGCCAACAATTTATTTATAACCCTATCAATATGTTGTTGAATTTTAAACAATTTATAAAGTGAGAGTCTGAGAGAGTACATAAAGGGACAACACTGAAAACAACATTAATTAGAGTCATCCTCCCACCTATTGACAATAATTGATCAATCTAACCTTGAAGATTATGTTCTATTTTATCAACCCGGGAACTCCAATCTGAAATTTTTAGTCTCCTGATAATGACATTCCTAAATAAATAATTGAAGAAATGTTGCATCAAAATATCTGAGCTAAATCCTTACTAGTATCTACACTAATGTTTATAGGTAAAAGTTCAGTTTTGGTCAAATTAATTTTGATTCCTGATAATGCTTCAAATATTATTAACGTCCACCATGTTTTTTTTTTCTAGCTACATTCTTAGGATTATATTCTAAGAAAAGAATGGTGTCATCAACATAATGATGATAGCCAATAAGCTATTTGAAATTGGATACCTTCGATCTTTTAATAATTTTAATTATGTAGTGATTTATTTAGAAGATTTATGATAAATATATTCTTACATCCCTTTAAAAAATAGATCATTGTTGGAACTAATTATTAGGGGTGTAGTCTTTTAGACTATCTGGATAGAAAAAAAACATAATATGTTTTAAGGAAGCAAAATGCAAATCATTGAGGTCACTTGATTAAAAAAAAATGTTTACCAAATTTCTGGAGTAAGGCTAGAGGTGATGCAACATTTTTTTTTTTTTTCAAATTAATCATTATCATACCACAAGATATGAGAGATCTTCCTCTGAAGATAACCATTAAAGACGAAGAAGAGGGCATGGATGACACGCATGGGTCTGGACAAGATAGTGAGAATATAAATGGTACATTTTGAAGTTGTTTTAGTATAAAAAAAATTGGGATGTTTACATTCTAGTTTCATGTATATATTGGTTCTTTTTTTTTTTGTTATAGTGGTAAATATGTTATATAGTAGCTCTTTTTATAATGTTGAATTTTGTTATATATGAGAGGTAAGGAGATGTAATGTAGTAAGAATGAAGTAGAATTTTTATTTTTGGTTAGAAGGTTTGCTGTAAAATTTGTATCAGTTGTTTGGTATTATAAAAAAACATTATGTGAAATAAGTGGGTTCTTTGAGTAGAACTAGGGTGTGATGTGCTCACCAAATTCTTTGGTGAGCACAACTCTACATAAACTATCGGATTCACTTCAAACGAGATGAATCCAACCGTTGAAACCGATGTACTTTACGAGTGATGCATGTACATGCAAAATTTTGAATTTTTTGAATTCATTTAGTCTCAAGTCAATTTTTCAAAATTGATGAAAAATGAATGATCCAAAATGAAGTTGTTTTAATGCATTCAAAAAATTCTCAATTTTGACCACTTGACTTGAGACTAAATGAATTCAAAAAATTTAAAATTTTGCATGTACGCCCATCACTCGTAAAGTACATCGGTTTCAACGGTTTGATTAATCTCGTTTGAAGTCAATCCGATAGTTTATGTAGAGTTGTGCTCACCAAAGAGTTTGGTGAGCACATCACACCCTAGTTCTACTCGGGTTCTTTTAACCACTTTTATCGCGCGGGGGGCATCTTACCAACAAGAATGCTGCTCGTAGGGGTGCAAACAGATCGGATAGTGGTAAAACCATATTTGTATTCGTTTTTATTTTCCGGATACGGATACGAAAACGGATCGGATATTAGACAGATACAAATACGGATCGGATATTAAACGAATACGGATATGGATATTTGCTTTTTATAATAGTGAATTATATAAATTTTTTCATAATATATATTAAACTATATGATATATTTTTATTATTCGGATACGGATAATTAAATTTAAAACCATATCCGTATCCGTATCCGCACGGATATCGGATATCTGTATCTAATTTTCAGATATGGATCCGGATACAATCGGATAATATCCAACCCGTTTGCATCCCTAGCTGTAATTTAAATTTTGAGTTTAGATCGGACCCAATCAGTTTTGGAATGAATATTAAAGGAACTATATGCATTCTACCTTGAACTAAATAGGTCCAAATTTTAATTACCTCAGAGGATCTGAACTCCCTATGCTTCTCAACCATATCTGATTGGGCGTATACAATCCGTCAGATCAAATAGACTTGCAGTTTTGATATTTTGTTTTCACAATATTTTTAAAAATATTAAATAGATATACCATAAACTAGATATACGTTATAATTAAATTTCAAATAAAATGCAAAGTCATGTCTTGTTGCATATTACGTGACTGTGTGAATCATGTTTGTGGTCGGCGTGGGGCCATGTTGTCATGGCCGACATTTTTAATAATACCCCAAGTTAATTAAAGATTAATAAAAATACCCACAGTTCCCGAAAAAATTTAAAAATACCCAAACCGGCCATTTAATGACCGGTTCTGAAATTTTTTTTTTTTTAGAAAAATAGTTAAAATACTGAAATCTAACACTAAAAAATCGAATTGTTTTGTTAAATATTTGTTAGATTACTTTTTTCATAGCATATTTATACTAAAATACGCTAAATTACTTGAAATTATGTTAATTTATGCTTATTGACACTATATTACTTTAAATTATGTTAACTATTTTTTAAGAGACAAATAGTTAAAATGTTGAAATATAACACTAAAAAATCGAATTTATTTTTAAATATTTGCTAGATTACATTTTTTATATATAATTAGCATATTTATACTAAAACACGCTAAATTACTTGAAATTATATTAATTTATGCTGAATTACACTTAATTACTTGAAATTACAATAATTATGTAAAATTATGCTAAACTACGCTAAATTACGTATAAATAGGGATGATATCTTCACTGAGAAGGCGAAAAATGACGACGAAACTTCAAACGGCCATAAAACGACGCTCGAGTGTCCGATTTCAGCAAATGACCACTTTTCGGAAAGCTTGTGAAAATGCGCATGCGTCCGTACTTGCTTTGCTAATTTTCCAAATTCAGAATCGCCAAAAAACAAAGAGAAGGGCCTCAAAACTTCAGTTGAAGTTTCCGATTAAGATTTTCATTTCTATTCTCCAATCTACGTAGCTCAGTAAATTAGTTATATAATGAACTTGTAGAATACCAATTTTTATTATTTTTGAAATTTTTTTACTATTTTTTGTGATTTATGAAAGATGGTACAAAATAGGTCATATTCATACGTAATTTACCGTTTTAGCATAACTCTACATAATTATTGTAATTTCAAGTAATTTTGTAAAAAAAAAATTTCAGAACCGGCCATTAAATGGCCGGTTGGATAGTTAATTCGGAACCGGCCATTATAGCCGGTTTGGGTATTTTTAAAAATTTTCGGGAACCGTGGATATTTTTATTAATCTTTAATTAATTTGGGGTATTATTAAAAATGTCGGTGTCATGGCGCTAAAAACAGTGACGTCCGCATGCTGTCTGAAATCTAATTACAGGTTTCAGAAATGTTTTGAATCAGGGGGCATATCTTATTATATAACTTCGCTTTTCTAGTTTTCCTTTGAAAAGCCGGTATCAGCCAAGAATCTGGACTGGCTAGTTGAAATTAGCCGCTTCAGTCCCAATTTTTTTTTTTTTCATTTTTAGAACTAAAAAAAAATGAAATGATCGAAATATAGAATATATTGCTTTTTTGGATCAAAATAAGGGATGCAAACGGAACAGATACAGATGAGATAGTAGAAAAATCATATCCGTATCCGCTTTTATTTTTCGGATATGGATGCGGATCAGATATTAGACGGATACAAATACAAATTGGATATTAAACGGATATGGATCGGATATTCGCATTTTTATAACAGTGAATTATATATATATATTTTAATATAAATTAAACTATATGGTATATATCTACTATTTGGATACAGATAATTAAAAATTAAAACCATATCCATATATGTATCCGTACGGATATTCGGATATCGGATATCCGTATCTAATTTTCGAATACAGATCCGGATACAGATAGATAATATCTGATCCGTTTGCACCCCTAAATCAAATAGATGGGATCGAACCAATGGTTCGGTTCCATTGGGATATCTACTGGAACCAAATCAATGGTTCGGAACCAGTAATTTTCAAATGTTGCAATGTGCTTTGACCACACAAAAATTGAGAACTGAAAAAACTGAGACTGAACCATTGATTCGGTCTCAATAAAAAAGTGAATTTAGTATATAAATTAATTTATATTTGAGTTACAAAGAAATAGAATTAAAATAAGGGTTCGATTCTATTAATTGATGTTTCATATGGAAATAAGTGAGACTGAACTATTGATTCCGTTCCATTCAGTTATATATAAAAAAAAAAACTACTTTGTTTCTGATAATTTATTTTTTAATTTCTAAATGTAGAAAATTTTGTTTCAATCCCGTGTAAATTTTGTCTTATTCATGGAACGTCAATAATTCAATTTTCATATATTTTATAGAGAATTTTGTGGCTAATATTCTTTGCTGACTTGGTTCTTCGTGCCAGGTGGGTCCACTTATTGCCGCTCTCAGTTTTTTCAATCCTGTTAAATCGACTTGAGGCCAACAAAAGAATCCACCAATCAGTACTCACATCCTACGTTGGCTAACTTTTTGTATACAACTGGCTTTGTTTACTGGTTTCTTTTATTAATTGCTACTTGTACATAACTAAAACTAGAGTGGGAAAAATGGCACGGCGGAGCCGGTTCCGTCACGGAACGGCACGAGAACGGTACGGCACACGTGTCGGTTACGTGCCGTGACTCGTGCCGTGACTATTCGCGTACCGTGACCAATTGTTGGCAAAAAAGACACGGCACGGCACGGCACGGAAATTGCCTTGGTCACGGCACGGCACGGCACGGCACGGGACACGCGAGTCACTGAACGGTATACACTCCAATCACGGCAGTCACAAAACAATACACTAACATACCTTCCTACAAGGTATAATTTTATTTTAATTAAAATATTTACATTTAAATTTCAATTAAAACATTTGAATTTTAAAGAATCGTTTCATATATATATATTTTTTTAAATGTTAAATGCGATCAAACGTGACCCGTTTGGTCACGGCACATTTGGTCACAGCACAACTTAGTCACAGCACGCGAGTCACGCCGTGACTCCCGTGCCGTGACCATTCGCGTACCGTGACCACCCCTTGTAATTTTTGTCACAGCACGGCACGTTTTTCCCACTTTAACTAAAACTCACTGGAGCTTATAGATGTATATATTTTTATAACTAACTTTTAGTTTAGTTATTAAGATAACGATTTCTCTGTGAAAATATGTAGTTTTAAAATTCTTGCACATAACTAAAACTCAGTAAAGCTTGAAGATATTTGTCTATTTGTTAAATAAGATAAATTAATTAGTTCTCCATATATATGAGAAATTACAATTTTAAAATTCTAGTGAAGATTTAATTTTTTTCATGTGAATTATGTTTGTTTGGAATGATGGAAGAAATGGAATAAAAGTAACAAGTATTTGATAAATTTATTTTATTTTGTTGAAATTTTTATAGGAAGGGTATTGCTATATGTACGTTGAAGTCATAAATTTGAAATTTGTTATACACGTTAGGATGAGTTCAAGAACTTTAATCTTTATGGCCATGTTTGGTTGTGGAGTAAGAGGTGGAGTAAACCCCTTACTCCACACTTAGGTAGCCAAACGAGAAGTAAAAGAAGAGGAGTAAGGTGGAGTAAGCGGTGAGTTAATCCGGAGTAAGTTACTCCACCACTTCAGGTGGATTAACTTACTCCACACTTACTCCACCTGTAGGGCCCACTATCATAGGAAGAGGCTCAGTTTCCAACATTTTACTCCTCTAGGCGGATTAATTTAAGCTATGAGTTATACTACCAAACAAGGTGTAAAATATGTGGAGTAAGATGGAGTAAGTCATTTAATCCTCATTAACTTTACTCCACAACCAAACATGACCTATGTTCACGAGCGGGGTCAATCTTAATTTGAAGCTAAGGTGCAAATACACTTTAGAGGTCAGTTATATAAAATTTTCATACTGAGTATGGAGTCAATTTTACCCATAGTATTTTAATCTAAATTATATAGAAATTCATGTATAAGTACATTTTTTTTTAAAATGAATTAGGTCAATTGATTCCAATTCACTATATGTAAATCTGTCATGTTTATGCCATGCTTAAGATAAACAAAAATGTAAGTACAAATATGAAGTAGGTGTTACTAATTGATCTCCTTGATTTTAGAAGCTTAGTAAAAATTGCTCTAAATTATGGCATAATAGAAGGTAATGAAAAAATTGATCAATCAACTAAACAAGAGGCATGCGGATATATATTTCTTAATTATCTCAATATTTTGATATGCTAGAATAATCAATCAATTAAAGATTGTTCAAAACACTTTTAGGGTGTATACAACAAAGTAGGCACTTTTCGCGACGGGACTTCGTCGCGAAAAGTACCGTCGTAAATAGAAAAAGCACGTTTATGACGGTACTTCGTCGCGAAAAGTCACTTTTTATTCTCGCGAAAAGTGCCTGTCTTTTGTAGTACAGCTTCACAAAGAATGTGTGTAATTAATGAAAAGTGAAGGAAGCGAGTTCACCTCATCTACACTTCAAATCAGGAGTGAACGAAATCATAAAGTTTCTATATACAATTTACCCTCTCCCCTCCGCTCCCTCTCAATTTTTTATGTTTCTCAAGCAATTGTAAACGTCTCTAATCAGACACAATCAGGAGCCTATTTTATTTCCCTTCTTTCGTCTTCTCTTTGTTCTCCTCTTTTGGAGCTGAATCTTAGAGAATGAAATTCTTTTGCGACTGCATAATTACTTTGTCAATTTTAATCAAAGTCCAATATGCAAAATGTCAAGAACCATATGGGTTCATATTATATTATAGGTATTCAAATCATTAATCCTTAAAAAATGAAAAATTGCTTGTAATGATACTCAAGTACTCATCCATATCATCCTCCCTCAACCCGAATCCGTATCCTCTGCATTAACTCAAAAGAGAATCTTTTGAGTTAATAAATCTTGACTGTTCAATATGTTTCAAAATTCGTGTAAACTAGATCTGCACTAATATTAAAGGACTCCTATGTTATGGAGTTGAACCGGATTTGCTCCGTTTAAAATCAGACGGTTCAAATTCATTAACTCAAAAGATTCCCTTTTGAGTTAATGCAGAGGATACGGATCCCCTCAACCCAACCCCCCTTTCCATCCCTGGTCTCTTATATGGCACTCTATTCTCTCTCTCCTCTCTTCATACCACTTCAACTCTCTACCAGAATCACAACAAAGAACTAGTACCAACACCGCAGTTCTAAAAAAAATTATTAGAAAACAAATCAAAAGCCTCTGAAATTCCCCCACAAAAGGATGCCGACAGACCGCTCCGAGGCAGTGGTTGAGGGAGTCACCGCTCTCTACCAGACACCGCCTCCTATAAACCATGCTGATGAAATTGTCATGAAGAAGAGCAGCAAGAAAGGAGGCATGCAGAAGTTGATCAAATCCGCATTCAAGCGTGGCGAAACCTCAAATAAGGATTCACCATTCGGTGACACATATGGAAAGCCCCCGACCGGGCAGACTAGAACGCGCAAGCATAGAACCACAGCAAGTGAAGATTCAGGTTCATGGGATTCTGAGAGCACTGAATCGTTTGAAGGTATGTTTTAGCTCGCTATTATTAATTCTTTGACATTCCTTGTTCTTGTCGAATTATATTAATTAGCAGTATATGAGAGTCTATTATATACATTACTTTGGGAATTGTTTGCTTTGAGACACCCTGTTACATGTTATGATATAATTAAGGGTGTTCTCTCAGATATACAATCATTTACAATCTTACATAAATTCAACAAGTACTTTTAGTTATGCATTGAAATTTGAAGATGAATAACTTCAATTATGCATTTCTTTCTTCAGTTGAGCAAATACTTGATGAAAAGGCAAATGCAAATTAAGTGCTTGAAAGAAAATTTTCTATAAATTTTATTAGTTGGCAAAAGCTACAGTTTGAATTTTTATGTATTTTATAAACATTTATTCTAGAATATTTCAATACAAAAAATCATAAAGCAAGGTGTCTTTTATATTTGGTTGCTTGCTTACCTTATTCTCAATGTTTCAACAAATAATGACAATGTGCGTGAGGAAATTAATTAAACAAAGATTTCTCTTAGCTATACACTCTTTTTTGTTGTTTCTTAAATAAACTTATTCTACAATTAAATATCATAATGGAAAAGATAATTCTGCTATTTCTAATACAATGCTTTATCTAATTACAGACGTAAATTACAAGTTAGTCTATATATATAATTGTAGACCAATTTTATTGGGTAGAAACAATACTAGTTGACTACATAATATAAGTTGCACTGGTATCATATAATTTCTATTTACTTCTCCATTTGTCAAAATGTAATATCAGAATTTCTCAATTTTTTTCGGAAATTATAATTACTATTATTACAAAGTAAATTTATGTTTTCAATGAACAACGGCGATTAAGATCACCTTCAACGGCTACCAACGTAGTAGAGTTTGTTATATATATATGGGTGCACATCGTTTATTTACTAATTAAGAGAAGCAACCGCAAATCTAGTGTTTAAACCTTCATTAAAAAACAACTAATGCATATCATATGCTTGTTCAAATCCAGCAAACTCTTCTTTTTTAATTTATTACCAAAGCCAAGTTTTGTGCACTGTGTAAGTTTGTCGAGCTACAAGCGACCATTGGCCACTTATGAGGGAATTTATTGTTTCTTGCAAATCGAGCCCTTTTATAAGGTGACATTGCAACAAACACTCCAATATATGGCGGGGCCTTTATGCATTAATTACCTTAAAATTCCAGCATTATGATATTAATTAGGGAAAGGCTTTTGTTAATTACGATAACATTTTAGTTTTGGGACCATATATATATCCATCAGTATAATGGGACATTTAAGTCTCTGTTGAAATGTCAGTTTTGCATAATTTTCTGTCAAGGATTAATATTCATGTTTGGTTTCTACTTAATTTAAGGAGGATTAAGTTGTTTACTTCATTTTAGTCTTCATACTTTACACATCGTTTGGCAATTTAAGTCTTGACTTAAATTAAATCGTCTAGATGAGTAAGATGTTGAGAAATAAATATTTGCTTGTAACAGTGGTACCTATAAATAGAGTAAGTGTGGAGTAAATTATAATTTGCCTCTAGAGATGAAGTTACTTATTCCGGATTAACTCACCTCTTACTCTATTTTACTCATATTTTACTTCTCGTTTGACAGCTTAAGTATGAAATAAGAGGCCTACACGACACTTTTTACTCCACAATCAAACATGATCTAATGTGTTATGTTGAAATTATGGAGAGTTTGAGTGAACATGACGAGCCATATTTGATGGACGACCCGATTGGAATTTTTTCCGATTATTATTATTGTCCCTCATATTTCTACTGACAAGTTTTCATTTCTTTTCTTTTTTGAAATATACATCATTGAGACACAATTTTGAAAAAAAAAAAATATATATAATTTGCATCCAATTAATTAATAAAATAATTTGACAGTTCCTCTTAACAGAAACGATACCAATCAATTCGGATAAAGTTGTTAATTAATCTTTCTCTAAGTCCCCGTTAGCTGTCAACTTGTAAGGTTCACAATATATTACGTGCAAGTTATATTAATTAATCTCCCTGAGTAATCATATAGGCAATCAACTTGTAAGGTTTCTATGAATTAATCTATGTCAATAATTAATCAATATGTGCAAATTAAGTTCATATATTCTCACACTTAGTTTGTTAATTATGCCTCCAAAAATGATGACTTTTCTAAATTCACCAATAGTCTTCCTCACTATTTTTATTTATCAAATTTTTTAATATTATACATGTTAACCAACTTCGTGAGGCTCAAACAGAACAAGAAAATAAATAATTAAAGTGGTCGATATATATATATATTAAATTAGTTTTTTTTGTCGTGGTGGTGGTCAGACCATTTTTGAAATAAAAACCTGTAGCAGGCGTTGGAAGAAAACTTTGATATTATTATATATATATATCATGCAATAATCCTAAATTACTGCTCCTAGAAAGTTAGCTTATAATTTTTTTTTGAAGAAAAACTAATTATTATCTTAGATTTTATTACATATTTAATCTATCCATGCTGTGCCATCAAATGTTCAGAATCCATGGTCAGTCTGTTAATTAGATACTTTCCTAAAAAAAAATGAATTTAGGATAAATTCTGGATATTTTGGGCTACCTACCTTGCATGAATGTTTTGTTCATAGATCAGTACCTAATTGGTAGGAGAATGTCTCCTAAAGCTGAGAAAATAATTATTTCTAAAACAATTGACATCTCTGATATATATATTTCATGCACATCCGAATTGACTTTTGAAATGTAAGAGAAATAAAAGTTTGGGTACCTTCATAAATCATAATTAAAATAACTAAAGACAACTCAATTGGCCAGCTACCTCGATCAACAAAACAAAACAAAAAAAAACAAAGAAAAGAAGAAAATGCTTGACTATTTCTTTAAAGGGAAGAAAAAAAATGCTTGAATTTGAAATCAAACGATGTGGTCTCCACTAATCTCCATGAAGTGTTTTATATGTTCCCCAAAGATAGTTGCATTAATTAGAAGTTTAGTCCTTTTAGCTAAATATATCGTCGTACAAATCAAATTTGCTTCTGAGTAATATATATATATATATATATATATATATATATATATATATATATATATATATATATATATATATATCCAGGGTTTATACAGTTAAGTACACAAAGAGGTTTAAACATTAGTCTAATATTCATAGGGGCAAAAATAATGCAAGTTCTACTATGTTTAGGATATACACGGTTGTATGCTCCATGCCCAATTGCCCAAATACCCTCCACCCCTAAAAAGTTCAATAAAACAAAAAAAAAAAGTTAGGGTTTAATACTTCAATTAATTCAATTTATATAGTATGAATAAACACAACTCCTTGTAGAAAACAGATTGCTACTCTTATCTGAAAAATAGAACTCTATATATAATCTGTATGATATTGTCTTTTGTGTGTAATGGAATTAATTAAGGGACTTAATAACACTGGTACCAATAATAAGTTTTCAGAGGTAATAGGGGTATAATCATTGATAGATTGATCCAGACAATTTGCATGTAATAAATATACAACATAATTCCAATTTTGTCAAGGGAATATCCATTCAAATAATTCGACGTGCATCTACATTTCTTTCAATACCAAACTATGATTTTTTTTATTTATTTACTTCTTTTATTATTTTGTCAAGGGAATATCCATTCTTTTTTTTTGAAAGAGGCTAGTGCCCATTTTATATCATTAGATAATTACACCCACATTCAAACATCAGTCATTCAAGGGAATATCCATTCAAATGGTGCAATCAAGTACGTAACTAAAGAAGCCTTCCCCGAAAGGGTCGCGCAGAAACCCTAATCATTTTAATCCAGCTCATATCTCTAGTTGGCGAATTGTGCAACTAAATCCAATATTTAATTCCTGCTCTCAGATCCTTTTTTTTTTATATATCTTCTATGAGGATTCAATATACCTATGTAAGGTGTTGACCTAAAGATCTGTGCTTAAGATACTAAAGTATTTCCTCAATATTATATTTACTATACTTGAATTTCTCTCTCTCTCTTTTTGAAACCTTGGGCCAGTACCTCTATCTCGTTCTCACTCTCTCTCTCTCTCTTTTGAAAAGTCTCCCCCTCTCTCTCCCTCTCTCTCTTTTTTTTTTTTTTTTGAAATCCCTCTCTCTCACATGACATAGACCACCCTTGCATCAGCCAACTATTTTGTGAGACAAACCTCTTAGCACTGATCCCTTTTCTTACAAGCGTTGACAAACAAAAACCAAGAAAAAAAAGAAACGAAATGAATCTTGCAGAAAGATGCATCTCTGGTTTTCTCATCGTAAATTAAATTCCTTCCCCATTTTTTAGAATCGAAGAACAATGCAAAGGTGTTAGATGCATTGCGTAATGCGAAGATTGGCTCCTCATATGAGTCATTCCCGTGGGAGAAAAAGATGAGAGAGCTCCTGCTTCCATCTGGCGCCACTTCATTTCTGTCGATACTGCTCCTTCCGAGGGCATCTGATACATCGGCATCGAAATATAACTCATTGGAGGATACACTTGCTCGTGCCGATACTTGGCTTGTTTCATCCCAGGCATCTGGTGTGCCGATATGTTTCATGAGTGTCCAGACTGAGGCTCTTCTTACTAAGGTACATACGCAAGATCACTTGATTTGATTTTTTAGCATCTTTTTTGTCCTTGTGCATTACAATGGTCTTAATAATTTTTCAATGTTACTTTGTTGCATCTTAGTTTTAGTGCTCATTTAGCATATATTGTGGCTATAGGGCATGCATCCCAGAATCTCAATTAGTCGGAACATATCTGTTCTTTGAATTAATGTACAACCAACATGAATTATTTCAGCTCACCAAAAAGAATATTAGATTTGCATGTATTTTTTTGGACCAGAACTACTAAATAACAATTTTTTTTTTTTGAGGGTTAGTGGAAAGTATTCCACTAAGATATATATTGAGGTAAAAGAATATTTACAGACTAAATACCAATTTTACAGAAGCATAATTTTCTAAAATGCATAGATATCAGGCGAAACAGCATCCGCTACAGTAACAATGGGTTCCCTGGCCGACCTAGCTAACATGGCGAATGTTAGTCTCTACGGGTTTGAAGATTACCATGGTGTTGACATAGGGGTGGTAAGAGCAGTACGCCTCTGGTACACCCCTATTGCAGGGGAGATAGCACTAGAGATCAAATTGCTACAAGGTGATACCAGGCTAGGTTTTGCAATAAGTCGCACAGAAGAGGTAAAATACCATTATTGGTTTATCACTTTCTCATTACATTCAATCAACATATCATATGGATATATAAATATTATAGTCATACTGAATTACTGATCACTGTTCTCTTGTACACTAAGTCACAGATCTAGACGATGTCACAGATAAAAAGATAAAAAGAAACAAGATAGAAGTTAAATTACAAACTTCAGAATAATGATTGATTTACACAAGATTCACTACTTGTATCATTTTTGCAGGGTTTTATCTACGTATCCTCTGTGGCAGACGAAAACAGCCACAGTGTAGCCTCCACACGCTCCGGTCTTCTCCAGCTGTACAAAGAGGCCAAGAAGGCATCAAAGCTTCTAATCGTCTCGCGAGTGGGCAACGAGAAAGTTCTCCCATGGATGGTCGCCACCTCTGGCGACATCAAGTGCTTCGATACGGTCTCTCTCAGCCAAAAACTGTCCTTGCACCGTCATGCTTTAAAGCCCATCTTGCTGCATTTCCTCATGTGGGATAAAATCACCGTCGATGTCCCAAAGGATGAATCAAATCAGAATGGAACCACAAAACCGCCACTTCCTCAGTCGGTGATCCCACTACCAACCACAACTGAACAAGAGGAGGTGCCAAGGGGCATGAGTTTTGAAGGTAGTGTTAGGAGCAGTGTGAGCAGCGAGGATGGTGGACTGGAAATCGTGAAAAGCAGCGCAACTGGCGAATCTTCGTTTAGGTTTCAGAACATCAAGCTACCTGATAGTTGGGTGTGAGGTTAAATAAATAATGTCTTTCCCCTTTTGTTCACATTGCCAGGCTTTGATGCATTTAATCGTTAGGTTAATAGAAAAATGTGGCTTCTTCTTCTCTCCAAATTGCGCTTTTCCATCTGAACTTGTATATTATGGAGATATATGTAGTTACCTTAAAACTTTGTGCATCTGCAAGCAATGTGCTTACTGGTAACTGCAAAATGTGTTGATTTAAAATGTTCAGGTAGAAAAATGTGAAATAAATGGGTAAGCAATATGTGATGCCGCTTAATTAAGTCTTAATTATATAGTGCATTTTTGTGTACTTTTGAGGTGAAAGGGGACTAAATAAAAGCTTATTGTGAGTTTAATTATTTTGTAATTTTAAGCTTTACATTTGTGTTATAAAGAGTTGATATATTGCCTTAAAAGTCTTATTAAAACACACCGTCCTAAACTTGTGTATCATTTACATGTCACAGGCTTAATTAGAAGGATAATAAGCCATTTGCAATATATATATATATATATATATATACTAGTATCATACCCGTGCGTTGCAACGGGACATATTATAAGATTTAACACAGAGAGGCAAATAATAAATAATAATAAAATAAACAACAACAAATGACTGTTTTAATACAATAACATTCTTTGCATGTCAGTGCATATACAATTTTTGCATTATAATTCAATTAAATTAATGGGAAAGCTGCTAGAGAATAAATCAATAATATGTCTTTTTTGTTATCTTCTAAAAATGAATAAGAGGTAGGAAATTCGAAAATAAGATATGCTATCTGTCTAAATTGGAAATTAATCTTTTTATGCACCAATTAAAGCGGGAGAGAGATATGGTAATAAATATTTAATGCTAATTCCATTTGCTCAATTCTTTGTATTACTTGTAACGTATCGTGTGGCAATACGTGTGGTGAGTATGTTTTTAACTAAATTTAGACTTCTACACATAAAACATATGTATTTAATCAAAAGAACACAGATTATGTGATTGAAGGGCTGAGATTAAATTCGAAATTTCATCTTTCAATCGTAGCCGTTGGCGGATCGGACACCCAACGTGCTTAATAATGGAATGGAGATATAGAGTTGGGCTAACTTGCTTTGGAAATTAAAGGGGGCGTTTTACTTTGCGCTGATATCTTCATTTTCAAAGTTCAAATAGTTGATTTGAACCTTCCAACATGTTCTTCATATTAAAATGTGCTTGGAGACCAAATTTTATATTTTTTGGAAATTTTTTACTATTTTTTCAGAATTTTTGAAAATCATCACTTTGCTGAATTTTTTTTTTTTATTTTTTTATTGAAAAGTTGTGATTTTCAAAAATTCTGAAAAAATAGTAAAAAATTTCCAAAAAATGTAAAATTTGGTCTCCAAGCACATTTTAATATGAAGAACATGTTGGAAGGTTCGAATCGACTATTTGAACTTTAAAAATGAAGATATGAGCGCAAAGTAAAACGCCCCCTTTAATTCCCAAAGCAAGTTAGCCCAACTCTATATATATATATAGAGTAGAACTAGGGTGCTCCTAAGCTCACCAAGTCCTTCGTGAGCGCGACTCTAAAACTTATCGAATTGACTTCAAACGACATTTTCAAACCGTTAGATGTTCAATCTATATTAAAATGTGCTTGGAGACCAAATTTTACATTTTTTGAAATTTTTTTACTATTTATTAAGATGGTTTGAAAATCGTTGTTTTCCAATGGTGCAGAATTTTAATAAAAACAGCGATTTTCAAACCATCTTAATAAATATTAAAAAAATTCCAAAAAATGTAAAATTTGGTCTCCAAGCACATTTTAATATAGATTGAACATCTAACTGTTTGGAAATGTCGCTTGAAGTCAATTCGATAGATTTTAGAGTCGCGCTCACGGAAGGGCTTGGTGAGCTTAGGAGCACCCTAGTTCTACTCTATATATATATATATATATATATATATATATATATATATATATATATAGTGCTGGGCTTAGCTAAGCCATGGTGTAAAACGACTTGGTGCTCCACGCCTCATTATTTTCATTTTGAAATCAAAACTACCGATCCGAACCGCTCAAGTTATTCTCCATATTGAAATGTGCTTGGAGACCAAATTTTACATTTTTTGGAATTTTTTTACTATTTATTAAGCCACTTTGAAAATCGCTGATCCATTGGTCCATAATTTTTTACTGTTTTGTTACTGTTCATCCGGATCAGCAATTTTCAAAGTGGCTTAATAAATAGTAAAAAAATTCCAAAAAATGTAAAATTTGGTATCCAAGCACATTTGTAAGTTACAACATCTTACAACAATTCAGTTTTGTGATTTTCAAAGTCCAAACAGTCGATCCAAACCGTTCAACATGATCTCTATATTAAAATGTGCTTGGAGATCAAATTTTACATTTTTTTTAATTTTTTTACTATTTATTAAGTATTTTACAAAACCATTGTTTTTAGACAATTTTGGACCACTGAAAAACAACAGTTTTATAAAATACTTAATAAATAGTAAAAAATTCAAAAATGTAAAATTTGATCTCCAAGCACGTTTTAATATAGATATCATGTTGAACAGTTTGGCTCGACTGTTTGGATTTTGAAAATCATAAAATTGAATTGTTGTAAAATGTTGTAACTTACAAATGTTATAAGTGCTTGAAGCTGATGATAAACCTTAATTATATATGCTTTTGATTAAGGTTTAACCTAAAAAACTAAGCCAATTTTCTTGTATTTTAGTGTAATTTTGTGTTAAGATATGTCAAGAACCAATTTACTGCCAAACTATTTAAATTACAGGAAATTGAGCAAATTGTAGATCTTCTCGCAAGCTTTCTAAAAAGTGGTAGAACACTAAAAACGGAGTTACGGATGATGATCTATACCCATTTGAAATTCAGTTCACAATAAATTTCTAGAGAGTTCTACGGGTACTTGTGTGGGTTCCTCTGGCCGCACAATGGGCTGCATAGAATTACAGCTACCGACACACAATTCGTATTTTAGTCATATCTTGGTCATACGAACTCCGATTTGGGTGAATCAAAGCTTGACAGAACCAGGACAAAAATATCTACAACTTTTATGAAGGAAAAAAATACAAATTCAGAATGTAGAATTTTGTGTAGCCACACCAATGGCCGCACCAATCTAGATTTGGACAGATTTTATTGCCAACTTCACCCAATTCACTTCCAGATCTTGTTTGCTTGCTCCTAAAGTCACAAAAAATGTTATATATTGGCACAGAGGCAGTAGGAGAAGGGATCTTTCATTCTAGGTTTTATTCTACAAATTTCTTTATATTTTTCTCTCTTCTCCACGTGATTGAAGGCGATTGGATTAAAGGATTGAAGGCTTATTCGAGCGAGCACAAGTGAAGACGAGGGGCAGCAAGCTAGGAGTTTGGTGTATTTTATTTTCTTTTACTTGTTTTTCTAGATTTTTATCATGTTTTCTTTCTTGTATCTTTTGGATGTTAGCGCACCCATGAGAGACTATATTTCCTCTCTAGGGGCTTAGGCTTTATCATGAACTTGTGTCAGATATATCTTACTTGGATATTTATTCTATATGATGATTGTTTGTTGCTTGATTGAACGTGTTGATTTTATAATTCATGTGATTGTGCGATTTGTGATTTGTTAATTAGTGTCCCGCTTAGGTTTAACCAACTTAAGGTGTTAGGATCAAAGAATTGATAGAACCAAATTGTATACATGAATAACTCTAGGATTGAGATTAGAAATGACTAAATCTATTTCTTAGTCCGGAACCACAAGAACAATAGTTGAATTGAGGTGAATGACTTAATCGTGAGGCCTCATATTTGATTGGGAGCCCTAGAATTGAACCGAATATTGGTGTGAAAAACTTAATCGTGAAGTATTAGTATTTGGGAATAAACTAGGCTAACATGTGCTTATGGTCTAGATAGCTAGGGTGAAGGATTTAATCGTGAAATCTAAATTGTCTAGGCACGTCATTAATTCACGAAAGTGACCCTTTTTGATATTTTAAGCTTAGAAATCCCAAAATCACAAACATGAATTTAGAAACCAAGTGAGTAGGGATTTGACCAAGTGATTGTGTGCTGATAGCCCCTAGATTCCAATCTCATTGATCACAAAACTCATTTTTATTTGTTTGTTTAAAATTGTTTTGTTACATTCAACTCTCATTCAGGTATTGAACTCACAATATACTTTTCTTGCACTATTTTAGAATTAATTAATTTAGTAAGAAATAATATTACCCGTTATCTTAGGATTGACACCCATAATTACTGCAAGGATAGATTGTGCGCTTGTAATTCAATCTAACTTTGCGTATTTAGGATTTTATAAATTTAAAGCAAAAGTGTACGAAATATACCATTTTATCCTATACCCAAAATACACATCAGCTGATAAATTCGTTTGTGTTATATCGGACCAGCACAAGGGGATAAAATGTGCACTGACAACAAAATACGGATGGTCTCCAGACCTTTTTGTGCACATGTTTAATATGTAGCATGTTGCTGACAACTTAGTCTAGAATTGTGAAAATGACAAGTGGTTCGAATGAAGGTTCAAAGGAGTCAGGAAGAAGAAACCAAGAAGGTTGAAAGAGATGTTCGAAGAGTTTGCTGTGGTATGTCTAATTTATAACATCTCGTTCAATTATTTTATAAGACTATGAGGAAAATGAAGTAACACCTCTTTGTTTTTGTACAGTTAAATCCAAGGTGTAATGTATTTTAAAGAAGGTGCACAAAGTACATCCCAATGATGTGATGAAGCCGTCCAATTATGAGAAGATTTTTCAAACATGTGATAGAGAATACCGATTTGGTATCATGACAACAGATGGCTCCGAGTCGCTCAACAATGTCTTTCGGGTGAGCCGTAGAATGCTCGTGGCTGAAATAGTAGAGGATACGCTCTATAAGTGCAATAAATAGTTTGTTGAGCGGCGCCAATGAGAACCATATTTAATTTTGAGAACCGGCCATTTAATGGCCGATGGAGAAAAAAAAGGGACCGGTCATTTAATGGCTGATTTGGACATTTAAAAAAAAAAATCCAGCGAATATATTTATTAATTTGTAATTAACTTTGAATATTAATAAAAATGTCGGGTCATTGCAGCATTGCTAAGTTTGGATATATTGCAAACAAATGATGTGACGGATTTAATTGTTAATACTATAAAATCAAATTGAGGGAAAAAATGGTCCATATTTTGACTGATTATTTATTCGTAAAATATAAAAAATATATATATACTATTATTTGGCATTTGCTTCGGTGGACATAAGGACCTATTTGTAAAATGAATCATATTTTCATTTTCAAAGTTCAAACAGTCGATCCGACCGTTCAACATTATCTCCATATTAAAATGTACTTGGAGGTCAAATTTTACATTGTTTTGAATTTTTTTACTATTTATTAAGTATTTTACAAAAACTAATCAAATTCAGACCATTGAATTTGTAAAATACTTAATAAATAGTAAAAAAATTCAAAAAAATGTAAAATTTGACCTCCAAGTACATTTTAATATGGAGATAATGTTGAACGGTCGGATCGACGGTTTGAACTTTAAAAATGAAAATAGTACTCATTTTACAAATAGATCCTTATGTCCACCGAAGCATCCCTCCTGTTATTTTTGCAAAATGTTCAAAAATTAGCAGGATAACAATGATTAAAGATAACAATGATTCTATGTAACTTATGGACCGCTATGACTCGTTGACTCGTTGTGACCTTTAATGCGGTGAATTTAAAATTGAGAATTCCGGATCCTCTCATAAAGTTATCTATTGCAAGGTTATTTGGTGCTAGTTGGAAGTTGGAACGAAGGCAATATACTGGGCAAATTGCAAATAAACCAAGTCAAAAAAAAAATTCAGAAGTCCAAATAATTTAATTATTCTAGGCTTTCATTTGGAAGATTAGTTTAAATTTAAGGCCTATAAAACATGATTCAAGCACAAGTGCAACTGAGGCATTCCAGAGAAGAATTTGTCGGCCCAATAATCTCCTATGGGCTATAGCCGACATTTTTATTAATACCCTCAGTACATAAAAAATTATTAAAAATAACCACCGGCCCAAATCTTTATTAAAAATACCCATACCGGCCAATTATTGGCCGGTTCCGATTAAAAAGCCCTACCGGCCAATAATTGGCCGGATCCGATTTAAAGTCCCAACCGGCCAATAATTGGCCGGTTCCCATTAAAAGTCCCGTACCGGCCAATAATTGGCCGGCCCCGTGCTTTAATACATTTTTACTGTTTCAGCCCCTATATTAACCCCAAATCGCACTCCATCTTCCTCACAACTTCTGAAGAGGCAGAGGCAGAGGCAGCGCCCGAGAGGTAACATTTTTTTTTTAATTATTTTTATTATTTTTTATTTTTAAATGTTTGTAATTAAGGTTAATTAATTTAATTAAAATTAATGTTAATTAGTTTTAAATAGTTTAATTAAGTTTAATTAATTTAAGTTAGTTTTAATATTTATTTAATTAAATTTAAATTAATTTTAGTTAAGTTCAGTTAAGTTTAATTAATTTTATATTTTTTTAATTAATGTTAGTTCAGTTTAATTAATTTAAAGGAATTGTAATTAATATTAATTAATTAATTAATTTTAATTAATTAAATTTAATTAATTAGTTTTAATTAATTTCAATTAATTTGAAATAATTAATTTTCATTGTAATTAATTAATTAGAATTAATTTTCATTGTAATTAATTAATTAGAATTAATTTTCATTGTAATTAATTAATTAGAATTAATTTTCATTGTAATTAATTAATTAGAATTAATTGTAATTAATTAATTTTAATTAATTTTAATTAATTATTTTTATAAGTCAATTTCATTTTATTCCTAAGTACGTATATAAATAGAATACGTCTCTAATTAGTTTTTAACATAATCGAAATGATACGAAAATCATTAATATGTTGTTAATTAGTTGTCCTCACTAATTAACAACATATTATATATTTCTTTTAAGTTTTTAGAATAATTAATAATATTACTACCACTTTTATTACGAAATAAAAATACTTAACTAAATTAAATACAACAAATTAATTTAATCTAATTTAAATGTGTTAATCCTAATTAACTATTGTTGGGACTTTTAATTGTTGTGTATTTCGGGATCATATCGTGTCCTGCTGGATAATCTAGTATCTGCTCATAGTATGTCATGAGTCATCAATCCAGGACTAATCTAATCATTTCCCGAGCTTTAAGTGAAACTTCGGATCGAGCCAACCAAATGGAGGCTTCGGATCGAGCCAACCAAATAGTATCTGCTCACATCCCCTTTAATTTAGCTTATTTACATTTAGGTCCCTGTCATTTCAAGGCTGGTACCAGTGGCTACACTGGGCTGGTACCAGCAACTCTATATTTCACATATCGCAAGGCAAGGCCACCACAGAAAAGCCAAACCTCCACCAACATGGTACCAACCAGAAAAGCCAACGCAAGGCCACAAGGCCAGCAAGGAAATCAAACCATCACAGCAGCACCCAAGCACAACCCTACTGGTACGGTGTACCAGTGTACCAGCAAAATCAAAACAAGGCACCAGAAATAGCACAGCAAAACCGGCCATTACACAGCAAAACAAGGCACCAAAGGGTTCCAACAATTACCCGAATGGAGAGGGAAGGCAACAAAAACAGCGAACCAAGTCAGCACCCAAATCGAGCGGGTCAAGCAAAATCAGCAACACACACCAACAGGACTGGCCACACAGCAGCGCAAGGAGGCCAACAGAGGCACGGCAGGGAAGAGAGGAGAGGGCCGGCAGGGAAAGAGAGGAGAGGGCACGGCAGGGGAGAGGGCGCGGCAGGGAAAAGGGAAAGAGAGGAGAGGGCACGGCAGGGGAGAGGGCACGGCAGGGAAAAGGGAAAGAGAGGAGAGGAAGGGAGGTTTAAAAGGAATTGGGCTGCTTTGAGATTCGTGCAATTAACCTCGGATCAATTAACCTCGGATCCGGCCAATTATTGGCCGGTAAGGCTTTTTAATCGGATCCGGCCAATAATTGGCCGGTATGGGTATTTTTAATAAAGATTTGGACCGATGGTTATTTTTAATAATTTTTTATGGAATGAGGGTATTAATAAAAATGTCGGGGCTATAGCACATCCGACTTAAAATTTTTGTGCGTCTACAAACGAGCAATTTCACGCTGCACATGAATTCCTGTACCAGAATATTGTACGTATATACCCCTTCAAACCATTTCTATCTCGAAACCCTACGATCCCATTAAATGTGCTATTATAATATAATACATAGTGACCACAACATTAGCAATCTCAATCTTATTTAAGAAATCTAGCTACCTCGATAGAATTTAAGAAGTGGCGACAACATTGGCCCAGTAATCAAAGGAAGAAATCTCTCATTTAAAGGTAAAGGAGATTGCTTCGTTTGCATATTACCTGATGACCAACATTTTTAAATTAATTACGAAATTTTAATTATACTGATGACCGACATTTTTATTAATATCTAAAAATCGGACCGGCCATTTCTTGGCCAGTCAAGAGTTTTTTTTTTAAATATTTGTTAGATTACTTTCTTTTGATGTATAATTAGCATAATTATACTAAATTACGTTAAAATACGGTAAATTACGCTAAATTAAGCTAATTTACACAAAATTACACCAAATTACGCTAAATTATGGTAATTACGCTAATTATACTGAAATATGCTGAATTACGCTAAATTACGCTAAATTACATTAAATTACGTTAAATTACGCTAATTACGCTAATTATACTAAAATGCGATAAATTACGATAAATTAGGCCAATTTTTTGCCATCTTTCATAAATCATAAAAAATAAAAAAAATTCCAAAAATAGTAAAAATTGGTATTCTACAAGTTCATTATATAATCAATTTACTGAGCTACTTAGATCAAAAAATAGAAATGAAAATCTTAATCGAAAACTTCAACTCATGATACCAAATCGGTATCCTCCATCACAGGTTTGAAAAATATTTTGATAATTGGACGGCTCCATCACATCATTGGGACGTACTTTGCCCACTTTCTTTAAAAATGCATTGCACCTTGGATTTAGCTGCACAAAAACAAAGAGGTGTAACTTTATTTTCCTCATAGTCTTATAAAATAATTAAACGAAATGTTATCAATTAGACATACCACAGCACACTCTTCGAACATCTCTTTTAACCTTTTTGGCTTCTTCTTCCTAGCTCCTTGTCTGAACCTCCATCAGAACCACTTGTCATTTCTAAAATTCTGGACCAGGTTGTCAACAACATGCCGCATAAAAAACATGTGCACAAAAAGGTCTGGAGACCATCCGTATTATGTTGTCAATGCACATTTGATCCCCTTGTGCTGGTCCGATAAACACAGACGAATTTATCAGCTCCAAGCACTTCATTCCTCAACCACTGCAAGAAAAACCCAATTTCACTATCATCCTTTTGCACAATTGCAAATGCAATAGGCAGCAATTGGTTATCGGCATCATAGCTGGAAGCTATCAAAAGTCTCCCCTCATACCGCCTAGACAAGAAGCATGCATTTATGCTGATCACTGGTCTCAAGTACTGGAACGCTGCAATGCATGGACCAAAAGCCCAGGCTACGACCCTGAATTGAACAACATCTTGAATAAGCACTCCGTGTTTATCTCATATCGGGCAAGTCAAAAATTGGTACTTATAGCCGGGATTCTTGTCACAGATTCCCATAAGCAGTGGTTTCAGCAAGCTATATGAACCCTTCCAACTCCCAAATTGTCGGGCTATTGCAAGCTCACGACCTATCCATAGTCGGTTGTATTTCGGAGTTACATTGTCATACCTAACCCTTACACAGTTTGCCACCCCTTGGATGCTCATTCATGGGCCATCTTAATGCTGGTCTCAATGACAGCGGCAATGATTGATGCTGTGAGACATTCATGGTCGGTCCTTGTATACTCAGACCTACATGTGTAAGGCTTGTCTTCCCTCGTTATAACCCATGCATCTCCAAAACCCGTTGCTTTTCCCGTAAGTTCGTAATCACAACCCGGAGTCTTGCACACCACCTGAATCCGATCTCTATCACTTTTCTTCATTTTAATCTCCTGGTTCTTATCAATATGGTACTCTCTAATCTTCTTAATCAGCTCTTCTTTGCTTTGAAAAAAAATATTCTAGCGCCAGCTCACCTGTGTGCTCAATCCGTCTCCCATAGTAAACAGCATTTACTTCTTGAAAAGAAGATATATCATTGAAGTCTGTGAACGGGTGCGTATTAGTCCAGCCACTAAGCGGTATATATCCATATTTTCTTCGTATTGGCACTGGACCATCTTCATCACAACCCTCCAAGTGATCAGAGTTCCAGTTTGCTCCCTCAAATTAATCCCAGTTTGCATATCTTCCTCCGAAATTTCATTAATATTTTCAAAATCCAACCTAGTTTCGTCGTCTAATGGTGCTGGTCTGGGGTGAGGTGATGGTGGCGATAATGGTAAAGGCGCCACATGCACTGGTCTAGGTAGGGATCTTGTATAGAGTCGTGGTTGGGGTGATGGTGGAGTGAAGTGATTGTATGTTTCTGTGTCATATATGAATAAAGGAACCTTGGGAGTGTATGGTTCTGGTTGTGTTGTATAATTTGGCGCAATTGAATTTTGAGCAGAACTTCCAACCCCTGATTCTATCGGAACTCTCTTGATGTAGATTTCTATAATAAAATTTCCAGTGGCCTTTAACTGCTCGTACAAGGCTTTCCATGCAGCATCACTTAGTACTTTCACTATGATATAGGTCGGGGGTGTTCCATCGTTCACTCGAGTTGCTAATTCTAAGTTCCAACTTTCTAGATATAACCGGTGCATTCATAAATCATGGTTTTCAAGTCTCAAAGTTAGATATCATCGGGAACCATGAATAAATTAACTGGCTCTTTAGAGTAATAAATCTCATATGTATTAGTAAGAAACTTCCCACCACAGTGTAATTAAATCATGGCCATGACCAACAAACTATATTTTGGTAAATGGTAAACAATTGTCAGGTTATTAATTTAAAAATATAGGTTACTGAAAAAAATTAAAATAAATAAAAAATTATAAAAAAATTAAATTAATTTAAATTAAATAAAAAAATTACCTAAAAATCACCTCTGAAATCGTTTGAAATCGTCTCAGAATTCATCTTCTCTTTCTCTCTTTCTCTTGTGTGAGTTGAGTGAGTTGTGACTTGTGCGAGAGAGGAGAGAGAAAGATGGATATTTATAGGGCTTAAAACAGCAAAAAAAAAAATTGAGAACCAGTCATTTAATAGCCGGTGGAAAAAAAAAAAGACCGGCCATTAAAATGGTTGGTTTGGATATTTTTTTAAAAACCTAGCTAACGGGGTATATTTATTAATTTGTAATTAACTTTGGATATGAATAAAATTGTCGTCTGCAATGATTCGTTGTGGCCCATGAACACAATAAAGTTTTGTCTGTAGATTATCATAATAATATAAAATCGTTCATATCAATAGATTTGCATAAGTTTTTAATGCTTAACAAAATAAAGTCGAAATATAATGATATTTTATTTGTGCAAATAATAAGTGATAAGGATGGTATCTAAAATTTTCGATATTTTGATTTTTAAAATATAAGCTATTAAACTCTTATAAATAAAGGTATAATGAAGATACAAAATTCACAAGTAAATTTCAGAGATAGCTAAACATTGCCTCTTTTAATAAATCAATTAACCAAATTTCGGGTTATCACAATTATACAAATTACTTTATCTCAATTAATCACTTCATTGAAACAAAACTAATTCATGCTATAATAACTTTTTTTCGAACATAAACAATATCTTGATAATGTGTATGTACTTTTGCCCAACATTGACATACCAATGTGCTAAAGTTAGTCCGACATCAGGAGTGACTCTATTATCCAATAGTATTTTTTATATAAAATTAAGAAATTATTTTTCTGAAACAATATAAAAGTTTAATGGATTATAAAGAATAAATTAAAGTTACTATAATGTTCAGTGCTCTATCAAGAAATTTACTTTAATAAAATTCAGATTGGAAACTGTAAATTCGATAAAGTCCTGGGTGCGCTTTAAAAAACTCCAAAAAGTAAGAATTGGGCGCCTTCGCGACTAACACAGTCCCCTCTTCTCTCTCTCGTTTGCTCGTTAATTCTTTTGGAGTAGCTCTACTTCGCCATTGTCCTCGCTCGAAAATGGTAATTCTCCCTCTGTTTATTCTATTCGAGAAAATGATAAGAATTGTATCGAGAGATGAAGTGTAGACAGAAATAAACCAATCGTTCTTCTATGGTGGCTTTTTAGTTGTTTTCTTTCTAATATTTTTTTAGTCAGAGTTTATCCTTTTAGAAACATTCCAATTGTTGTAAGCCAGACGCAACACGGATCTATAAATCTTTATTTTCCTAACTGTCTGTTCGTGGTGAGGTTCTGGTTTTATCCAGGTGAATGGTTTCTTTTGTACTGTTTTTTTTCTTTTTCTCTTTTGAGAAAGTCAGACAGTCTGTGATTGGAAATTGGATTTCAGTAAACCCCCAAATGGTGCACACTAACCTGTTGACATTTTGTCTGAAAAGTATTAACTATGGATAAATTTTGCTTGTCCTAAATTGATCTTTTTTTAGCACATTGTTCGAACTATTGGGGCAGAGAATATGTATTCTTACAACACTTTGATTTTTTTTTTTTGTCATAAATTAATAATTCAGATATAGTTTCCTCAAGTCTGTTACTTTTTGGTAATTTATCTTTGTTTTTAAATAATTTAATTGAGCTATGTTATTTGAATTTTTACATTTCATCAACATCTGTTCTTACTTTGTAATGTTCATGTACTTTTTTCTCTTAGTAGAAGAAGTAATAGATGTTCTTCTATCTTCAATTTTTACATTTCATCAACATCTGACATGCTGGCCTTTTGCTACTATCTTCTATCTTCAATTTTTGCTTTTCTATTAGTCGAAGAAAAGGGGACTTTCATTGGAGGAGAAGCGTGAGCAAATGCTTCAAATATTATATGAGAGCCAAGACTTCTTTCTTGTGAGTTTATTAATTCATTTATTATGTATATTATACAGGGTATTTCAGGTACATTGCTCTGAGACCTATTAGTCTTAACTTCTAAAAAATGAAAAAAGCAACCTGAGTTTCATGCCTTCGTGATGTGGAAAGTATAAACTATGTTTGTTATTCCTGTTTTCTACAATTTGGTTCATTAGATCCCCAAACTTCCCTCCTTCCTCGATGTTTATCTCTCCATAAAGCAGGAAAAATGAGAGTATTTTGGGTATATATTGAACAATAATATCATAAGAGGACCATAAGAGGAGTAGAACTAGGGTGTTCTTAAGTTCACCAAGTCTTTTGTGAACTCAACTCTAAAATCTATCGGATTGGCTTCAAACGATGAATCCTAACCATTGAAATCCATCTACCTTACGAGTGATGCGTTTACATGCAAAAAATTTGGGCTTTAGAATTAATTTAGTATAGAGTCAAGCGGTCAAAATTAGAAGGTTTATAAATTAATTTTAATGCTGTCATTTTTTGGACATTTTTTTATCACTCGACTCTATACAAAATTAGTTCGAAGATTTAAAATGTTTTCATGTAGATGCATATCACTCGTAAGGTAGATGGGTTTCAATGGTTTGAATTCATCGTTTGAAGCCAATTCAATAGATTTTAGAGTTGAGTTCACAAAGAGGCTTGGTAAACTTAAGAACTCCCTAGTTCTACTCCCATAAGAGATATTTATTGTGCTTTGTAGGGTATAACAGGTGATTTTCATTTTTAGGGTATCTACTGTCATATGGGGTTTTGCATGGGCACAGTTTCTATTTATCTTCACCTTGCAAATTGGAGTAAACAATGCCTCCATATTTGTTTGGTTCTCACAAATTGTTTTTACCTAGTATGGACCAGGATGTACACATGTTCCAGGTGTTTATCTTGTGTTATGCAAAGTGTGTACTTTGCCTTGGTGGTTTTTTAATTTAAAATATCAGGAGGTAATTGAAAACTGTACATACATAAGTAAGTCCTCTTGGAAATACTCTATAGAATTGTTGTACATAAGCCCTGTTGGGAGTAAGCCCGAAGGTTCACACCCCAAGCAATCCTTGTACAATCTCTGTTATCACTGGTTGTTTATTGGATGATAACTAGTTTACTTGAACCAGTACCATAACACTCAAATCCTCACACCTTCATATTCTATAGTTAGTATTGGCAACAAGAGTAGGTTTACTTGGAAAATACTGCAAAGAATTATCTTCTCAAACTCCTTTTCTCTTGGTCAGTGGAAAGAGAGAGAGAGAAGATGTGTTATTTACTTATTTTAAGGTCGTCTTCTAACTATTCTTTCTGTTTGACGTTTAACGGAAAAAATGGTAATAGCTGAAAGAACTCGAGAAAATGGGGCCAAAGAAAGGCGTGATAAGCCAATCTGTGAAGGATGTCATTCAAACCCTAGTTGATGATGACCTTGTCTTGAAGGACAAAATTGGAACTTCTGTATATATTTCTTCTCTTTGTTATGTCTTTTCTTATCTGTCCATTTTATTAGAAGTTTTAGCTTACTTTATCAATGGTTTTTCTTTTTACTATTTTTTTTTTCAAAAAGAACAATTAAAAAGGTAAATTTGAGGTTACATTTAGCTGGAAAGCTTTGGCTAACACAATACTGACCAAATTACAACCAAAACCATGAGTTATTAGGCCTCATCAATGTGCATACAAAGAGGGCTAAAGTATATTATATGACTACTAAAAAGAATGATGCTAGTATGAACTTAAAACTTACCAAGATGGTTGGTGAGCTCAACTTAATAATCTACGTGATCGGCTTCAAACAACGAATTGTGCCTCACATCCTTTATCTCCATTTTCAATATCCAAACAGTCGATCCGAACGCCTCAACATGATCTCTATTGGGTCCAAAAACAGTGTTTTTGTACCTATCTAAAAAAAATAGTAAAAAAGTTTCCAAAAAAAATATAAAATTTGGTCTCCAAGCACATTTCAATATGGAGATCATGTTGAGGGGTTCAGATCAACTGTTTGGACTTTCAAAACTGAAATAAAGGATGTGAGGCATGATGAGGCATTTGAACCCTCTAATTTTATTTAGTGTAAAGTCAAGTGGTAAAAAAATGATAAAAAATGAATTCATTAAAAGATGGTTTAGATTCGTCATTTGAAGACAACCAATAAATTCTTGAGTTAAGCGTACCAACATCTTGGTTAGCTTAAGTACATACTAGCTTCACTCACTAACAAATGGCTTATGCATGTTTTCAGGTATACTTTTGGAGCCTTCCTAGCTGTGCTGGAAATCAGGTATCTCTTACATTTAATAAAGAGCAGCAAATAAGACCATTATAGCACTGTATTTTATCTGGTACCATACTTGACCATCGTAGATTCAGGGCTTAGGAAATTTATTTTCGTCTTGTTTCATTTTACTCCTTTGGCAGAATTTATTATAGAATTTTCTAAATGCTTAATTTAGTCTTGTGATAATAGTGTCTGGTTGCACCTGTTCTTGCTGATTCTATGCTATTACCGAGTATATACTAATCCTGGTTTTGAAGTTTTTAGATTTCGAGTTACCTATACATGTGCAGAAGTTGTGAATCTTTCTTTCAAAGATATATATATATATGAGTAAAGCTAAGGTGCTCTTAAGCTCACCAAGCTTTCCGTGAGCTTAACTCAAAAACCTATCAATCCGACTTCAAACGACATTTCCAAACCGTTAGATGTTCAATCTATATTAAAATGTGCTTGGAGAACAAATTTTACATTTTTTGGAATTTTTTTACTATTTATTAAGCCGGTTTGAAAACCGCTGTTTTCTAATGGTGCAGATTTTTAATAAAAACAGCGGTTTTCAAACCGGCTTAATAAATAGTAAAAAAATTCCAAAAAATGTAAAATTTGTTCTCCAAGCACATTTTAATATAGATTGAACATCTAACGGTTTGGAAATGTCGTTTGAAGTCGGATTGATAGGTTTTTGAGTTAAGCTCACGGAAAGCTTGGTGAGCTTAAGAGCACCTTAGCTCTACTCTATATATATATATATATATATATATTTTTTTTTTTTGCTGTAGTTGAGCAACACGTATAAAAAGCTGGAGTCTGACCTGAAAAGTAGTAAAAAACGGCATGCTGAGCTGGCAGAACAAAGAGAGAGCCTCAAAAGAGGCCGTGAAGAGTCTGTAAGTGCACTAATATTTTGGGTCCTAAACAGAATACTTACAGCATTACTATGCACAGATAACACCCAACATATCTTGTATTCACAACTGACACCCTTCTTTGTAAAATCAAATCTAAATGTAAATGTAAGAAAAGACTAAAATGCCCCTGAAGTTTTCGTACTAGTTAAGTTACTTCATATTCAGGTCATAAAAACCTGGTGCTTAACATCTATACCAATTGGCTTATTCAGTTCAAGCTGAGCATAGGGAATGTTCCACTTGACTCAATTCTTGGGGCAAACTTGTCTACATAAAGCATAAAACAACCATTCCCACTTGGCTGTCACTTGGATCTTATTCTCAAATGTTTCAAATATTTGGGTCATAGACATAAATATGGCAAATGTTATTATTTGCAAATATCATAAAATACTGGGTATAATTTGCAAAGAGCTTTTTTCACATTATTTCCCTTTTACAAGGATTGATTTTCTATACTAATGGTACAGGATGAGAGGGACGCTGCTCTAGAAGAGCTTAAGGCTACTGAATTAGAGCACAAAAAACTGAAGGTTGGTCCAATTCACCCCTTTATTCCCTGTTTGTTTCAATAGTTACCTATAAAGGTAATTTATATGATATATTATATGAAAATAGGATATAGATTGACAAAAGAATCTGACAACCTTGACGATATATTTCAATTCAAATAAAAAGTGCTTCAAAATAAAAAAAAAAAAAAAAAAAAAGTTTATGGGTTCAACATGGATATGTAATTTGAGTATAGTATAATGTGTTAAAACTTATTGAATCACTCAATGAATGGTAAAACATGTAATTTCCTATAGCCACAATATATGTATCATATAGATCAATACAAGAAGTCGGTTTCTTATTTCAATTATAGTTATAACAAGTCTTGGTTGTCGAGTTAAAATACTGTCAGTGGATCCTTACCTTATTATATTTCCTGATAGGAAAATCTAGCTTGTTATGCTGACAATGATCCAGCTGCTCTTGAGGCTATGAGTAAGAACTTACAATTCTTGTTGTTTTAATCGACCATTTTTTTACTGTATTTTATAAAGTTTGCTAGTGCATCTTTACTGGTCTTAGCAATAAGACTAGGCTGTTAAAATGAGCCTTATATGATGCCAGCATAATAAGGCATGAAGGAAAGAATTGTTTTGATGTCTTTCAATTGAAAAAACGAGTATCCCGAAAGTTTTCTTTCCACCGAGTGGTTGGTGATCAGATTCCTCATATCCATATGTGCCATTAATTTTTCCTGTGTGTAAATGTTTCAAATTGCTGACATGGCAGAACAAGCAATTGAGGTTGCCCACTCAGCAGCTAACAGATGGACAGGTTCTTATCTTTGATCAGTGATTTTTATCTATTTAAAAAGGTATATTGAAATTTTGTTATTGCGGGACATGAAACCATGTAAAAAAACTTTGGATGAATTTCAGATAATATATTCACGCTTCAGCAGTGGTGTTCTACCACATTCCCACAAGCTAAAGAACAACTTGAACACTTGTACAAAGAGGTAAATGTAGTTTTTCATTTCTTCATGTTCTGTTTATACTATTAAATTTGACCAAATGTTCTTAGCTTTGACGGTTATATATGGAGGGAAGAAAATCAATTTTGTATAAGCTGTACAGCTATCAGACCAGTTGGGAAAATAAACCAGTTTGCCTCCTATTTACTTTTCCTATAATGCCAGCTGGCACAGAACAACTTACCTTTACCCTGTCTGGTACTTGTAAGATTATATGGGCCCAACTGGTTACCTATAGTCATAAACCTTTGCACACATAAAACATAGCTTGGTACCAGTTCAGATTTGCTGCAGGTGTTGATAAGGAATTTGAAATAGAAAGTATATTTTACATGCAATCTTAATCTTATATGTAGGCTGGAATAACAGAAGATTTTGATTATCTCCCATGATATTATCACCACTTCATATACTTGTGACTTGGGACAAAGTTTATCTTGTTCTCCAGAAGTTCAATTTGAAAACGTGTAAATAATTTCTGCTTCAGTGTATTCCGTGACCATGTTATATACATAATGAATGTACAAATATGCACTTCACAGTTCACACAGTCTAAGTTCTGACTTTGAGCAACATCTGCTGTTGTTTGTTTTCTCTTAACAATTTTATCAAGAAAGGTTCATGTCATTACATTTATCTGGTTCTCTTTTGCTGCTTTATAGAATTGTTCTGTTGGCAAATAAATGCCAGAAAATATCTAAAGAGAAAGTTATTATTATTTTTAATGATACTTGGGGTTGGGGCTCTGGTTTCCTCTCTTATTTTGCTTATTCTTTTGAGACTTCGACTACTAATCTTCAATATGTTGTTACTATATATCAAAATATAAATTGGCTGTCAATAGAGAAGTGAACTGAGGTATGTAGAACATCGACTGTGCTTCCGAGTTAGTAAGACGATGGATATGAATGGTCTCCTCTCCAATAATATCAAGCTCATTTAAATGATTATTAAAAGATTGGGACCGAGATTTGGTCTAGATCAAGCCTAATCATATAAGACTAACTGCTAATAATTATTAATAGAAATTAGCTAGAAGATTGTCAGCATGTCTTCTTCATATGTACTGATCTTGATGCATCATACCACCCTTTGATTTTATCTGTAAATTTGTATAAATTTTAATTTATATAGGATTTACACTTGTAGCGAATCAAAATACTTGTGCAGTTGTGCCCACATTGTATAGGGAACTTTTGGGTATCGCGTCATTATTCATGCCTTTTGTGAGCTGATGGCGATTTTTTACCAGACGAGAGAAAATCATTGTCCATTATATTATTCTTCCTTACCTATCCGTAAATTCTTTATCTTAGGTTTGAATATATTAGTTAGACAGAAGTAGGGCTGCAAACGAACCGAACCGAATCGAACTTACCTCCAGTTTGAGTTTGATTTAAATTAATTTTGAACTAAGTTTGGTTTGAATTAATTTCGAACGAACTCAATTTTGAATCGAATTTTTTACGAACTCAATTTCGAACTTTTACGAACTTTGTTATGACTTACGAGTTATGACTTATGGCTGGACCATAGTTCGAAATTACAACACTTCAATAAAAACTCAGACATTCTGAATTCTAATTACACAGTACACCAAAGTTTATATCAAAGTTCATTACAAATACCAAAATTTATATCAAACACCAAAGTTTAGTACAATCACAGTATCCAAAGTTTTCCAAATAACCAACAGGAGCAACATCACCAAAGTTTTCAAATATCCAAAGTATTCAAAGTACAATTTAAGTTAGAACTGAGAGCAATTATGGACTGGGCGGCCTTATATTTTCATCAGCGAACATAAGTTATCAGCGGAAATCAACGGTTCACGTTTGAGTTAATTTCGAACTAAATTTGATTTGCGAACCTATTTCGAACGAACTAGGTTCAGTTTGAGTTTGGTTTGAATTAATTTCGAACTAAGTTTGGTTTGAATTAATTTCGAACGAACTCAATTTCGAATCGAACTTTTTACGAACTTTTTCGAATCAAACTCGAATCGAATTACGAACTACGAATTTTTTGTGCAGCCCTAGACAGAAGGGATCATTTTATAATGGTATTTTTAAATATCTTATAATGTTTTCTCATTCGTCCTTCCCCGAAATTTTTATTTATAGCATAATAAAAAAATCAAAAAATCAAAACACTTCAATTTTGAAGGAATTCGACATATACTCAGGCCGCACAATGTCTGTGCAGCTTCAAAAACTGTGATCTGCTCAATGCCGCTGCAGTTCCAGTCTAGAAGCCGCTCAATGCCGCTGCGGCCCGTTTACTTTTTTTAATAGTGTAAGAGAGAGAAACGCCCATTTGCGGTGGTCCTGCATAAGACCAAATTCACGTTGGCATGTTTGTTCTTCCCTAATTTTTAAATGAACCCGGCTCACCGTTTTATCATGAAATAACATTACCTCTCTTCGGGCCCCACATTTCAGTTGGTTACTTTGCTTCAACGTGTACAATTGTGGCACGAATCCATAAGCCTCGTACTCGAAGACTCGCTGGATCAAGCACCTATGATCTTCTGTAATTTGTTGTAAGTATATAAATATGTTACCATGATAGTGAAATGTTGAAAGAAACCTTTACACGGACTTACACTAAAATTTGTATACAGAGAATCAAATACATTAAATGATTTATTTAACTACGCACCTTACAAATTCCAATGTGATTTATTTAACTACGCAGCTTAAAAAATAAAAAATAAACAGGGCCGCAGCGGCATTAAGCGGTCTCTAGACTGGGGACGCAACGACATTGAGTGACCTCTAGACTGGGACCGCAGCGGCATTGAGCGGATCTCTGTCTTTGAGGCCGCACTGGCATTATGCGGCCTGGGTAGATGTCAAATTCTCCCAAAAATGAAGTGTTTTGATTTATTTTTTTATTATGCTATAAATAAAAATTTCAAGTCCTTACCTATCCGTTTATTCTTTATCTTATGTTTGAATATCTTAGTTAGGCAGAAGGGATTATTTTATAATGGTATTTTTAAATTTCTTATAATGTTTTCTCAAATAAATTTAAACAAGATTGGATATAAGAAAAATTATAAATGTTTTCTCAAAGACATACCCGGTTGAATAAAAATTATGAAAAAACTATCTCGCCTGGCTAATTTTCAGTAGTTTCATTCAGAAAATGTGATTTTCTTTCTGTCCCTCGGAATATTATTACTGATTAGCGATTGTTATATTCAATTTTAGTTGACCTTATCCCTATGTATCCATTTTGTTAACTTATTCAATAATTATTCGATATGACCTTTTACTGTTATACTTTAGAATAGTCGTCTTTTTCACATGATCAAGCAACCAAAGTCCTAGGGGTCTGCTCCATAAGAGGTACAAAGGGAGCGGAGGGAAATTGAGCTCTGACTGAATTTGTCTAGAGTCGTTTACTTGCTCCAAAATAGTTAATTTCGGAGGTGAACGGACGAAAGAGAAAAAGAGAGAAGGTGAAATATATATAGAACTTGAGCAGAGGTTTGAAGATTTTGTCACCTCCAATTTGAGATGTAGAGGAGGTGAAATGGTTGTCTATCATTTTCCCCTTTCATCTCTTTTCTTCTCTTTAATGAGCTAATTATAGAGCACACTCTAAAAATTATCTTATCAGAGAATCAGGTTTTAATATGATGAGAATCAGATTTTAATATGATGACTAACGCAATGTCTTCATATGAAAGATTGCAAATTTAAAATTCACATGAGGAATCTTGGATGCTTAATCCATCTTTTTTTTTTTGTTAAGGGATCCCTATCAAGAAGATCGAACTTAATTCATCTGAAGTGTTAAAATTCAGTTTTTATTTTTTTATTTTTAAGATGAGTCATACGTGACAGGATACCATATTGGCTATAGCGTCTATTATTATTATTTCTTTTCATTATTTTGTGAATTTGTATAAATCGTTCATTATTTTTCCAACTTTTCAAAGCTCAAATAATACTTGGGTTGCACATGAAAATCACAAATTGATGCTAATATAATTTTTTTTGGGTGACTGTACGTATTACATCTATGCTAGACTTCTCTCTAATACCAAAACTTGAGAAAAGACCTATTATTTTGGATAATTAAACATATATCTATATCTAATTTTTGTGTAGTGTTAGATTAATGTGTATATTTTTTTATTTGATTAATATATTCATTTTATAATTATGTTTACGGGATAGGGCTAATCATGAAACATTCCAAAAGCAATGCAGTTGTCAATGCAATTTCTATGCCACCAGATAGCTTTCAATTTAGTTCTGTCATCTCATTAATTTGCCATGCCACCTAATTATTTTAACACCTTTAAATTAATGATTCTCCTAATCTCTTTAAGCACCTACAGTTATGTACAAATATCATAAATAAACCTGTCTAATTAGTCTCTAAACTCACTCTTGTCTAGGTCTAGATACCCATAAAGAGCTTAGGGCACGAAGGCGATGAAAGTATTCGGTGATTGCGAGGAAACATCGTGCTGACTGACGGATGGTTAGAATCTGATGAAGTCTATGAAGAGTCTGAAGTCTCAGACTGTCTGCCTGCAAAAAAAACAGAAATACAATTTGAAAGTATAAACAGATTATTCAAAATGTATGGTTAATGTTAATGGTTAAGAAATTTTTTGTCTAAACCCAATGTGAGCTTTTTAGTAGATCTATAAAATTTCTCTAAAATTCGAGGTTCAATGTATCAGAAAAGCATGTATGGATTTACAAATAGAAATCAAAATTCCACTTGTTCATTTACAGTAATGGTAGAAACGGATATTTTGTGTGCCTTTGCACATGAACAGAAATTTTATGTATACATTTACAGATCGATAAGAACAGATATATAAAAAATATATATGCACAAAGCAATGCCAACTTTATATATATCTATAACAACTGGCAGATGTTATAATTTTTATTTCCAACTCTCAAGCTGGATTAATAAAAATAAATAAGGAATATGGAGACAAAGGACACGTGGAAATTGTATCGTAACTGGCACATGTTTGTTAACTTAATTCACCTAATTCTGATATTTCTCTGTCTTCTGCAGTTTACACTGACAAGATTTTTTCTCGCGAGAAAAAAAAAAAAAAACAATACACAAAAATTAATGGTTGAATCGTTTTGATGTGTCGTTATCTCACATACCTATTTGAAGCTAGTTGCTAAGAGTTTATATATGTAGTTATGCATCCTACTGGAATATCTGACACGTAATGCGAGTACTTTCGTTATAGTATTCACTAGTTAATTAACAAGTGGAATTAAAATATGTAACGAATTATTAATGGGTCAAGTTGACATTTGTAAACATTGGTAAAAGTCTAAGAGCCCTGCGCTTTTAATTCTTATTTAAAACCTAACCACACCATTTGACTCTCTTCCAATATGTTCACAGTTAACTATATATTGCCAGACATATACATATACATAGAGATAGACTAATATGCTTTCAGTAGCACTTCGGCCGAAGTGCTACCGATTCAAAATCGGATTTTCAAAGTCCAAATGGTCGATCCAAACCGTTCAAGTTGTTCTCCATATTGAAATCTGCTTGGAGACCAAATTTTACATTTTTTGGAATTTTTTTACTATTTATTAAGCCACTTTGAAAATTGTTGATCGCATGGTCCAGAATTTTGTTACACTGTTTTTACTGTTCACCCGGATCAGAAATTTTCAAAGTGGCTTAATAAATAGTAAAAAAATTCCAAAAAATGTAAAATTTGGTCTCCAAGCAGATTTTAATATGGAGAACAACTTGAACGGTTCGGATCGACCATTTGGACTTTGAAAATCCGATTTTAAATCGGTAGCACTTCGGCCGAAGTGCTACCGAAAGCATATTAGTCTATCTCCATATACATATATATATTAATATATATATATATATATATATATATAGAGAGAGAGAGAGAGAGAGAGATGGACTAGGCTAAGCCATGGTGTAAAACGACTTGGTACTTCACGCCATATTTTCATTTTCAAAGTTCAAATAGTCGATTCGAACTTTCCAACATGTTCTTCATATTGAAATGTACTTGGAGACCAAATTTTACATTTTTTGGAATTTTTTTACTATTTATTAAGCCACTTTGAAAATCTGAAAATCCGGATGAACAGTAAAAAACAGTAAAAATTTCTGGGCCGCCGGATCAGTGATTTTCAAAGTGGCTTAATAAATAGTAAAAAAATTTCAAAAAATGTAAAATTTGGTCTCCAAGCACATTTCAATATGGACAACAACTTGAGCAGTTCGGATCGGTAGTTTGGATTTTGAAAATGGAAATAATGAAGCGTGGAGCACCAAGTCATTTACACCATGGCTTAGCTAAGCCCAGCACTATATATATATATATAGTGGAGTCCGACTTAGCTACTCCATGGAGTAAAACGACTTTGTACTCCACGCCATATCTTCATTTTCAAAGTTCAAATAGTCGATTCGAACATTCCAACATGTTCTTCATATTGAAATGTACTTGGAGACCAAATTTTACATTTTTTGGAATTTTTTTACTATTTATTAAGCCACTTTGAAAATCTGAAAATCCGGGTGAACAGTAAAAAACAGTAAAAATTTCTGGACCGCCGGATCAGTGATTTTCAAAGTGGCTTCATAAATAGTAAAAAAATTCCAAAAAATATAAAATTTAGTCTCCAAGCACATATCAATATGGAGAACAACTTGAGCGGTTCGGATCGGTCGTTTGGATTTTCAAAATGGAAATAATGAGGCGTGGAGCACCAAGTCGTTTTACTCCATGGAGTAGCTAAGCCCAGCACTATATATATATAGTGAGTGGCTAAGCTCAAAACGTTTGCACCAAGCCCTTGGTGCAAACGAATTGTTTTCAGATTTCCAAAGTTCAAACGGTCGATCCAAACCGTTCAAGTTGTTCTCCATATTGAAATGTGCTTGGAGACTAAATTTTACATTTTTTGGAATTTTTTTACTATTTATTAAGCCACTTTGAAAGTTGCTGATCACACGGTCCAGAATTTTATTGCACTGTTTTTACTGTTCACCCGAATCAGCAACTTTCAAAGTGGTTTAATAAATAGCAAAAAAATTCCAAAAAATGTGAAATTCGGTCTCCAAGCACATTTTAATATGGATTAAATATCTAACGGTTTGGATCGACCGTTTGGACTTTGCAAATAGGAGAACCAAAACGTTTGCACCAAGGGCTTGGTGCAAACGATTTGAGCTTAGCCAGTCTCTCTCTCTCTCTCTCTCTCTATATATATATATATAGTGCTGGCTTAGCTAAGCCATGGAGTAAAACGACTTGGTGCTCCACGCCTCATTATTTTCATTTTGAAAATCCAAACTACCGATCCGAACCGCTCAAGTTGTTCTCCATATTGAAATGTGCTTGGAGACCAAATTTTACATTTTTTGGAATTTTTTTACTATTTATTAAGCCACTTTGAAAATCGCTGATCCATTGGTCCAGAATTTTTTTACTGTTTTGCTACTGTTCATCCGGATCAGCGATTTTCAAAGTGGCTTAATAAATAGTAAAAAAATTCCAAAAAATATAAAATTTGGTATCCAAGCACATTTCAATATGGAGAACAACTTGAGCGGTTCGGATCGGTAGTTTGGATTTTCAAATGGAAATATGGCGTGGAGTACCAAGTCGTTTTACACCATGGCTTAGCTAAGTCCATCTACATATATATATATATAGAGGAGGGTTCAAATGCCTCCATTTTTCATGCCTCCACCATGCCTCCATTTTTAAAAACTTTAATAACTCAAAATTTAAAACTTAAAAGTCAAAATAAAACCGTTGGATATGATCTACATCATTTTATCTATGCACGTGTAAAAAATTATGACATTTCAATTTTGTTTTGGTTGTCATCAAGAGCTTGTAAAAAATATACTAATGTGGATAATTTCTATACATTGATTTTTCAACTTATTGATTCACATAAAAACAAAATTAAAATGTGATAATTTTTTATGAGCACATAAATAAAATGATGTAGATCATATCCAACGGTTTTATTTTGACTTTTAAGTTTTAAATTTTGAGTTATTAAAGTTTTTAAAAGTGGAGGCATGATGGAGGCATGAAAAATGGAGGCATTTGAACCCTCCTCATATATATATATAATGAGGAGGGATCAAATTACACCTTTTTTGGTGACACACTTTGACACCTACCATTTTCAAAGTCCAAATAGTCGATCCAAACCGTTCAACATGATGGATATATTAAAATGTGCTTGGAGATCAAATTTTACATTTTTTTTTTGAATTTTTGTACTATTTATTAAGATGGTTACAAAATCGTTGTTTTCAGACCATTGAAAAACAACGATTTTGTAACCATCTTAATAAATAGTAAAAAAATTCAAAAAAATGTAAAATTTGATTTCCAAGCACATTTTAATATGATGATCATGTTGAACGGTTCGGATTGACTGTTTGGATTTTAAAATCGCAAAATTGACCTATAAAAAAACGGTGTCATGATGTGTCACCAAAAAAGGTGTAATTGGATCCCTCCTCATATATAATTTCAAGTTTGAAATCATTACATGAATTGTATTATTTTATTGGTCAATAGAAGCTTAGTTGTTTGATCGGTCCCTCTCGTAGTTTTAATTTATTATGCGACTTAATTAGAGGATAGATCGAGACGGTTCAAAAGCTTTTCTTTTGTTTTTTATTTTCTTAAGACAAGCCTTAAAATTTTCTTTTGAGATGGTAAGTTGGTAACCACTAGTTAAGTCTTAAACGATAGATGCGCTTCTTGGCTCTATTCGTTTTTCAATATTATTCCCTTCTCAACCACTACAAGTTCATGATGATCCATGCATGACATCATAGTATAATGCTGTTAATTATCACCATGCCCCTTAACATATTCTTAATTAACTCTTTCATCCATCTGAATTACTCCCTTTAAAGGAGTCGTGCATGGATAAGCAATTCATTTCACTAGTACAGAATACATAATCAGTGCCGGATATGGGACCGATATGTCACAATATTTACAGGTTTGTCAATTATCAGTGACAGTTGTTAACAGTAACTGACACTACCTTCTGTACTACTACATTCTCAAAAAAAACTTCTGTACTATGCACAATATCCCCAATGTTTTGTGACTGAACCATATACGTATGTATGTACTAATTCTGCACGAAATAATGTACATCTTATTCATATAGCTAGGTATTCATGTATGTGTTTTCTCAAAAAAAGGTTTTCATGTATGTGTACTATATATATATATATATATATAGGAATTGGCTACGGTGCTACGCGTAGCATAGAAGGCCTCCGTGCTACGGCTCAATATTTGAGTTTTCAAAATCCTAACGGTCGATCCGAACCGTTCAACATGATCTCCATATGAATATGTACTTGCAAACCAAATTTTACATTTTTTAGAATTTTTTACTATTTTTTTAGATAGGTAGAAAATCACTTGATCTGACTGGTATTGAAATTTGCAGATCAAGTGACTTTCTACCTATCTAAAAAAATAGTAAAAAAATTCTAAAAAATGTAAAATTTGGTTTGTAAGTACATATTCATATGGAGATAATGTTGAACGGTTCGGATCGACCGTTAGAATTTTGAAAACTCAAATATTGAGCCGTAGCACGGAGGCCCTCTATGCTACGCGTAGCACTGTAGCCAATTCCTATATATATACATAGAGTATGGCTAAGTTGCTGCCGGAAGCATTTCGGCCGAGGTGCTTACGGGGGCATATCTTGTAATTTAATGTTCAAACAACAAATTCAAACCGTTAGATATTCAATCTATATTAAAATCTACTTGGAGACCAAATTTTACATTTTTTGGAATTTTTTTGCTATTTTTTAAGCTAGTTTGAAAACCGCTATTTTCAATGCTTCAGAAATTTAATAAAAACAGTGGTTTTCAAACCAGCTTAAAAAATAGTAAAAAAATTTCAAAAAATGTAAAATTTGGTCTCCAAGTAGATTTTAATATAGATTGAACATCTAACAGTTTGAATTTGTTGTTTGAACATCAAATTACAAGATATGCCCCCGTAAGCACCTCGACCGAAATGCTTCCGGAAGCAACTTAGCCGCTCCCTATATATATATATATATATGTTTGTACTGTTTCCTGTTTCAACCACACAAAAAAAAAAAAATTAACTGTTACCTGTCTAACAAAAGCTTCAAGAGAGGAAAGCTTGGACATGGCGATAGACATGCGGCTCATGAAGCTAGCCATGTCGACAGCCGAGATGGTTAGCACGTCAGAGGTGATGGTTTCAGAGAGAGACCGGTGAACAGCATCGAGGCCATGATTAAGCGCATCCTCAGACTCTTGTACAGACTGTTGTAGGTTGCAGATTGCCACTATTTGCTGCTCTGTCAATGGCTTGATGTGCATCAATACAATCTAATTCGACAAGCGCCAGCAGAAACATGGCGTATAATTAGTATTGAGGAATTATATAATACATTCTATTGAGTAATTGCTAAATATTAGAAGTTGCATTTATTTGTTAGAAAGTAAAAAAACATAATATAAACTGACATTGTCAAACTCATGTTTTTTTCTTTATTGTAACTAATAGTGGAAGTTTTTAGAAGTAAACAAACTAACATTAGGGATGATAATTTTGCCTTTCCTTGTCACATATTTATTTTGGAGTTTATTTTTAGTCATTCACAGGAAAGGTGATGATCAGTTAATTATCACGGATGATTAACTTTGGTCCTGTTTGTGTATTATATATTTTACTAATAAAATTGTACGGTTTCGGGGGAGTTATGTATAGGTGCATCATTTAAAAATTAAATAACTACCAAGAAAAAAATAAAGTCTATAGTTGCATACTTGCATCATTTGAAAATTAAAGAAAGAAAATAATTATAGGCGAAAAAGAAACGGATTATATGCATTTGCAATTCTCTCAAGGATTTTGAAGAAATTCCTGTAGTTTTGAAAATGTAACGTACCGAGTGATATGCATGATAACATCGATCCACTTATTTATACATAAGTCAAAAAGAGCAGATGCTTGCCATTTTAAAGAATAATAATAATAAACACCGACCGACCGACCTACCTGTGCAGATTGACACATCTTTTTTGTGGAAGTTTTAAATTTTTTTTGAGGAAGTATTAATTATTAACACATCTTAATCATATAGTCTTTAAATTGTTTTATCCCAGTGTTGACTACTTATCTATTCCAGTGGCTTCTATGAATTTTACAGGTTGAAAAATACGTATTCATTTTGAGATATATATTCATTCATTGAAATGATAGTACAACTGTACAAGTACTACTGTTTCAAGGAAAGAAATTGAAAGCCCAAATATATTGATCTCAAAAAACAAACCAAGCTAGCTATATTAGCTAACCACAAGCGGCTGATTAGGTGATTGTGACAAAGTATACTTTTAATATATGGACTAAGCAAGAAAGGTGCGTCGAGCCAAATTTGATTTATATCCCTCTCAAAGAAAAAAAAATTGTTTGATGTATGAGACCAAAACTCTAAGTTGGTTTTCTTTTTCTTTGTTTTGATAAGAATTGGAAAACATAACTGAAAAAAAAAACGGAAAGCGAGATATTCAACCTAAAGATCTTCTTGGTAAGGCGTCTATAATAATAGTAATAATAATTAAAGATTAAAGATTAATATATTTTGTTTCTAAATATCTCCAGTAGATTAGATAACTGTACAAAATATGTAAAAAAGGTACCAAATCCATCTACAAATTTGGAAGCTGTCTCTATCACATTTCTAACCTCTCCATACCAACACCTACTTAAACCTTTTCTTCATGACAGAGGCATCTCGATCCCTGACATTTCACCAGGTTAGTTAATCCATCTTTTTTTCAACAAGGGTTGCTTTCAAGTAGATTATATACAATGTTATCCTTAAATTTTCAGAAAATCCCATTTTGATCCTAAAATTGATGAATGCATGATGCATCTTTAGCATGTGTTGCCATTTCTCTGTGCAACATTTGACCTTTCGTTAGCTTTCATAAAATCAAAGATGCTAGAAAACATATATCAACATTTTCTAAGTGTTGTATTAATTTGAATAAATTAATACCGTACGTACTTGGTATTTTTTTTTTTTGTTATATTTGAAGAGTTTTTTGTTACTATTTTGTTTTCTGAAATAGTGGATACCCTATATAATTTGAAGAGTAAATTTTAGACTTTCATGTTGTCAACGTTATGGTTTTTAACCAAAAATATATTCCTCTTCTTTAATTGATAAATTATTAAATTATTTTGTGGACCAAAAGAGCTATTTTAAGCCCAATCATTTAAATATTTAACTGTTATATTAATAAGGGTGGAGTTTTTGTCCAAAGGGCTTTGGACAAAACCACGTCCAAAATCAGTTGTAAACTGTCCGATCTGTGTTAAAATTTACACTGATGGTTTAGATTTACAGAACCATTCAGAGTTATTAGGTTTTAAATATGTTGGCACGAACCTTAAAGCATATCAAACGGTAAGGCTCGGTTTTGGATGAGATTATGTCCAAAGCCCTTTGGACAAAATCCAATTCCTATTAATAATATGTGAAGAGTAGATATAACTACTCTTCTAGTTCGGTACATGCATATATTTATGTGTCTTCTAACTTTGGTATCTATGTAGCATAATTAATTAAGTAGGAACATGTTGCATTTATGTGCAAGCATTACAGTACTTAGTCTTTCTAATAATAATTAAGTAGGAACATATTTCATTTATGTGCAAGCATTACTGTACTTAGTCTTTCTAATAATTGGTGTAACTTGGCCCTGTAGTTAATAACTTAGTTTCTCATATTATGCAACTTCTCTTATTAGGTTTTATCATTGATTGTCATTTTATGTCCAATTTTTTTCTTATTACTCATTTTTTTACTAGCTGATTATTCTCTTGTTGTTTTGTATGGTAATGATTGATTGGCATTCTATATCCTATCTTTTTTTTTACCAGCTGATTACTTCTTTTTTTGCATGATAAAGATTGATCGTCATTCTATGTCATTTTATTTTTTACAATGTTTTTTTACCAGCTGATTACTCTTTTCTTTTTGCATGATAAAAATTGATTGTCATTCTATTTGCTATCTTTTTTTATTTACTTATTTTTTTTAGTGGAGAAAATAACTGGGATACGCAGGTTAGAGCACACAATTCAGATACTATTTTTCTTTTTCATGATATAAATTAAAAATCTAGTCCCTTGTTCTGAAAATAACCTTTATAAGCTCTCCTGGACGGTAGCCGCCAATCCACAAGAAGCACCGCTCTGCTGGGCTCATCCAAGTTCCTGTTGTGAGGTGAAACACATCTGATCTGGCAATATGACCTTTCATATTAATCAGCATCTCATGGTGGGAGAGTGCGCTTTCTACTAGTAACTGCAACTGGTTTTCTGGCAAGTGCTCCTCCAATGCAGCACGCAGTTGGCACATGAGTTTGTGGTGCTCCTCCAGCCACCTCACATACTCCATATCAAACATGGCAGCTTCTGGTTTTGTTTCATTGTCATAAATATAATTTTGAAAAATTAGATAATGCAGGAAAAAGGTATAATGCCATCAAGTACTACAACTTTGGCATCAGATAAATATAATTTATAATTAATAAGTTACTAATTAACTGATAACAAAGTTACTAATGCAGGAAAAAGGTATATATGGCAATCTAATCAATCAAAAAAGTTATAATGCCATCAAAGTACTACAACTAATGCCAAAGTCACAGAAAGTATATATCACTGCGTTAATTTTTTTATATTTCTTTTGCAATTGTGATCTATGCAAATATGCAATATATATTTTGTGAGAAAAAAGATTACCTGCGGTGAGGGCCCCACCGGTAGTGGGTAGCCCTTGGTCATTAAAAAGTAAACCACCATCTAAGATAGGACCCTGTGATATAGAAGAGGAGGGTGGGTGAAAATAAGTAAAGGACGACTATTATAAACAAATTTTGCATATATATATATAAGGAATATAGAAAGGAGGAAACATTGCAAAGATGGGGAGAGAAGCATAGCAGCATACACAAGTTACAAGTACAATTATGGGGTGTGTGTCCAAAATTTAAATTTTTTTGTGGGACAGAAAATTAAATAGGGAAGAGGTATCTCCAGCTCTTCATAAAAACACTATATATATTCCAAATCTAATTATGAAGCTATAAAAATATTTAATTATCATCTACCTGAGTTCTAGCCATTTGAAGCTCTTGCTCTAGCTGACTTAATCTTATCCTACTTGTCTCCAGTTGTTGGATATATGCCTGGTTAGGCAAAGAAAAGCAGGATATACATATACATAAAATATTCTTCTTCTTTTTTGAGGAAATACATAAAATATTCTTTTAAGTTTAAAAAAAAATAGACTTTTATAAGACAACTGTTTCACATAAGTTAATTGTAAATTCCTAGCAATTAATAGGTCCCATTTAATTTGGTATTGTTAATTCCTTTGGTTCTACATATTTCTAATTAATAAATATGTTGAATCTTCTTGTAGATAAGCACAATTGGATAAAATAAAATCATTCTTTAATGAGAATTAATGAAATGTCTTAGTACCATGAAAATTGGATTTGGACCAGTACATTATCAAAGGCATAATAGAAAAATTAATGCTTGATTGTTACTCAAGCATAAATCAGTATAACATTTTATTGACTCGAGCCCATTTCATACCTTCTTTCGTATCCTACTTTTCCTAGCTGCTTCTCTATTCTGCGCAAGCCTTCTCAAGGTCTGTAAGCACAACAAAACTTAACAAGATGGTATGAAAACTGAAAAGTAATTTTGTGATTTCATATGGTGTCAGTTCTCTCACATATTGTACGTACTGTAACTGTTACAGTGCTTCTTCTTTTTTTCTTTCTTGTCGTTGCAAACTATGTATTCTTAATTCTAGTTCATGGAGCATTATACAGCAAGTCATGACTGTATTTGACAACACACGTTAATTAGACTTTTTTATTCTTATCAATTATCTTGGAAAATTTCAGGGCGATTAATTGCAGTTCTCGTTAGTTGATGATGAACAATTGTACAATCCAGAGATCGGTGTTTAATTAGTTTTTACATATATATACGTGTGTGCGTACAGATAAAATATTGTAGAGAAAAAAATTGAAGATTTTGCTAACTTTAGAAACAGATTATTATCATCTGATTTCTTTTCAAGAATTCAAGTAGTACTAATGGCTGAATGAATAGTAATCAAAAGGAAAAACATGCAGTAGAATGGACCCAGATAAATTATTGTAAAGGAGGTATATCAGACCAAAATGATGATATCTTATCAATAGAAAAATGTAGCAGTTAGGCGCTTATTTTCATTACTATAAACATTTGCCTATGTTTTTCTTAAAGAGAAGTAGGGTTGGTGCAACTATACCTTTGGGTCTGGAGTTTTTGGTGCCTCTTGTTCAGAGCTTGATGTTGTGGCTTTTCGACTTCCTTCTCTCTGATATGATCAGTATATCAGTATTAAGTTTTTAGTTACGATTTAGGGAAGGAAAGAAGCAGAGAGAGAGATATAGAGAGAGACGGGGGATAAACCTGTACAGTAGGCCTGAGGTCATTGCCTTGATTAGCTAATGCAGGTGATGCATGATCACTGTTCTTCCTTTGGGTTGGTGGTGCTCCCATGGCTTGGTTTACTGGGCTTTTTGAAGTGCTTCCATTCGTTAAAGCTTGACCGATCTAAAATTGTCATAATCAGACGTTATCGGCCATGAAAAACCAGAGAAAATCCAGATTTTTTATCTTTCTTTTTGGGTCTATCTGTATATCTCTTCGTAGTATATATATACATTTGTATGATACAATAAATCATATTATCATTTTCTGTTTCGCAGAGCTTTGTGCATTGTGTATGTATGTGAATACTCAATAATTATCAACATCTCAAACTATTTCCTTCTCATTTTGTTCTCTTTTTTGTAATTTTGCAGATCTTTTTGTTTTTGGAATTAGCTGGAGAAAAGCCTACTGTTGATTAAACTGATAGTTTAGAAGAGGTTACAGAGCAATTCTGCACTTTGCTGATAGTTTGAAGCTTTAAAGGGAAAATAATACAAATGACCTTTCAAAATTATTGAATAAATATACAATTAATTAAAGAGAGATACCTGGGTTGAGGGGTCCACAGCATGCATGGGCTGAGAAGGGAAGATGTTGAGAGTCTGATCTGCACACATTAACACCTGCATGCATTTAGTGATCTATAATGGTGCAATTCAAGTTAGCACACCTATAACACCCAATTCCCGAACTAATTTATTTTTTCCTGTATAATTATAAATATGTAAACAATGTAGGATATGTTCCTCTTTTCATTAGTTTGTGTGGTGTTGATTCAGTCATTTAATATATTCTTTTAGTAACATCACTTCCCTCTTAATGAATTTTTAAAAATGATCTTCTAGAATGAATGAATAAATAGTGTTCTGAAAAGTCAACACCAAATATATTTAACCTTCTCTTCTGTTCATTCTTGCACAAAAGAAAAGCTGAGAACTAATTACCGAGAGAACCATTCCATGGAAATGTGCCAAGGAAGCATGGAAAAGGAATAGAAAAAGAGGAAAATGAAGATCAGTTGAAAGGAACTGATGAAAGAGAAAGGAGAAAAACAAAACCAAAATAAGATAAAGGAAGGATATGCCTCTCTCTTTTTTTATTTTTTTGCCTTATTTCTGTATTTCTCTTCTTCTTTTTCCTGATAATACTATATTGTAAGGAAAATATGTCTATCTGATTCGAGAAAAACCAGATCGGAGAAAAAAAAATTAAATTGACTTACAATTTACTGCATAAAGGACAAACCATATATATTTTGAAAAGTTATAAAAGTCTCCTGTTTTCCCAATGTGAAACAAAGAAACAGAGAATATTATAAATTAGGTAAGCAGAGATCTGAGTTACGTCTGTTTTCTTGAAACGACGATTGATCATGATTATCCAGATACTTGAAAATGTCTTGATCCAATTCAGCCATATCATAAACAACATTACCCCTATAAAATACACAAAAGGAAATAACAAACAAGTATATATTAAGAAAACGTGAGATACATTTGATGCTATTTTGAAATTTTTAATTGGATTATGCTGAACTGTCCTCAATTATAGAACGAGTCTTATTGCTAGTATTTCTTTTTTTATTTCTCTACCTATTTGAAAACATCTTGGTTGCTTCTACTTCTACCTAATGAAATAAAATACTTTTCTGGTATAAGAATTTACATTAATATATTCAAGCTTGTAAGAATAACTAACCGGACAAAAAATTAGACATTAATTCATGTAACCTCCCCGCCACCCCAACGGTGCCTCCCGTCTATTCTAAACAAACAAGTATTATTTTTTTTTTTTCCTCTCTAATAGATTCTAAAGTATCTCCACTTATTTACCCCTTTTCTTTAAAAGGATCAAATTAAGAATAAGCAAGCCAAATATTACTATAACTTCAAATTAAAATGAAAGTAAAACCAAATTACGAAAGTAAACCCAAATTATGAAAACAAAACCTCTAATAAATAACTCAAGTCCCCAATTGAAGTTTTGTACTCCCTAGCTTCTCATAATTCTTCAACTAAAATTGTTGCTAAAATGTTTAAAACAAGTAGATGATGTCTAAGATTTATAACTTACACAGAAGAGGATGGGCGACTCATCACTGCAAATTAATCTGAAATTCTTGTTTGTTTTTGTATCTATGGTCTCTTTTATCTCAGGAACTTCTCACAAGCTAGATCAGCTTCACCTCTTCAGATTCTCCTTCACCTTAGTTATCAATATAGAATCTGAAACAGATTCTTTATTGTCTTTATCAGAAAAAAGCATGCAATACTAGTTAAAATTCACCACTAAACCAACTTTTTGCACCTCCGATTGGAGGTACTCCGACTGTGTAAAATCTCCAAGAAATACAAAGGAAGAGAATTTCAATAAAAAAATGAGGAGTCTTTCTCCTCTGAGTTCCCTCTTAATCTCTTTCTCCCCTTCTTTTTGACCAAGAGATATGAAAAGGCTTAAGAGATGTGGTGCGAAGCTAGTTAGTGTCTAATAGTCTAACATGAATTAGCAAAAGAGTTGGTAAACTTGCCTTATTTATATATTTCTGAACACATGGTGAAGTAGCTATCAAAATATAGTCATTTTCTACTTTGATTTAGTATTTAAAAGGAAAAGGGAGTCTCTTCACCGCACGGTGACTTAACCCGTATGTCTCGGCAATAGTGTGAAATGACGATAATATCCTTAGCTACGTGCTGACATGCATGTGACCGCAACCAGACTCGTTTTATTGACTGTATCTCACTTGGTATCGTTTGTGACTCCCGGCTCATCATAGTGAAATATCGAAAATACCCCTTTGTACATGGGTAAGCAAAGAAAAGATACAGTGAAAAGTGGCATGCACCGCGTACCTCTGTGAGACAAGTGTCAGATATGAACACAATTAAATTAAAAAAAAGGTTGACAATTAATGAATCCATATGGACTACAGTTTCTTTTTTTTTAAGGTTAGTGACTTAACCCGTATGTTTCGGCAATAGCGTGAAATGACTATAATATCCTCAGCTACGTGCCGTCATGCATGTGACCGCAGACAGACCCATTTTAATGACTGTATCTCACTTGGTATGGTTTTTGACTCCCAACTCATCATAGTGAAATATCAAAAATACCCTTTTGTACGTGTGGGTAAGCAAAGAAAAGATACAGTGAAAAGTGGCACGCACCGCGTACCTCTGTGAGACAAGTGCCAGATATGAACATAATTAAATTTAAAAAAAAGGTTGGCAATTAATAAATTCATATGGACTACGGTTTCTTTTTTTATAAGTTAGTGGCTTTAAATGAACTACAGTTTCATAACAATAAGAACATAAATGTATCATAATATTAATATAGATTATTTTATCTTCCTTTACCTATCACAAATTTTCCTTTGAAAACTTGTGTTCGTTGTCATAGGTATATATGTATATATGTATATCTAAGTTACTAGTTTGTGTCAAAGATAATTTGACGTTACACTAAGAAATAAACAGAGTTTTCATGGGTGCAATAACATTTCAAACTATAATAATACATTTGAAAGAAAATGAGATGCAAATGTATTTGAGCTACTTTTCCCTCTTGATCAATGACCATTATTTCTCCAAACTAACTTGTTTTAAAACAATAAACGAGCGTTTATACAGTTATTAACAAATTGAATTTCTAAACATTCTTTGTTCATTAGTCCGCATATTCTTTCGTTTTTAATAGAGAAAACCCTAATAATTAGCTAGGAAGTCGATAAAAAAAAGATGCTAGTGCTCAAAGCAAAACAAAATAAGAAAGAATTTCAGTATTTAGTTTCCAATTTGTGATAAAGAGGGGCTTTTATTTTGTACCTCGAGAGACATGGTACGTTATTTTGTGCTTAATATAACCTGTTATTTTTTTAATGATGTATGATGGATATATATATATATATGCTGATGGATCATATGCATGCATATCAATGCACATCCATATATTCCAAGTATTAATTTGTGTCAAATTGACACACAATTAATTATGAATAAGGTCACATAAGAACGTCCATATAATATCCTTTTTCCATGCCCTTTCTTGTTTGGAATAACTCAGAGACGGCTCTTGATCCTGGATCCGCTCCTGAGTACGCATCTTGATGCAGATCTGACGGCTCCAACTGGGCATCGGACCATCCCCACTCCTTTTACATAATGTGGAGCCTAGTGTTGGCCTTTTGCTACAGTGCCCCATGAGATGCAGTTCAGAACTGTTCAACAAAGAAAGAATCACAGCCGTACGTGAGATCAACGGATCAGATCTGGTGAATTGCACCAACAGTTATTGAGAGGATATCTCTTCTTTACGAGTTATATCCTATATCACTGCAAAAAATCTTGTTCCAGTTAATTGCATTGAGTAATCCAAATTAGAACCAACAGTACAACAGACCAAACACTACATAATAATGAACATGAAAACATTCGTCCCTAATTAAATAAAAATATATATATATATATATTCGTCCCAGATCTTATGTGGTATATTTTCACTGTCATCGACTTATAGTGCAGATACTGCCGCATAAAGTTTTCAAACTTAAATATGTTCAATTAGTCAGGAGATAGCCCGACTTCATACAATTCATATCATAATAACTATAACTAAATTTGAGATCGGCTGACGTGCTTCCTCTAGTATTTCAACAATATATTTTTGGTCTCAAAATCTATCAAATCAGTTTTAAACGACAAATTCAAACCATTCAAAACCGATCTCTTTAATGAGAACTTTTTTTCCATATAAAAAAATTTAATTTTACAAATTTAGTTACTATCAAGTCAATCGGTCAAAATATGAAGAATTTTGTATGCATTTTAATGCACTATTTTATTAATCTTTGACTACTTGACTTGATAGTAAATAAATTTAAAAATCAAAAATTTTAATATGGAAACAAAGCTCTCATTAAAGAGATCGGTTTTGAATGGTTTGGATTTGTCGTTTAAAACCGATTCGATAGATTTTGGAGGCCAGAAACATATTGTTGAAATACTAGAGGAAGCATGTTAGCCGAACTCACTAAATTTTGAATTTTGATCTGAATTGTCTGATTAGTTTTAACACGAATATTAAAGAGATTTTGTGTATTTCATTTCGGATTGGATTGGTCCAGATCATACTGTTAGATCTATTTTGGTACAAATATGTAGGGGCTTTATGCATTAATTTCACCTCGAATCTGATTGGTCCGTATTCTGATAGGGGTTTCGAATCTAAACTCAAAATTTGAGTTATTCCAGGGGATCCGGACTTGAATTCATATCACTTATGAGTAGGGTTAATGCATCATTGTAGTTGTGTTTTAATTATGTCTCGTATTGACATTTTTGTTTTCAAAGTTTAAATAGTCAATTTGAACTGTTTAACATGATGTTCATGTTGAAATATATTTGAAGATTAATTTTTTTTTTTTATTATTTTTTAGATAAATATAAAATTATTGGTTTTGGTGATTCTAGTCTTCTGAAAAAAAAAATTACAAAAAATGATGGTGTAACGTCAACATGACATGTTGAATCCTTCTGTATTCATGCCATGTGGCATGCGTGCAGCTTGGGCCCTTCTTACTCTTTTTGGAGCATGGGCCTAGGGTTGATGTGCTAGGGGGTGGGCCCATTGATAGCACACGATCTAGTGACACGATGATAATAATTTACATTTTTTTCGAACGAAAAATTATTTAGAATATCCATTCATTAATTTGTCTCTAATCAAATATTATTTCATTCAATTAACTTCAGAAGTACAAATTTTACCAATAAATATTATCGGTTCAATTTTTTGTTGGGTTATACAAAGACATTCAATATTTTGAGTAGAACTAGGGTGTGATGTGCTCACCAAACTCTTTGGTGAGCACAACTCTACATAAACTATCTGATTCACTTCAAACGAGATGAATCCAACCGTTGAAACCGATGTATTTTACGAGTGATGCATGTACATGCAAAATTTTGAATTTTTTGAATTCATTTAGTCTCAAGTCAAGTGGTCAAAATTGATGAAAAATGAATGATCCAAAATGAAGTTGTTTTAATGCATTCAAAAAATTCTCAATTTTGACCACTTGACTTGAGACTAAATGAATTCAAAAAATTCAAAATTTTGCATGCACGCTCATCACTCGTAAAGTACATCGGTTTCAACGGTTGGATTAATCTCGTTTGAAGTGAATCTGATAGTTTATGTAGAGTTGTGCTCACCAAAGAGTTTGATGAGCACATCACACCCTAGTTCTACTCCAATATTTTTATTGGCTGCTGCCTCGATGTGTGAGGTATACCTCATTTAATGATTAAAAAAGTTATTATATTGTCAACTCAAAAAAAAAAAAATTATTATATTGTGTAATCTTCAGTTATATAAATTTGTCTACATCTTTTGATAATATGCCATACTTAATAGTATATATTTTAATTTAAAAATCATTTTTTAAATACGTAATTCTGTTTACAGAACAAAGTCGGAGAAACAATTTATTTGAAACATCTTTTAAATTGCGTGTACGAATTGCCTTGCGGAATTAAAGGCCTCGTTTAATCACGGAAAATGTTTTCTATTTTTTTTTTTTTAGGAATGGGAAAGTTTGATTGAACTACTCCATTTGCATTCTTTTTTCATTTCCTATTTCTCTATACCCTTAGAATGTCTAATTCAATAAAAAAATGTGTTTGCCTTAGCGTACACATCATTTTTAAAAGAGTATATAATATGTATAGGGTCAACTTCAAAAATTTCAATTAGTAAAACTTCTGCAGTCATAAACAGAACTAGAAAATTAAGATTAAAAGGCTGAATAAATTATTGTACGGAATTTTAATTAATAAGGAAGCTTAAAGGTATAAGTACTTACAAAAATTATAAAATATAAAATTGCTATTTTTTAATTTATAGAGGTGACTTGAACACCTCTAATTAAGATACGTCTCTCCCAGTGTACAAGTTGTGGCTCACATATTTGTAAACTGTGAGCAGAAAGTAAATGTGGTAAAATATTTATAAAATTAAAGATGAATTATTATCGAAAATATGATAAATGAAATGTGTAATAATGGTTTTTTCTTAAAAAAAGAAAACGTAGGTCATATGTGTAGAATTAATGTTGATGGCATATCCAGAAATATAACTGTCAAGAATTAGGTTAATAACATAGCCAAGATAATTGCAAAAGTATTTGCTGGTTAAATAGTTTTTATTTTGGGAAATTCTGAGTGTATCTATCGTTTTTTATATCTAGCAAGGCATGGTACTCATTTTAGAAAGGTAAGCATTAAAAGTGGAGATTTCAAAATTTAAACTTAAAAAATTATTGCCAACAACTTTGTTTTCTTCTTTAGTCATTTTTTCCGTAAATCTCAATTATGGACTTACAGCTTAAATTTTAAAAGTGACGAGAAATCAGTTCAAATGTGTAATTTTACGAAGCTCAAATAAAAAAATTGTGTTAATTTATCTACTATGGAAAGATTATTTTGAAGTAAATCTACTCGGCAATTAATTATGAGATAAGGTCAAGATTCTGCCGTACTTAATTAAAATAATAGATGCGCAGAAATATATTTTTCTCTAGCTTCCTACAACCAGTTGCAAATAATTAATTAGTCGGTAGCTTGTTGCACTAGTTTCTTTTCAATCATAAATATAAAAATGGAAATGTACTAGAATTTAAAAATAAAAAAGATAGAGCCGGGTCTTACTACATAATTGCTCAGTTAAAGGTACGTCTTAACTAAATAACAGATAACCTAGAATATATATGTAATAAATTAAGAATAATATCAAATAGGCATTTGCTTCGGTGGACATAAGGACCTATTTGTAAAATGAACATATTTTCATTTTCAAAGTTCAAACAGTCGATCCGACCGTTCAACATTATCTCCATATTAAAATGTACTTGGCAGTCAAATTTTATATTTTTTTGAATTTTTTTACTATTTATTAAGTTTTTTACAAATTCAATGGTCTGAATTTGATTAGTTTTTGTAAAATACTTAATAAATAGTAAAAAAATTCAAAAAAATGTAAAATTTGACCTCCAAGTATATTTTAATATGGAGATAATGTTGAACGGTCGGATCGACTGTTTGAACTTTGAAAATGAAAATATGTTCATTTTACAAATAGGTCATTATGTCCACCGAAGCATCCCTCTATAAAATAATATAGGCACAATTTTATTACATCCTTTCCAAAATCAAATTTAAATTATTTTCTTTTTCAATAATTTCAATTGTCTTATCCTTCCGATTAACCAACCGTTGTCTTTTTATTAAATCTATCGCCTCACTGATATTATCTATTTTATCCTCCATACTAAATACACATGCTTATATATCTATGTTGTTCTAGTTTTCTTTCTTCTTTTTTTATTACTAGAGTTGTTCCTCAGGGTTTGCCTTGAAATAAAAATGAGGAATTAAATAAAATTAGATATTTGAAATGAAAAAATATACGAAATATTATATTAAGCATATATTGAGAGCAAATAAATTTTATACAATATCAAAGATGTGTATAATAATGAATAAAACATGATTAGTCGCCCGATGATTCACGCAGGGTTACACAGCAAAGTTTTAGTGTTTTTAGAATTACATTGCACCTTATACACATCACACACTTATTTCTTTTAATGAATAAAGAAAAGCATGCTACATAAGTCATCCGATCAAGATAGATGAAAAAAGAAAAAGAAAAAAAAATCAGACAAACCAAAGCATGGATGATGTGAAATAAGATAGTCCATAGATTCTCAGAGGAGTCCTTCGGCCAGTTACATAGTCTACAATTAATTAACATTCTAATTTGTCGAGAATAAGATTGTCGGAAATGAAGCCGAGATTTTTATTTTTACCCAAAAAAAAATTTATTTTAATATAATTAACCAAGTTTCTGAAAAAATTATATTTGTACCCAAACCGTAAATATTATTTACGGTTTGAATTTTTTTTTTTTTTTTTTTTTTTAGAGAAAAATAGCTAAAATGCTGAAATGAAATATAACACAAAAAAATCGAATTGTTTTTTAAAATATTTGTTAGAAAATACGCTACGAATAGGGCCAATTTTGTGCTAAAATATGGTAAATTACAATAATTATGCTAAAATACGGTAAATTTACTAAAATGCTGAAATTACCATAATTATGTAGAATTATGCTAAAATACGGTAAATTACGTATGAATAAGGCCGATTTTGTGGCATCTTTCATAAATCATAAAAAATAGTAAAAAAATTCCAAAAAATAATAAAAATTGGTATTCTACAAGTTCATAGATAACTAATTTACTGAGTTACGTAGATTGGAGAATAGAAATGAAAATCTTAATCGAAAACTTCAACTGAAGTTTTGAGGCTCTTCCCTTTTTTTTTGGCGATTCTGAATTTGGAAAATTTGCAAAGCAAGTTCGGATGCATGCACATTTTCACAAGCTTTCTGAAAAGTGGTCATTTGCTGAAATCGGACACTCGAGCGCCGTTTTATGGCCATTTAAAGTTTTGTCGTCGTTTTTCACCTTTTCAGTGAAAATATCATCCCAATTCATACGTAATTTAGCATAATTTACCGTATTTTAGCATAATTCTACATAATTATTGTAATTTCAGCATTTTAGTACATTTACCGTATTTTAGCATAATTATTGTAATTTATCGTATTTTAGCACAAAATCGGCCCTATTCGTAGCGTATTTTCTAACAAATATTTTAAAAAATAATTCGATTTTTTTGTGTTATATTTCATTTCAGCATTTTAGCTATTTTTCTCTAAAAAAAAAAAAAATTCAAACCGTAAATATTCTGTACGGTTTGAATTCTTAATTCAAACCATTCTTAATTCAAACCGTAAATAATATTTACGGTTTGGGTAAAAATATAATTTTTTCAGAAACTTGGTTAATTATATTAAAATAATTTTTTTTTTGGATAAAAATAAAAATCTCGGTGAATGAAGGGCTCGGAAATCTTGTTCATATTTATTTTTTACTATTAAATTTTGAAACAAAACCTTTGGTCCTTTTTGAAGTTATTCAGCTGGTTATTGCTTGAATTACTCGACCATGCAATTGGAAATTATTGAGTTCTAATAAATTGTTTAAGATAATTACTTTAAGCATTAAGTAATTGAAGAGCAAACCCTAGACTAAATTTCTTTTCTTAAATTCTAGAGAACTGATAGGGGCGTAAAGTTCGCATTCTAATAAAATTTATTATATTTTCTGCTTTAAGAATTTTATTTTGACCGAAAGAGAAGAGGGAATTTTCGCCAACATATTTAAGTCACTTCTGCTAAGATTGTTGTAATTTTTCCATAAAATTGTGACCATAAAGGAAATTGCTGGCATCCAAATGGTTAATAAAAATAAACTAGCTAGTAGCCCGACATTTTTAACAATACCCTAAGTTAAATAAAAATTATTAAAAATACCCACGGTCCCAAATTTTTATTAAAAATACCCATACCTGCCAATTATTGGCCGGTTCCGTGATTTTTTTTTTTTTTTTTAGAGAAAAATTGCTAAAATGCTGAAATTAAATCTAGCAAGTTGCAACCGGACATAATATTATAAGAGTTATTTCAATTAATTGAAATTGTTGTTTTGAATAAAAAAATTATTTTGTTTTATTTTAAACTATTTCCTGTATACCAAACGGGGCTGTATTGTTTCGTTTTATTTTTCTGCATGTATACCAAACAGGGTTTTATTGAAAAGACAGCAAAAAATGATGTCTAATATGATCTAAATATCAAAATTTGAACATTTTTTGCTGCTGTTTAAGTGTTCAAATTTTCAATAATTTATTTTTGCTGTCTCAAAAAAAAAATTTCAACCTTTTTGTTGTTGCTGTTTAAATAGTTAATGAGAATATTATTTTCAATAGTTAATGAGCTATTATATTATTGAGTTTACGGTTTACGGTTTTAGTATATATTAATTGGGATTAAGTTTCATAAATAAATAAAAGAAATTATTTTACAAATAATCATCTCAATTACACCGTTTCTGTAAAAGAATGTAAAAAGAATGTAAGAATGCAAAAGACACATTCATTTTTAAATTTAAATTCTTCATCTCTTGGTAACCGGAAATTGTATCCGGTTACCCATTTTTTTTTTAAATTATATAAAAATTAACTTGATTTTTAAAGACTTGATTGTGACTTTTGTAACTGTTGAGTATTAAATGGAGAGAGTACAAAGAGTAATATATATTTCTCACACTCATTCATACATGTCTCTCACTCTATTCATGGTCTCTACAACTTATTTATACAAGGCCTATGTCGGTTTAGATAGTTCTAGATAATACAAATATTTAAAAAAATAATTCGATTTTTTCGTGTTAGATTTCATTTCAGCATTTTAGCAATTTTTCTATAAAAATAAAAAAAATAAAAATTCATGGAACCGGCCAATTATTGGCCGGTTGGACTATTTAATCGGTACCGGCCAATAATTGACCGGTATGGATATTTTTAATAAAAATTTGGGACCGTGGGTATTTTTAATAATTTTTATTTAACTTAGGGTATTTTTAAAAATGTCGGCTAGTAGCTTGTTTTATGCACTTTTTCCCCTCTATGAACTTGTCTTTGGGCTGAAAACGGATTTGAATTATCAGATAATTCCCAAATATGGATTCGGATACAGATTTGGTCACAGATGTCTAAACAGAACGGATATCCGGACTCTATCTGAAACCTGTTCTCTTCAATAGTGAGAGAGTTCGAACCTAGTCCTAGACGGATTTCTAAGCGTATCTCTCTCCTCTCTCCGCCAACTTCAATACAGCTAGCGTTTAAGCTAAGTATTTATATACTACCCACATCCTATCTCTCATTCCAGTGTGAAACTAATGAATTTCATCCATCCGGACACCAATTTTTCCTGTAGAATTGGGCCCCAGGGACTATGAGGGACACTTGTTAACCATTCTATCACTTAACTCCACTTAATTTCATTCATCCGGACACCTGTCAGCTGACTACCAATTTTTCCCGTTTCTTATGTAATTTAATTAATTTCTAGGTGACATTAATTTCTAGGTGGACCGGAACACCAATTAACTTCTAGGTGACATTGCCTAGCTATTTTATTTTTTTCTTGTACAAATGTCCAGTATATGTTGATATATTATCATTTCTGACATAATTAATTAGTCATAATTATAATGTAATGAACTTACTATTTACGAAATCATGTGCACTACTACTATTTAAATAGTAAACAATTTATTGGGGGCGCACAGTAATAACTTTCATTTCGAATTCGTCTCGAACTTTTCGCTCCCAAGCTCATATGACTCAATTATCCGATAATTATTCGTTTCGTATCCGTATTCATAGATTATTCGCTTCATATCCGTATCCGTTTAAGGCAGATTTGATTTTGAATTTTGACATCCGTTTACTATCCGTATCTGTCTTTGTATCTGCTCATTGAAAGATGATTACGGATATAATATTAGCATTATCTGTATGAGAAGGGATCAAATTACACTTTTTTTGGTGACACACTTTGACACCTACCATTTTGAAAGTCCAAATAGTCGATCCAAACCGTTCAACATGATGGATATATTAAAATGTGCTTGGAGATCAAATTTTATATTTTTTTGAATTTTTTCACTATTTATTAAGATGGTTACAAAATCGTTGTTTTCAGACCATTGAAAAACAACGATTTTGTAACCATCTTAATAAATAGTAAAAAATTCAAAAAAATGTAAAATTTAATCTCCAAGCACATTTTAATATGGTGATCATGTTGAACGGTCCGGATAGACTGTTTGGATTTTGAAATCGTAAAATTGACCTATAAAAAAAACAGTGTCATGATGTGTCACCAAAAAAGGTGTAATTGGATCTCGTATATATATATATATATATATCGTTTAGGTTCGAACTTTGGAGTTCTAGAAGATCTCGAGACGTCTAACGACTTCCCTACGACCACAAGTGCGGGTTTCCTAGACTTTATAAAATTATCTTACTTGCCTATTGTCATTCAACTGTTTATTATTATAGCATTAGTTGAATTTATGCATGTTGTTTTCGAACCATTAGTATTATTTGAGTAGAACATATATAAATTGCATGAAAGAATATGATTCATACATTGACCATTGGACTTACATAAATAGGATGTATTGAGCATGGCATGAATTGTGTGATTGAATAAATGTACTTGAAATGAACGGATAAGGAAACTGAACAGGGGCCGATATGCTTGCATATTGGGATGTATACATTAGGTCTAGTGTTCGACTGGACCCCTCGTTAACGTGACTGTAGGCGAAAACGGTCCTGTCACGGATGTGATTGTAGGCTGACGCGGTCCTTTCATAGATGTGATTGTAGGCGCAAGCGGTCCTATCACCGCCAAGACCTAGCGGTATATGAATTCACCGTCTAGTGAGGCAAACGAAATAGATTAACGGAATTTTGAAAGTAAATGAAAGTTGTAAGTAATGATAGGATATGTATTGCATTAGAAGAAGCTTACGCATTTTAAATATGTATGTTCATATTTGTGAGAAAAAGTAAAGGTTTTATAAGCTCTGGGCTGGAACTAAATCCCGCACTGAGAGAAGGTTCGATCTCTCACCCGTTCCACTTTTATGTGGGTTCCAGGTAACGAAGAGGAAAGACAACAAGTTGAACATGAAAAACAACTCTTACAATATGAAAGACAACTTGAAGAAGATGAAATAAAACTAGCAGAACATGAAATACAACTAGAAGAATATGAAAGACAACTAGGAGAAGATGAAATACAACCAGTAGAACATGAAAGACAACCTAAAGAACATGAAAGACAACCGAAGAAGATGAAAATAAACTAGTAGAAAATGAAAGACAACTAAAGGAAGATGAAATACACTCATTAGGAGATGAAAGACAACTTGAAGAAGGTTAAATATAACCATTGAAAGATGAAATACAGCCAGTAGTAAATGAAAGACAACTAGTAGAACATGAAAAACAACAAGTAGAAGATGAAAAACAATTAGAAAAGATGATATACAACCAATAGAACTTGAAAAACAACCAGCAGAACGTGAAAGAAAACCAGAAGAAGATGAAAGACAACCTGTAGAACATGAAAGACAACAAGAAGAAAGATAACTAGAAAAAGGATGAAATAAAATTAGAAGAAGATGAAATACAACTAGAAGAAAATGAAAGACCGAAAGAAGATGAACTTGAAAAGAACAACTAGAAAAGATGACATACAACCAATAGAACTTGAAAAACAACCAGCAGAACGTGAAAGAAAACCAGAAGAACATGAAAGACAACCTGTAGAACATGAAAGACAACAAGAAGAAAGATGACTAGAAAAGGATGAAATAAAATTAGAAGAAGATGAAATACAACTAGAAGAAAATGAAACACCGGAAGAAGATGAAATGCAACCAGCAGAACATGAAAGACAACCAGTAGAACATGAAAGACAACCTGTTGAAAATGAAAGACAACTAGAAGAAAATAAAAGAAAACCAATAGAACACGGAAGACAACTAATACAAGATGAAAGACAACTAGAAGAAGATGAAAAACAACAAGTAGAAGTTGAAAGACAACTAGAAGAAGACAACTAATAGTAGAGGAAAGACAGCTAATAGAACATGAAAGACAACAAGTAGAACTTGAAAGACTACCAGTAGAAATGAAAGACAACCGGTACAAGATGAAAGACAACCGGTAGAATATGAAAGACAACCAATAGATCACGAAAGACAGTATAACATAAAAGACAACCAGTACAAGATGAAAGAAAACTTGAAGAAGATGGAATACAACTAGAAGATGATCAAAATTAACTAGAAAAAAATAAGAAAAACAACTATAAGAAGATGAATACAAACCACTAGAATATGAAAGACAACAAGTAGAACATGAAAAACCAATCTTACAATATGAAATACAACTAGAAGAAGATGAAATACAACTAGAAGAAGATGAAATACAACTAGAAGAAGTTGAAATACAACCAATAAAACATGAAAGACAACCAGTAGAACATGAAAGACAACCTGAAGAACATGAAAGACAACCAGAAAAAGATGAAAAAAAACAAGTAGAAGATGATGAAATACAACCAGTAGAAGATAAAAGACAACTATATGAAAGTAAAATACAACCAATAGTGAAATACAACAATAGTAAATGAAAGACATGTAGAAAATGAAAAACAACAAGTAGAAGATGTACAACCTGTAGTAGAGGAGAGATAACAAGTTCAACATGAAAGACAAATAGTAAATCATGAAAGACAATCGGTACAACATGAAAGACCACCACAAAATGAAAGACAACTAGAAAAACATGAAATACAATTTGTAGAAGATCAAATACAACTAGAGGAATATGAAAGACAACAAAAAGAAAGATAACTAGAAAAAAGATGAAATCAAACTAGAAGAAGATGAAATACAACTAGAAAAACATGAAAGATAACTTGAAAAAGATGAAATACAACCAGCAGAACATGAAAGACAACATGTAGAAAATGAAAGACAACTAGAATAAATTGGAACAAAACCAATAGAAATGAAAGACAACCATTACAAGATGAATGACAACAAGAACAAGATGAAAGACAACCAGTAGAATATGAGAAACAACCAGTACCAAATAAGACAACCAGTAAAACATGAAAGACAACCGGTATATCATAAAAGACATTCGATAGAACAACAAAGACAACCAATACAAGATGAAAGCCAAATTGAAGAAGAAGAAATACAACTAGAAGAAGAAGAAATACAACAAGACAAATATGAAAGACAAATAGAAGAAGATGAAGTACAAACCGCTAAAACACGAAAGACAACAAGTAGAACGTTAAAAACAACAACAACAAGATTAGATAAAACTAGAAGAAGATGAAACACAACTAGAAGAAGATGAAATACAACAAAAAGAATATGAAACACTACCAGTAGAACATGAAAGACAACCAAAAGAAAATGAAAAAAACCAGTAGAAGATGAAAAACAACCAAAAGAAGATGAAATACAATTAGTAGAAGATGAAATACAACCAGTAGTAAATGAAAGACATGTAGAATACAAAAAAAAATCAAGTATAATATGAAAGACAACTAGAAAAAGATGAAATACAACCAGTAGTAGAGGAGAGACAACAAGTAGAACATGAAAGACAACCGGTTGATCATGAAAGACAATCGGTAGAACATGAAATACCACCACAAGATGAAAAACAACTAGAAGAATATGAAATACAATTAGTAGAAGATTAAATACAACTAAACGAATATCAAAGACAACAAAAAGAAAGATAACTAGTAGAAAATGAAATACAACTAGAAGAATAAGTAAGGCAACAAGAAAAGATGAAATACAACCGCTAGAACATGAAAGACAACCAGTAGAACATGAAAGACAACTTGAAAAACATGAAAGACAACCAATACAAGATAAATGACAACTTGAATAGATGAAATACAACTAGAAGAGAAAAGACAACTAGAATAATTTGAGAGACAACTATTAGAACAGGAAAGCCAACCAGTAGAAAATGAAAGACAACCAGTATAACATGAAAAACAACTACTATAACATGAAAACCAACTAGTAGAAGATGAAAGACAACTAAAAGAAGATGAATACAACCAGTAATAGAGGAGAGACAACAAGAAGAACATGAAATACAACCAGTACTAGAGAAAAGACAACCAGTAGAACATGAAAGACAACTGGTAGAACTGGAAATACAACCAGTAGAACATGAAAGACAACCTGAAGAACATGAAAGACAACCATAAGAAGATGAAAAAAACAAGTAGAAGATGAATGACAACAAGAAGAAGATGAAAAACAACTTGTAGAAGATAAAAGACAACTAGAAGAAGGTTAATTACAACCAGTAGAAGATGAAATACAGCCAGTTGTAAATGAAAGACAACCAATAGAACATGAAAAATAACAAGTAGAAGATGAAAGACAACTAGAAGATGATGAAATACAACCAGTAGTAGTGGGGAGACAACCAGTTGAACATGAAAGACAACTGGTAGATCATGAAATACAATATGTAGAACATGAAAGACCACCAGAAAATGAAAGACAACTAGAAGAACGTGAAATACAATTAGTAGAAGATTAAATACAACTAGAGGAATATGAAAGACAACAAAAAGAAATATAACTAGAAAAAAGATGAAATAAAACTAGAAAAGGGATGAAATAAAACTAGAAGAAGATGAAATACAACTAGAAAAATATGAAAGACAACTTCAAGAAGATAAATACAAGCAGCAGATAATGAAAGACAACCAGTAGAAAATGAAAGACAACTAAAAGAAAATGAAAGAAAACCAATAGAAACGAAAGACAACCAATACAAGATGAATGACAACAAGAAGAAGATGAAAAACAACTTGTAAAAGATGAATGACAACTAGAAGAAGATTAAATACAACCAGTAGAAGATGAAATTCAGTTAGTAGTAAATGAAAGACAACCAGTAGAACATGAAAAACAACAAATAGAAGATGAAAGACAACTAGAAGATAATGAAATACAACCAGTAGTAGAGGAGAGACAACAAGAAGAACATGAAAGACAACCAATAGTAAAGAAAAGACAACCAGGAGGAACATGAAAAATAACCAATAGAATATGAGAGACAACTGGAAAGACAACTCGAAGAAGATGAAAGACAACTAGTAGAAGGTGAAAGACAACTAGTAGATGATGAAAGACAACTAGAATAAGATGAAGTAAAACAAGCAGTACAAGAAAGACAACTAATAGAACATGAAAGACAACCGGTACAACACGAAAGACAACCAGTACAAGATGGAAAATAATTAGAAGAAGATGAAAAACAACAAGTAGAAGATGAAAGACAACTAGAAGAAGATGAAATACAACTAATAGTAGAGGAAAGACAGCTAATAGAACATGAAAGACAACGAGTAGAACATGAAAGACTACCAGTAGAATATGAAAGTCAACCAGTACAAGTTGAAAGACAACCGGTAGAACATGAAAGACAATTGGTAGATCACGAAAGACAATATGTAGAACATGAAAGACAATTTGTAGAAGATCAAACACAACTAGAGGAATATGAAAGACAACAAAAATAAAGATAACTAGAAAAAAGATGAAATCAAACTAGAAGAAGATCAAATACAAGTAGAAAAATATGAAAGATAACTTGAAGAAGATGACATACAACCAGCAAAACATGAAAGACAACATGTAGGAAATGAAAGACAACTAGAGGAAATTGGAACAAAACCAATAGAAATGAAAGACAACCAATACAAGATGAATGACAACAAGAAGAAGATGAAAAACAACTTGTAGAAGATGAAAGACAACTAGAAGAAGGTTAAATACAACCAGTAGAAGATGAAATACAACCAGTTGTAAATGAAGAGAACCAGTAGAACATGAAAAATAACAAGTAGAAGATGAAAGACAACTAGAAGATGATGAAATACAACCAGTAGTAGAAGAGATACAACAAGAAGAACATAAAAGACAACCAGTAGAACATGAAAAACAATCAGTAGAATATGAGAGACAGCTGGAATGGCAACTAGAAGAAGATGAAAGACAACTCGTAGGAGATGAAATACAACTACAAGAAGATGAGGTAAAACAACAGGAAAGACAACTAATAGAACATGAAAGACAACCGGTACAACTCGAAAAACAACCAGTACAAGATGGAAGACAATTAGGAGAATATGAAAAACAACAAGTAGAAGATGAAAGACAACTTGAAGAAGATGAAGTACAACAAGTAGTGGAGGAAAGACAGCTAATAGAATAAGATGAAAGACAACCAGTAGAATATGAGAAACAACCAGTACCAAATGAAAGACAACTAGTAAAAAATGAAAAATAACCGGTAGATCATAAAATACATTCGGTAGAACAACAAAGACAACTAGTACAAGATGAAAGCCAACTTGAAGAAGATGAAATACAACTAGAAGAAGAAGAAATACAACCAAAAAAATATGAAAGACAACTAGAAAAAGATTTAATACAAACCGCTAAAACATGAAAGACAACAAGTAGAACGTTAAAAACAACCAGAAGAAGAATAGATAAAACTAGAAGAAGATGAAACATAACTAGAAGAAGATGAAATACAACTAAAAGAATATGAAAGACAATTAAAAGAATATGAAACACAACCAGTACAACATGAAAGACAACATGAAGAACATGAAAGACAACCAGAAGAAGATGAAAAAAAATCAGTAGAAGATGAAAGACAACTTGGAGAAGATGAAATACAATTAGTAGAAGATAAAATACAACCATTAGTAAATGAAAGACATGTAGAATACAAAAAAAAAAAATCAAGTATAATATGAAAGACAACTAGAAGAAGATACAATCAGTAGTAGAGGAGAGACAACAAGTAGAACATCAAAGATAACCGGTAGATCATGAAAGACAATCGGTAGAACATGAAATACCACCACAAGATGAAAGACAACTAGAAGAACATGAAATACAATTATTAAAAGATTAAATACAACTAGACGAATATCAAAGACAACAAAATGAAAGATAACTAGTAGAAGATGAAATACAACCGCTAGAACATGAAAGACAACCAATACAAGATAAATGACAACTTGAATAGATGAAATACAACTAGAAGAGAAAAAGACAACTAGAATGATTTGAATGACAACTATTAAAACATGAAAGCCAACCAGTAGAAATGAAAGACAACCAGTATAACATGAAAAACAACTAGTAGAACATGAAAAAAGTAGAAGATGAAAGATAACAAAAGAAGATGAATACAACCAGTAATAGAGGAGAGACAACAAAAAGAACATGAAATACAACCAGTACAAGAGAAAAGACAACAAGTAGAACATTAAAAGACAACTGGTTGAACTGGAAAGACAACTAGATGATGAAATACAACCAGTAGAACATGAAAGACAACCTGAAGAACACGAAACACAACCAAAAGAAGATGAAAAAAACAAGTAGAAGATGAAACACAACTATAAGAAGATGAAATACAACCAGTAGATGATAAAAGACAACTATATGAAGATGATAAAAGACAACTATATGAAGGTTAAATACAACAAGTAGAAGATGAAATACTACCAGTAGTAAATGAAAGACATGTAGAACATGAAAAACAACAAGTAGAAAATGAAAGACAACTAGAAGAAGATGAATACAACCAGTAGTATTGGGGAGACAACCAGTTGAATATGAAAGACAACTAGTAGATCATAAAATACAATATGTAGAACATGAAAGACCACCACAAAATGAAAGACAGCTAGAAGAACAAGAAATACAATTAGTAGAAGATTAAATACAACTAGAGGAATATGAAAGACAACAAAAAGAAATATAACTAGAAAAAAGATGAAATAAAACTAGAAAAGGGATGAAATAAAACTAGAAGAAGATGAAATACAACTAGAAAAATATGAAAGACAACTTCTAGAAGATAAAATACAAGCAGCAGATAATGAAAGACAACCAATAGAAAATGAAAGACAACTAAAAGAAAATGAAAGAAAACCAATAGAAACGAAATACAAGTACAACATGAATGACAACAAGAAGAAGATGAAAAACAACTTATAAAAGATGAATGACAACTAGAAGAAGATTAAATACAACCAGTAGAAGATGAAATTTAGTCAGTAGTAAATGAAAGACAACCAGTAGAACATGAAAAACAACAAGTAGAAGATGAAAGACAACTAGTAGAAGATGAAAGACAACTAGAAGATAATGAAATACAACCAGTAGTAGAGGAGAGACAACAAGAAGAACATGAAAGACAACCAGTAGAACATGAAAAATAACCAGTAGAATATGAGAGACAACTGGAAAGACAACTCGAAGAAGATGAAAGACAACTAGTAGAAGGTGAAAGACAACTAGTAGATGATGAAAGACAACTAGAATAAGATGAAGTAAAACAAGCAGTACAAGAAAGACAACTAATAGAACATGAAAGACAACCGGTACAACACGAAAGACAACCAGTACAAGATGGAAGACAATTAGAAGAAGATGAAAAACAACAAGTAGAAGATGAAAGACAACTAGAAGAAGATGAAGTACAACAAGTAGAATGTGAGAAACAACCAGTACCAGATGAAAGACAACGAGTAAAACATAAAAGACAACTGGTAGATCATAAACGACATTCGGTAGAACAACAAAGACAACCAGTATAAGATGAAAGACAACTTGAAGAAGATGAAATACAACTAGAAGAAGAAGAAACAACCTGAAAAATATGAAAGACAACTAGAATAAGATGAAATGCAAACCACTAAAACATGAAAGACAACAAGTAGAATGTTAAAAACAACTAGAAGAAGATGAGATAAAACTAGAAGAAGATGAAACAGAACTAGAAGAAGTTGAAATACAAGTAAAAGAATATGAAAGAAAACTAAAAGAATATGAAACACAACCAGTAGAACACGAAAGACAACCTGAAGAACATGAAAGACAACCAGAAGAATATGAAAAAAAAAACTAGTAGAAGATGAAAGACAATTAGAAGAAGATGAAATACAACCGGTAGAAGATGAAATACAACTAGAAGAAGGTTAAATACAACCAGTAGAAGATGAAAAACCAGTAGTAAATGAAAGACATGTAGAATATGAAAAAAAATATAGTATAATATGAAAGACAACTAGAAGAAGGTGAAATACAACCAGTAGTAAAAGAGACAAACCAGTAGAACATGAAATACAACCGGTAGATCATGAAAGACAATCGGTAGAACATGAAAGACCACCACAAGATGAAAGACAACTAGAAGAACGTGAAATACAATTAGTAGATGATTAAATACAACTAGACGAATATGAAAGACAACAAAAATAAATATAACTAGAAAAATATGAAATAAAACTAGAAGATGAAATACAATTAGAAGAATATGAAAGACAACTTCAAGAAGATGAAATACAACCAGCAGATAATGAAATACATCCAGTAGAACATGAAAGACATAGAAAATGGAAAACAACTAGAAGAAGATGAAATAGAACTAGAAGAAAATGAAATACAACTACAAGAATATGTAAGACAACAAGAAAAAGATGAAATACAACCGCTAGAACATGAAAGACAACCAGTAGAACATGAAAGACAACTTGAAGAACATGAAAGACAACCAATACAAGATAAATGACAACTTGAATAGATGAAATACAACTAGTAGAAGAGAAAAGACAACTAGAATAATTTGAAAGACAACTAGTAGAACATGAAAGTCAACCAGTAGAAAATGAAAGACAACCAATATAACATGAAAAACAACTAGTAGAACATGAAAACCAACTAGTAGAAGTTGAAAGACAACTAAAAGAAGATGAATACAACCAGTAATAGAGGAGAGACAACAAGAAGAACATGAAATACAACTAGTACTAGAGAAAAGACAACCAGTGGAACATGAAAGACAACTGGTTGAACTGGAAAGACAACTACAAGAAGATGAAAGACAACTAGTAGAACATGAAAGACAACCGGTAAAACACGAAAGACAACCAATACAAGATGAAAGACAGCTAGAAGAAGATGAAAAACAATTAGTAGGAGATCAAAGACAACTAAAAGAAGATGAAGTACAACAAGTAATAGAGGAAAGACAACTATTAGAACACGAAAGACAACCGGTAGAACACGAAAGACAACCAGTACAATTTTGAACACAACTAGAAGAAGATGAAAAGCAACAAGTAGAAGATGAAAGACAACTAGAAAAAGATAAAGTACAACAAGTAATCCAGGCGAGACAGCTAATAAAAACCTTAAAGACAAACAACCAGTACAACATTAAAAACAACCAGTACAACATGAAAGACAACCAGTACAACATGAAAGACAACTCGTAAAACATGAAAGACAACCGGTAGATCACGAAAGACATCCGGTAGAACTTGAAAGACAACTAGTAGAATATGAAAGACAACTTGAAGAACATGAAATACAACTAGAAGAAGATGAAATACAACTAGAAAAATATGAAAGACAAACCAGAAGAACATGATATACAAACCAGAAGAACATGAAAGAGAACATGAAAAACAACACTTACAATATGAAAGACAACTAAAAAAAGATGAACTAGAACAAGAAGAAGATGAAATACAACTAGAAGAATATGAAAGACAACTAGAAGAAGATTAAATACAACTAGTAGAAGATGAAATTCAGTCAGTAGTAAATGAAAGACAACCAGTAGAACATGAAAAACAACAAGTAGAAGATGAAATACAACTAGAAGATGATGAAATACAACTAGAAGAAGATGAAAATAAAACCAGTTGAAGATGAAATACAACCAGTAATTTTCTTTCTAGAGTAATGAAAATGCTTTTGGTTCGACATAATTTGTTATGTTCAAAAACCCGTAAACAGTACATGATGAAGCTCAAAGTTTGATTTTTTTTTATTTGTTCTATCAAATAAGGGAAAGAATCCAGGGTTAGTGAGAATTAACTTAATTTTATTTTAATTAATTGAAAGAAACTTTGTTAGTATATTTTTAATATCGAGATAAAAAAAATCCAATTCAAACAAGAAAAAAAAAATAAAGAGGTAAATGAAAGACATGTAGAACTTGAAAAACAACAAGTAAAAGATGAAAGACAACTAGAAGAAGATGAAATACAACCAGTTGTAGAGGAGGGACAACCAGTAGAACATGAAAGATAACCAGTAGATAATGAAAAACAATCGGTAGAACATGAAAGACCACCACAAGATGAAAGACAACTAGAAGAACATAAAATACAAGTAGTAGAAGATGAAATACAACTAGACGAATATGAAAGACAACAAAAAGAAAGATAACTATAAAAAGATGAAATACAACTAGAAAAATATGAAAGACAACTTGAAAAAGATGAAATACAATCAGCTGAACACGAAAGATAACAAGTAGAACATAAAAGACAACTAGTAGAAAATGGAAGACAACTAGAAGAAGATGAAATATATCTAGAAGAATCTGAAAGATAACTAAAAGATGAAATACAACCAGTAGAACATGAAAGACAAGCTCATAAACATGAAAGACAACCAGAAGAAGATGAAAAAAAACTAGTAGAAGATGAAAGACAATTAGAAGAAGATGAAATACAACCAATAGAAGATAAAAGACAACTAGAAGATGAAATAAACCAATAGTAGAGGAGAGACAACAAGAAGAACATGAAAGACAACCAGTACAACATGAAAGACAACTAATAGAACACAAAAGACAACTAGTACAACATGATACACAACTAGAAGAAGATGAAAACCAACTAGTAGAAGACGAATGATAACCAGTATATCATGAAAGACAACCAGTAGAAGATGAAATACAACTAGAAGAAGATGAAGACAAGTAGTAGAGGAAAGACAACTAATAGAACATGATACACAACTAGAAGAAGATGAAATACAACCAGTAAAAGATGAAAGACAACTAGAAAAATGTTAAATATGATAACCAGTATATCATGAAAGACAACCAGTAGAAGATGAAATACAACTAGAAGAAGATGAAGACAAGTAGGAAAGACAACTAATAGAACATGATACACAACTAGAAGAAGATGAAATACAACCAGTAAAAGATGAAAGACAACTAGAAAAATGTTAAATACAACCAGTAGAAGATGAAATACAACCAATGGTAAATGAAAGACAACATGTGGAACATGAAAAACAACAAGTAAAAGATGAAAGACAACTGGTAGAGGATGAAATACAACTAGCAGTGGAGGAAAGACAACTAGAAGAATATAAAAGACAACTAGAAGAAGATGAAATACAACCAGTAAGTAATGAAAGACAACTAGTAGAATATGAAAAATTGTTGGTTGAATTTAACAATTTTCCTGTATGAGTGAGTTTGTAGGTTCAAGATGATTACAATTGCAAGATTTAATTGAAGAACCAAAGATAGGTTCATGAAAATCTTAATTGCAAGACTAAATTGAAGAACCGAAGAAATCAACAAGACTTTACGAAGACATAAAATTGTATTAATCAAATAGAAAAGTAAAGTAAATTTGAGATTGTTGATTTCTATGGAGCAACCGTTCAGAACGGAACCTAGAACATCCAGAACAGAAATATGCAGAAATTCACAGAGAGTCTCAAATTGGTTCCGTCCAGAACGGTTGTGAACTGTTGGAACGCTTATATCAAGAAAATCGTGGGATAAATTGTACTAACTGTCCTGAATGGACAGATACGTTCAGAACGGTTAATATTAATTAAATATTGCAGAAACTCTAATTTCAATATTCGTACAGTCCTCGAAACATATTTCATCCGTCCGAATGGATCTGGTCAGATCTGAAGCTCCCACTATAAATAGAGGACCCCACTTCGGATTTTCCCAAACTAGCCACCTCCCACATTCAAAAAGCATTTATTCTGCATCCTTGAAAGTTTCCATTGTTGAGTGAGCTTAAACTTCAATATCCTCTCAACTATCTCAAATCCACTTAACTAGTATACTCTTAGATATAGTTAAAGTGTCTATAATTTGAGATAGGAGTAGGTCCGATGGGCATCGGACATAGAGTTAGGTTCAATTAGCTCTATCACCGTACGATTAGCATCAAGATCTATACGCACGGAATTGATACAGTTTTACACGGATTTTGATGCAGAACACACGAATCTTGATGCAGATCGGATGGTCATCACACCCATCGAACCAAGGTAGGTCCGATGGGCATCGGACCTACTCTCATTCCCTATAATTTAGTTCTAGAACCTTCCAATCTATAATGTGGAGATCTACTTAGTGCTCCCTTCAAATAGCCACGTGACTTCCTGCTTGTAGGGCATTAAAAAGGGCTCACCAGCTCGAGCGCCTTCCGCTCACCATATAACCATAGTTGTGTGACGATCCCCTTTGTTGGGACTTGCCAACTCGAGCTTTTAGGCTCACCTTGTACACGAGTTAGGCCATGACTTCTCACTTTGTTTGGGCCACGTGTTACAAGTTGTATATCCTTTCTTTTTAGATAATAGGAAAGGAGCACCGACGAGGTTGTCACGACATAGGAATTTTAAGCCGAACTCCGTTATCATCTTGTATGTCAAATTTCTCTTACTCTCATCTATTTACATTTACTTGTGTACACTTGCTTGGTTGTTGTTTGACTTGTTAGTTTAGAGAGATTACACGAAAAACGTCTGAGAGTCTTTAAGACATATTCACCCCCCCTAGGTGGCATTAGGGACTACAAAGACAACTTGTACAACATGAAAGACAACAAGTAGAACATGAAAGACAACATGTAGAACATGAAAAATAACATGTAGAACATGAAAAATAACTAGTACAAGATGAAAGACAATTAGAAGAAGATGAAAGACAATCAGTTGAACATAAAAGACAACAAGAAGAAGGTTATATACAATCAGTAGAATATGAAATACAACTAGTAATAAATGAAAGATAACAAGTAGAACATGAAAAATAATATGTAGAAGATGAAAAACAATTAGAAGAAGATGAAATACAACCAGTAGTAGAGGAAAGACAAGCAGTAGAACATAAAAGACAATTAGTAGAGAAAAGACAACCAGTACAAGATGAAAGACAACTAGAAAAAGATGAATAACAAGTAGATAAAATAACTAGTAGAAGATGAAAAATAACTAGAAGAATATGAAATACAACCATTAGTAGATGAAAGACAACTAGTAAAACATGAAAGACAACCAGTACAAAATGAAAGACAACCAGTAGAACATAAAAGACAACTAGTACAAGATGAAAGACAACCAGTAAAAATAAAAACAACTAGTAGAAGATGAAATACAATCAGTAGAAGATAAAAGACAATTAAAAGAAAATGAAAAATAACTAGTAGAAGACGAAAAACAACTAAAAGAAAATAAAATACAACTAGTAGAACACGAAAGACAACCAGTACAAAATGAAACACAATGCCACCGAGAAACTCGGCGATCCAATTCTTTTTATAATTTTTCCAAAAACGTGGGGATTTCTATTATTTTTCTGGGCGGCCTGGACATTTTGAACATGGACGCAAGGGAGCCTCTTTTCTGTTTTTGATAAGTACAAAAATTATTATTATATTATAAATGTCATAAAACAGTTAGGTACGTAATGAGGAAATTAACCTTGAGATTGTATTGACACTCCTTGAAAATAAAAGATGCGAAAATCTGTTGAGCTAGTCTCCGAGAAATTTTCCATTCTTACAACGGGAAGAATTAATTAGTATTTGTCCGACATGAACCTTGTAAAATATATGAGAAATGAATACAAGTCAATGCCATTTTTCAACCATCCCTTATCGTTACAATTTTTTAGCATAAAATCAGCATGTCAATATCGTTGTTTTTGCATAATTCCTTGGCTTTGGGGATTAATTTAATTGGAAAATAATGGTGCTGTCCCTTTTGCTTCTCCTTCAAATAAATTCCCTTTCGTTGATTTGTATTTTCTTTTTTTAATGAAACATTAGAATTGACAAGTATAGACCAATTCCTGATTTTTTTTATTAATACTCTAAAAAAACAAATATCAAATATGCTCTCAGTTTTTTTTTTTTTTTAAATATGCCCTAACCGCCCCCTCATGGGGCGGTTCACCATACCCCCCATGGGGTGGTCCACCCGGCCAAGAAAACCGCCCCCATGGGGCGATCCACTATAAATCATTATAAAAACCGAATTCTGCGCACTCTCTCCCTCACATTTCATTTTCACTCACTCCTCCAATCCCTACCGTGCTCTTTACTGTGCTCTGCATGCAATTTTTTTTATTATAATTTTATTATTATTTTATTGTTCATTATTGCTGTTTATTATTTATTATTATTTTTATTAATTTTATTTTTATTAATTTTATATTTTTTTTATTATTGTTGTTTATTAATAATTTAATTTTGTATTATTATTTTGTAACTCATAAAAGTTTGTTTATTAATATAGCTCTCGAAATGTTGGTTATACTGTATGTGGGCGGGAAGTTTGTGCAAGGTGCGGAGGGAGTACATTACACGAAAGATCTAACACACGGCTTGGAGGTTAATGAAAACACCTCATTTCTGGAACTTAAGCAAAATATATTCGAAAAGATTGGTGTAAACCCCAACCGGTATGACATAGATTTAGTTACTCGGGTTGACACAGGAAGGGGGGTGGTAGACCTTACTATGTAAAGTATCCAATAACAGATGAGGATGGTTGGAGATGTGTTTACAATACTTTTCAATCTACGGGTACCCTGATAATGGAGTTATATTCCAGAAAGGTTCTGCGTCAGTCCGGGGTTGGACCTTCTAGGGACAATACAGATTATGATAGCCCGGTGCAGCAGCACTCTGGTTTTGACCACTCAGGTTATGACAACTCGGGTAACCGAAACTTGGGTCATGTATCACCGTCTGAACCATACGTACCACCCGTTCATACTGATTACACCATTGATTATACCATCGACCTACCACCACCACCACCACCTCCTCTTGAACCCGTAATCCATTTCTATTTGTACCACCATCCGTACTTATACTAGTACCTGTTATTGTTCCCCGGAGAGATGCTATGCTAGAGGCTGAAGGGATTGATGCCATACCGGAACATGGAATGGACTCGGGTGATAGTTGGGACGGGGATTGGGATTCTGATGCATTATCAGACGGTGATGGAGATTATTCACCAAGGCAGGATAGATTTTCGATTAGAGGTCGGACAGACAGGCATCCGGTAGTCACATTCAACGATACCACTGCTTTTGAAGAAGCCGACATCAGTTATTTTGGGAGGCGTGTCGTTTACAACTCAGAACTTGCTCCGAATTAGGTTTATACCAGCATAGAGGAACTTGTGAAGAAAGTCTATGAAGCTCATATTCACGGCAACTGGGAGTGCACAATACAAAAAAGAGACCGAAAAAGGTTAGTTGTTGTTTGCAAAGACTCACCGCGATGCGAGTTCCGACTGTATGCAACCCCTATGGGTAAGGGTGAGGCATGGAAAATTAAGAAGTGTGAACCCTCTCATACATGCAAGTCTACGTCGTCAAGGACAGACCATGCACAACTTACGACATCACTTATTACCGATGTAATTGAGCGGGAGGTTAAGGATGACCCATCGATCAGCCTTAAGGAGGTCGGTAGACATGTGAGACGCGCTTACGAACATGTAACCCCGAAATACAACAGGTTGTGGAGAGGGCGTGAACTTGCGATCTGCAGATTGTTCGGTAGTTGGAAGGGTTCATACAACTTGCTTGCACCACTGCTCCAGGCCATAGCAAGTACAAATCCCAGCACAAAGTATGAATGTTGGAATGTCACCGATCCTGATGATGACGACGCAATGCAATTCAAGGCCATAGCATGGGTGTTTGGTCCGTGAATTCAAGTTGTGTCATATATTAGACCAGTTATCAGTATAGATGCATGCTTCCTATCTGGCTGTTACGAGGGGAGGTTGTTGATAGCATGTGCATATGATGCCGAAAACCAGTTGTTGCCTTTGGCATTTGCAATTATCGAGAAGGAGGATGGTGAAAATTGGGGTTTTTTTATGAGTTTTTTGCAGAGAGAGGTGGTTGGGAACAGGTTCTTTTGTGTCATATCAGACCAGCACAAAGGAATCCAATATGTTTTTGATCGAACATAGTTCGGGTGGTCGACAGCGAACGATGGCTGTGTGCACAAGCTGTGTATGCAACACGTTGCAGACAACCTCCACAAGCATGTCGGATACGACCCATGGATAGCAGATACATTTAAAATTCGTTGCAGAAGGAAGAAGCCGAGAAGGCTGGAAGAGATGTTCAAAGAGTTTGCCAAGGTATGTATATTTTACATGAAATTTTAGTAAACTATTTACTTATATTTTTCTAATCTGAAAATTTATTTCTGTGTAGTATTGTCCGAAAGCAAATTTGTACTTATTCAAGGTGGGGAAAAATAATCCGAGAGATCTGCAAGAACCACCCGCATATAAGAAAATATTTCAAGCAAAAGATGGAGGTTGAAGATGGGGAATAATGACCACAAATGGGTCCAAATCCTTGAATGTTATTTTCAAGCAAAGCCAAACGTTGCCCGTGGCGGCAATTGTGGATGACACTTTCTACAAGTTAAATGCATGGTTCGTTGAACGACGTGTTAAAGCACAAGAATTACTTGACAGGAATCAAACGTTTTCAACAAGGGTGGAGGGAAAACTACGTAAACATAGGGCAAAAGGTTCAGTTATGACCGTTGTCCCATATGGAGATCGCACCTTGGAATTCGAAGTGCACTCTCCGAATGAATATGTTCCAACCAGCCGCAGAGCAGATGAGACTATGGAGTTTATTAAAAGACCTTACAAGTATGTTGTCATTATCGGAGATGGCAATACTGTAACATGTACATGCCAAGGAATCCAACTACCTCACCTACCTTGTTCTCATGTTATGGCGGTGTGCCGAGTGAGAAACTTCCCTGAGGATGATTTTGTTGCCGACATGTACCGTACAAATTACCTTGCGAGTACTTGGGGTGCATGCTTCCATCCTTATCCCAACCAGCATGCGTGGCCGGCCTATGTTAGGGATAAAATCATCCCCCCCAAAAAGTTGATCATGTTAGGGAGAATACTTTGTATATGCACTGAACTTCTTTTTAATATAGTTATTTAATTTCTTTTTATATCAGGTTAGGGAGAATGTCCCACAAGCATGCTGTAATGACAATGGATCAGATACAGGGTAGACGAATGCAGGCTCGCCGTTCAACTTGTGACAGGTAGCGAGCAGGTACATTTCATTTTATATTTTACAATTTATTTTATATTTTACGATTTCAATAACATACCATTTTTGGTGAACTGGAATGCAGATGCCATGAACGAAGCCAACGAAAGAGAAAATGCTATAGTTGTTGCTGAGGCAACCGGTAGCGGTAGTAGTCATGCAGAGACATCCGATAGTGGTAGTAGTGTCGTACAACCGTCTGGAAACAGATCCAGAGGTCATCGAATTCTAAGTTTTTTGGGTCGTCGTCGCTAAGTTTGTGAAATGTTTTATATTCTGAGTTGTTTTAATCCGTAGTTTGTGAACTACTTTAATTCGTTTTTTGTGAACTTCTTATATGCTTCAGTTTTGTTACTTTCATAATGTAATTACATATACACAAATTAACAACATAAAATATAAATAAACAATAACTTGATGGAATACAGTCTACAACATAAATCCTTAATAATTACTACTACTTCTTACAACTAGCCTTGAAAGTACATGGAACAAAGTCATCGTCAGAATCTGCCGGATCTGGACCAGTCACACCAGACGGAGTGGCAACTTTACCAACATAAGTACAAGGAACGAACTCATCGTCCGATGCTGGAGGCTCTGGATCAACCTTCTTCTTTTTTGAAAAATAGCCGTAGGGGTTTTCCATAAAATCATCGTCTGAAATTTGATAAAGTGCCGGCTTTATGAACCAGTATTTTGGACATCCTGGACACTTGTACTTTTTTCTCTCATTTTTACCTCGATCACTAGCTGACTCTACCTCGATCACTGGGCCGTCACGATTGGACGACCTACCTCGGTTGCTCTCTTTCTCTTTACCTCGGTTGCTCTCTTTCTATTTAACTCGATTGTTACTGTCCATTCTTCTCATCTAAAAAGTATGAACAATAATAATACAAAAATAAATAATATAATAATAATAATAATAAAATAATAATAAAAATAATAAAATAAATAATAAAATAATAATAAACAATAATAATAAAATAATAATAAAAATAATACAAAATTAAATAATATAATAATAATAAAAATAATAAAATAATAATAATAAAATAATAATCTAATAAAAATAATAATAAAAATAACAAATAAAAAAAAATACCTGCGGAGCACAGTAAAGAGCGAGACTTTCCCGGGGTGAGTGAAAATGAAATGTGAGGGAGAGAGTGCGCAGAATTCGATTTTTATAATGATGTATAGTGGACCGCCCCATGGGGGGGCGGTTTGCTTGGCCGGGCCCCATGTGGGGGCGATTTGGTGGGTAGGGTGAACCGCCCCCTTGGGGGGCGATTAGGGCATATTTAAAAATAAAAAAAAACTGAGGGCATATTTGATATTTGTTTTTTTTTTTAGGGTATTAATAAAAAATCGGGACCAATTCCTTGGGTAAACAGCTGAATACAATTTCTAGTCGTTGACGGTAAAAGCATGAATAAATTTTGTTGAAGGGTAAGCATTCTAGTATGAACTTTTGAAGGATTGTATTTGTGAAAATACTTAAATTTACAGTTGGGCCTACACATGGGCCGTAATAGCCCATTTTCTTCATCTAAGGCTGATCAAGTGCACCTAATGATTCACATTCCAAACTAAAACAAGGTATCTTCGGCGATTGCTTGGGCTCTCAGAATTTGATAATACTATGTTGGTTATTGAATAGAGAAGTATTTTATACTGGTTGGCTCTCGAATGTATATTTTTTGTGGAGAACAACTTTAGCAAAAAGAATACTTCCTTGGATAATACTATGTTGGTTATTGAATTAGAAAGATCTTGATCTCTTGGTCTGAAGAAAAATGAATTCCTTGGAATTATCATATAGCGTAGACTCCCATGTTGTTTGTCTTCCCCATATTAGTTGAAGAGTATTTTCTAATTAACTATACAGAGAAAATGAATAACATATAAAAGGCTCATTTCCAAAAGGCCACAGAATAAAAGGCAGAGATGTAGAGTGACAACTGATTTAAAATTTCCCTGCAACAGAACCCAAATTTTACGGGATGTTAAAACCTCACCAAGGATTTGAGATACTGGTGTCCAAAAGCTACTCTTTTGGTTTCAAACAGGAAAAAAAAATGAAATTAAGGCATCCGACAAAACGTAACATCGAGCACTGATCCAAGTATATTACAAAACAAGTGGATAAACAGCTAAACCTAATTAAAGGTTGGGAGTTCATCAGAAATTCCAACTACAAACAACTAAAAGGGCCCTAAATAATATTAAAATGAACAACACGTTTAACAAACAGTTGTACCAACCCACAACACAAAAGAACACAAAGTTCTAAGCAACTGAAGCTTCCACCCAACCCCAAAAAAAGGAAAAAAAAAAAAAAAATCATAAAAGAAAAGGAAAAATAACCCGCTCACAACATACTATCAGTACGAGCCGGCAGCCTCCTAAAGAAATTGAGGGGTACAGACGGCAGCTTGCGGCGGAACCTTGGATGCCTCAAGACATAAAACCCAGCCAATAGCATGACAGCTTTAAATGGCGTGACATAGAGCACAACAGCTGCTACCAAACAAAATGTCACAAAAATCGCCGTTGCACGCGGATCCCGCCAGCTAAGGAGGGACTGTAACCTCTCACCCTGGGTCGCAATGTCACCAACAACTGTCTGGACCCGACCCGCCACGCTCCTCAACCTGTCATACCTCATTCTGACAATGTCAGGTGGCCGGCTGGTAGGGAAGGTATCAAACTCTTCATCCAACTCATCCGGATGCGCCGTCTCTGCATGCGACAAACGGGTATCCATGTGAGGTGGCTGTCTCGGTCGCCACCTGTAGTACCACACCCCGATTAGAAACAGGTACAGGAACACAGTTGGGAGGATAAGCTCTGGGTAAAGAACCAGAATAATGAATAGAAGGTGGATCAGGATAGTTGTCAATGGGTTGCGCCACTGACAGATCTGGTCGAACCACTTGCCGACAGCTAGTAAAGGGCTCAAGACACCCATTATACGAAAGAAATTCGCCTTTGACTTGCGCATACTCCACATGTGAGAGTCGACATCTAACATGTACTCTACCACCTCCTTTCTTAAAGGCGGTTCAGCCCTGCCGAGCCTCATTGAGACGATTTGGATGGCCTGGTGCCTCAAATTATCAAGCTGCATTACTGACAAGGGGTACAGGTAGTGCATTTTTGGTAAAAGAGGCTGAGAATATAGATGCATCATGTTTAAGAGAGACGAGCATGTGAATCTAATAGCCAATTGCACCTCCCCCATTTTTTTTACACCTGATGGGAGGAGAACAATTAATGGGTAGAAGTGGGTGTAGACTCGATCCGCCTCAAGTGTGGACAAACGGATTCGAACTTTCCCAATCCTGTTGTCCCTGGCATTGTTGCCACTGCTGTGAAGATGGCAGTTGTCAAAGACACCAATAGTCACCACCGTACAAGGATCATACACCTCCCAGGTGTACTGTTCATTCCACTTCGGGCTAAAATTATCAATAATGGTACGAGTGCGAACCCACTTCTGTCCGTATTTTGCCACACAATAAGCATCAGTTGTATTTCTACCATCTTTGGTTTTCATTGGAAGTAATCCCTGTGCATTCAAAATGCCAAGTTCAAGTACACCGATGCTCTGTTTCCACAACTGACGAGCTGTTGGCCTAAGATCACTGCTATAATGGGTTGACTCATCTAGCACGTGATACCCACCTTCAAGACAGATTCTGATGTGGATTCGGCTCGAAAACTTAATCTCCTTCTTCTTCTGCTCACCATCAATCATTACATGCTTCTCCAAGTTGTACCAACGTGTGCCTACTGGTTTATGATCCAACCTCCTGTCGACATTTGTCAAAGGTATCATTGCCTTGCCTAACACCTCATCCTTGTTAGGAGCCACCCGGTCTTCTACACTTAAGATCAAATGCTCCTCAAATGGCTCCGCTGCCACAAACATTAAATCCTCATTCCATTGTGGGTTTATGCCGCGGGACATGGAAACCCGGGTCCGCAGAGCCTGGTTGCCAAGCATGGCCTTGACATATACCTCAGGGAAGCGGCTCTTATCAGTCGGTATTAGATCTTGTGCTTCGATAATGTTGACACGTAAATACCAGAGTTTGGGGGTAAGGTAGACTTTAGAGCGAATGCTGGCAAGGCCATCACTTGGTACAGTGGCTGCATCAGAGTGCCATGCCTCAGGAAATGCCTCATCAGCCTGTGTACCCCACCAAACTGCTAGCATTAACTCACCTTTGACTTTGTCTCCCTTCCGGTCCTCAAGACGGTACCTGTTGTATTGCACGATCCAATTAGTTACACAAGTTGTCGTTGCAATTCCTTTTGACCAGTACTAATCCTAACTATCCATTCGCAAAGCCTCATGCTGATGAGTGGTGACTAAAACCAGGCGAAGTTGAAGGACATTGTGACTGGTACAATGATACTGCAGTGGCACTAGCAATCCTGACCATTTGGTATATGAAATCTGACCACTCTACACCAGTTCATGGGTAACTTCTAATGGCTAAGTATGGTATGGGCTCTTGAGAGATACATTATGAAACTAGTACTCCACATCTTCATCCTCTTTCAGAGGGTAAATGACATGTAAAACAAAGAGTAAACGCTAATCTGAATCTAAGCTAACCAAGGTCCTTGAGCTTAACCTCAAAAACTGTTGGATCAGCTCTAAAATTCAAATGATGAATTCGAACTTTCAATATATTGATCTACTTGAGGAGCCAGGTATTAGTGTTCCCAAATTATTGTTTTTTCATATTCATTTTCTATGAAATGAGAAGGTCAAAAATGAATTATCTTGGAGGTGTCCATTTTTTATTAATTTTCATCCCCTTGATCTTATCTACAAAAACAAACACAACAGGTAAAAATTTGCAATGTAACCACTTGGCTCGTGAAGTAGATCCAACAGTTCAACAGTTCCCGAGGTTAAGCCCTCCCCAAGGAACCTAAGCAATTACCAGCTTTTCTCTAAAATAAATGCAAAGCTAGCATGCATCATACACAAAGAAGTATGCCCCCGCATCATCCTCTGTGGTATGTACAATTGTATGCATCTCATAAAAGCACTTCCAAAAATATAGTCAAGGTACTTGATAATTATATATCTCATGCACAAACCAAAGTACAGTCCTGATACCAGGTACATACCACTGGGGGGCCAAGGGACTGTCAGGCGGAACCCGCTTTGGAATCTCAGATAGGTCAAAGAAAACATGGCCAATGAAGTCATCCTTCACTAAGTCCTTGTCTTTGACGGTGACCTCCACTGCTGAGGCTTGGATCCTATCTCTTGAAAAGGCAAATACCTGGTTCCATTCAGGGTTTGACCTCTTCTCGAAATGGCGTGTTGTGCCCTTGTAGTTCCCCAGTTTCACCTATATTATTCCAAACCAAAATTAAGTAACAAATTGTAGCAGAAAAGGCTCCAGTTAAGATATTTCAGCAAAAGGACAGCTGTACCACTCAAATGGTAGAAGTACAGATATTGTTGGTTGGGTACACTGATCAAACCTATTTTAGATAGGAGCAGAAGTATTTTTATTATAGAAACTTGATGCCTATTGACATACACTCAAAGTATGTTGACATATTCTTCCAATCAACCTTTTACACTAGTATACAACAAAAAATGTACTGTGTTTAAATCCAAACAATATGATCTGAATCATAACAAGCACTTCTTTCATGAAATAAAGTTCAAATCAATCCAGAATATGTTTAAACCCTGTTTTTGCAGTTTGCATTGGTGCAAACATACAAAATTCACAGTTCATGAGAAAACAATATGATCTGAATCATAACAAGCACTTCTTTCATGAAATAAAGTTCAAATTGATCCAGAATATGTTTAAACCCTGTTTTTGCAGTTTGCATTGGTGCAAACATACAAAATTCACAGTTCATGAGTAAACAAGACAGGCATTATGCGCCCCTGAGGGTCGAACGACATGTCATGGCAAGCAGTGAATTTGAGGTTCAAGCAAACAAAAAAATAAAAAAAATACCTTGCCGAACAAAATCAGCAGACTCAGACATAAAACTGATAAATACAAAAATAAAAAAGCACCTCGACATAGGGATCACAGCTGCCGGTGAGATCTTTGGCAGGCAGCTCCTTGGCCTTAACAACTCGAACATAGAGATACTGCATTTGCTCAACCAGGTCGTAGGTGGTTGTGAGTTTGTCCCCAGCAGACCCCACACCTCCCAGTGCAGGGTTCGTCTCCTTCAGTGTGAATTCCTCCGGCCGCCCCATCATCGGTGGCCTCTGCATCTTTCCCTTTCTTAATTTTTCTTTCTAACCTGCTCCAATAGCCACAATCTATGTGTTACTAAGCAATAATATAACAATTTCCTCTGTATATGCTAGTTTTTGTTGCAAGCAGTGATGTTCACAAAAATGAGCTATGTAAATGGTATTTTTATATCAGGAGTATATGCAAATTTCTTCTTCTTTTCTTGCGTGTTATATCATTATTCATAATGGCATTTTTATACTTTGTTCCATTGGAACAAATTCAGCTTGTGAGATTGGGAAAAAGGCATCACATGAAGTCAAATATTTGGTTGTTTTCTTTCTCATCCATTCTCTCTCTAGACTACTATGCAATTGCTTTATAGACGTATACACTTAGTTACAGTTAATCCAGCCTTTAATCTCACAGACACTAGAAGAATCTCAATCAAGGACTATAGAACCCAATGTAACAGTTCATAGAATTGTCATATTAATATTATATTATACGGATAGCAACAACCACATGAACTTTCATAAACATATAACAGGGACATTATAACAACCACATGAAAAGTTACAAAGAATGCCATTCAAATGACCCAATTAAAAAATTTAAACAACGGCATTGACAAATAGGGTTAATGCTGGTAGGTACACAAGATCCTGACAGTCTGACACTAACACTCACCATCATATTAGTTAAAACTTCAAATAGAGAAAAAAAAAAATTAAAAAGCAGTACCATAAGGATCAGGAAATGTAAACAACGACCCAATTAAAACAGAACTATGATTGCTAAGGTGCTTTTGTTGTGTTATCTACCATGCAGCATGTCAGGGAATAACAAGGTTTGCACCTCACTAGTGACCCATTAAATAGTTTCCCACACTACAGTCGCCAAACAAAAGCTAACGTCCTAGCTAGAACCAAACAATCAAACATTCTCCCTTTTCTTAGGTTAGTTATAAATCTATGCAAAATAACAGCATCATTATTTGGATTTCAAGATCTAAATGATGTAAAGGTCAGTTGAAATATTCATTTTTCCAGGACTTCATTAAAAACAACAAAAGAAAAAGGGTCCAAAATGAAGGAGAGAGAAGTACAAGGGTGCCAGCCAAACTTCAACATATCTAATACATGATCTGATATTCTGCCATTATTGAAAATATTACTCTTCTTTACCAATGAAAATAAAGGTTCTTCCCATATAACCCGCTTCAATATACCTTTTGCACATATGCCAACATGAAGTCAGTATTTGAATTATAAAGACCCACTTGTTTCAATATAAATAGTTCGGAAGAGAAAAAATTTATACATTCTGAAAGACTATAAGTGGCTTGAAAAATTATGTTGACGTAGTGAATCTGTGTTTATAAATATAAATTTCCTTATTATATAGAGTAAAAATAGAAATTTAGACACCAATCATTCTTTTCTTTTTTCGTTCTTCAAAACAATTTGGTCTTCTAATTTTCAAATTTTGCATACAAGGTCATAGAAGGAAAGATGCTAAGCTCGTGATTTACAATAAAAAAAAAAAATCCCAGTGCATTTATCTAACTTAACAAGTTCACGCCATTAGGAAAAGAGAACAAATCGAACTCAAAAGGCAAAGAACAGTCTGGGTTTCAGACCATGTTAGTTATCAGAACTTGTTTTTCTTCTAGACCAAACAGAACATTAAACAAAATAGAAGCCGGTACAAAAAAAGAGCAATTTTACCATTAATACCACAAAAGATCAGACGATATGGATAGAAATATTAGTTAAAAAAACAATTTAGATATCAGCATTGCACGGAGATATGCATACGATATTTGACATTTACAGGCTAAGAACAAAAATCCTCGACGAACTTGGATCTGGCTCAGAATAACTCCCAAAAAAGTTAAAAGCAACCCGCAAAGGCATAGTCATACGAATTGAAAAGGAGAAGAAAACTCGTATACCTTGTTTGATCGATTCCTGTATAAATTTTTTCCTTTCTATTTCTTTGAGCTCTCTAGTGAACCGCCGCTTACAGCGAAGAGCCCATGAGTACACAGGAAATGGACAGAGGAAGAGTAAAAGATGGAGTGAGAATAGTGTGCGCACCAAACCCCAGAAAGTAATAAAATATAACCAGTACCTCTTTCAATATTTCGACTTTTAAAAAACTTTTGCCTTTTTCTTTTCTTTTTCTTTCAAGTTTTAAATGTAAGAGCTTCTAAGAAACTGATTGGCAGGACCGCAGACAATTTCTACGCCAATTTACTAGAACTTACCGGAGGTTTATGGTTTATCTGATTAGGAGAATGATTTGTTTCGCTAGAGAAATCTTTGTCCGCCGGTCCGGTCTAGTCTGAATTTCAGACATGTACCGGTTTAATATTAACAACTGCAAATTAAGTTTGTATAAAGTATATTGATTATGATATGAATGATATAGACAACTTTTGTCTAAATAACTTGTAAAAAGTGTAATTTTCACAAAAATTGTGGTCAAGAAAATACTTTTTGATTCAAAACAAAATATTTGATTATCAACTTTTCGATAAGTTGTCGGATTATAATTTCCTTGTTAAAAGAGTGTAATTTATGGTTTATATGTATATACGGTGTATTAAATAAGAAAAATACTAAAAGAAACCACTAATATAGTGAACGAAATGGGATGCTAGGTCATATTTTTATTTTTATTTTTAAGTTGCCTTCAAGAGACTAGTCATATTTCACACATTTTTTTAATTTTAGAAATATATTAAATATTTTGTAAAAATTTAAAAAGATAAAAATGTTTTGATATCAATTCGTAAATTTTATCTGTCGTCTTATATGTTTCCAAAAATAAAAAATTATGCATATTTGAGGTGCTAGGTCAATATCTTGTCAACGAAATGAACTATTTATTGTGTAAATAATTCCGGAAGGTTCAGGGCAGGGCGGTAACCGAGAAGGTCGTAGAAGACCGTGGTCCGGTCTTGTTGCACGTGCATGGGACCCATGGGCCATGGCAGACGGACCTTTCCAAACCAGGTTCAAACCGTACAAAATACAGATGTATCTATGAAGTGGTCTATCTTCCCCAGTTAATGCATTATGGACTTATGGTGCCCGGTTTCTCGCATTTCTGTCTGTTTATTTTATTTGTAGCAATCAAAGAGCGGTCGCTACTTGCTAGTCTATCGCGACTAGGGCTGCACAAAAAATTCATAGTTCGTAATTCGATTCGAGTTTGATTTGAAAAAATTTGGAAAAAATTTGATTCGAAATTGAGTTCGTTTGAAATTATTTTAAATCAAATTTAGTTCGAAATTAATTCAAACCAAACTCAAATTGGACCTAGTTCGTTCGAAATAGGTTTACAAACTAAATTTAGTTCGAAATTAACTCAAACGTGAACCGTTAATTTCTGCTGATAACTTATGTTCACTGATGAAAATATAAGCCGTCCAGTCCATAATTGCTTTGAATTATGACTTCTGAAACAGAAAGCCCGGTCCAATTACAAGCTCAAATAAAAAAATTCACATGTTTATACCAGAAATTTTGCTTTTTATGGTAGGATTCTGAGTTTTTCGGGTAATCCAGTCTCAACTCTCTCGTTTTTTTTTCTTTGTTTTGATAAAGTTATTATTAATTTGATAAATTTGTTCAATTAATTTCAGCTTTAAGAAACTATTAAATAATAAATAATAAATAATAAATAAATAAAATAAATATTGTACCTTTATCATTTTTTTGACAGCAATACATTTTTTGGCATTTTTTGCATTTATTTTCGGACCGTTCGTTTTACCGCGGGAATTCAACGGTCGATCTACAACAAAATCATTCCAAATCTGATCTAGAATGATCAAGGTACAATATTGAACGTAACCAACATAAAAGTTCAGAAGTTTTATTATTTATGAGCTTTGATCCAACACGGAATGTTTATGGCCATACGATGCTTCAATTTTCGATCAACTAGATGGATAGGTAAATGAAAACAAAATTTTATCAAACTTTTATGGAAGACGATAAATGCAATGCTCTTTGATTTCCACGGCCCCGATTGGTCAACAGACGACATGTGTACGTGCGCCTTCATTAACTTAGAAAGCAAGAGTATATGTTTCATGAGACATAAACTCTTGCCTTGTGAGTTAATGAAGGCACAAGAAAATATATCATCTGTGGTTCGATCGGAACCGTTGAAAACAGTGATGAGCAAGGGCCAAGGGGTCACTCCCCTCTTCACTTTTCAAAGGAAAAAAGTGATGAGCAAGTCAATAATGACATGCATTATTGCATAAAACCAACAGCAAATGCTACTGTTCAAATTTCCCATTTTTATTATTTATATCTCAAAATAAAATGTTAAAGGAAATTAAATTTTATATCTGTCACTTCTCTGGCTATTTATTGGATGGTGAAAAATTATTGATTTTACATATTTTAGAACGTTTAATATTAATGGTTTGTTCATGTTAAAAATTACGAAAAATCTTAAAACTTGTAAAGTTTAGTTTTTATGAAATTTTAATACGCACCTCGAATTGACTGTTTAAATCTTAAAAATCGAATTTTGGACAATATCACCAACCAACGAATAATATATGTAGCATCATTAACTTATGAACATGCAACGATATAACTTGTACGGCTGAGCTAAATTTTAATATTTTCATTGAACTTGATGCACTTGAACAAAATTTTACCTAAATTATAAACCACAACTCGAGTCCTAAAATAAGTTTCGAGTTTTTAATATATTACCTAAAACTTGTATTTAAAATTGAGGGAGCCTACGGCATACTCAAATCGTATTATGGATTCTATATTTCCGTTTTCAAAATTCAAAGAATCAATTTGAACTGCTCAACATGATCTCCCTGTGAATATGTACTCAAAGACCAAAATTTTAACATTTTTGAGAATATTTTTCACTATATTTTTAGATAGGTATAAAATCACTTGATCTAGATATTGTGAACCATTCAAAAGTAGTGATTTTTTTACCCATGTAAGAAATTATAAGGAAATATAAAAAATGAAAATTTGTCTCCTTGTAGTCCAAATAGTCAATATGAAGATAAAAATGTAGTTATAACACGTTGCGGGATGAAAAATACATCGTCAAGGGTAAAATTTTTATAAGAAAATATAAAAAATAAAAATTTGTCTCCTATAGTCCAAACAATCAATTTGAAGGTAAACAATGTAGTTATAACTTATAATAGGCTGCGAGGACAAAAAATATACCGTTGAGGGTAAAAATTTGTGAGTAATTGTGAGGGTAAACTAACATAAATTATTATTTCTAAGGGTATAGCTATTACTGACGGGATTATCCACAAGAATACCGATGTTGTTAATTATTATATATCCTCACAAATACTCAGAGATTCTTACAGTACAATTCTCAAACATCGTTTGGAAGAGAAAAACAATATTTACTAAATAAAAAGTTAATTTCGAAAATAAAAGCAGTTTTTATAAAAGAACTTAAGTATTTAACAATTTTTTCCCATAAATATTTTTTTCAAAAACACAAAAGACGTGTACAATAAACTAATGACGAGCAACACACAAAATTAATTGTCTCCTGATTTTCATCCCTGTAACTGGTTAAAACTACAATTTTTGTTATAATTGTTTCTTGAACTTCATCCTAAAAAAAACAGACATCTATTGAATAAGAAGTTTAATTTCTAAAACGAGACAATTTCTATAAAATAAATTTTATAAACAAAAAAAAATGTCACACTAATAAAGTGGGTGTAATGATGAACAACATGATTTAATTTCTAGTCATGTCATAATTCATACAGTGGAACACACACAACAACAACAAAAATTTAATTTTTTATTAAGCCTAAGGCAAGAGCGGAGCCAACAACACAACATAGGGAGGGCCAAGCTTGAGTATACGCGGTCCAGGTTGATCATGTTTTATTTAGGTTTTTAATTTTATCACACAAGTCAGGTTAGGATAATTTCAATGACTAACCATCGCAGCGTAAAAATCATCAAATCCATACTTCTCTTAAGTCAAGATTTTGAATTTCTATGATTTCAAGATTAAATATCGTCCGCAATATTTTATTATTTTTATGATTCATTTTTTATTCTTATGAACATGGAATGAGGATACAGATCAATTTCCAGCCGCTAAATAATTATTTATTCATTTGGACATGCAAAATAATTATTTTAAAATATCTATCAAATGCGCAAGGAGCATACAGATCTGTCAACCGTGTAACTAAGAACGAAACCGTTTGCAGCTTCAGCAAGAACAAGAAAGAAAAAGTATTCCTACAGAAAAGACAAAAGTAACGTGATAACCATTTGTTGGACCCAGCATTCCTTTATTGGTTCATAAGAACCAATTCCAGGGAAAGTATTATCTTATCGCAAAGAAATAAAAATGCACACTCCTTCAGTTATTTTTTTAGCCAAAAATACCTTGGAACTTTTTAAATGAGGGAAGGTGTGTCGTGTCGGATTGTGTGTCGGTGCTTTAATTATACTTACCAAAGTGCGAAAATTTAGTTTAGTTCTATTTCGTTAATTTATAATTTCTAAATCAACGGCCCCAGGCCCCCAGCCAAGAGTCAATTAAAGAAATAGTTAGGTGTTGTTGTCGTGGAATTAAACTGGTCGCTGTCTTAAGTATCTATCATTTAATCATTAATACATTATTGTCCCGTGTCAAACACTGGACAAACATATTTTCTATTTTAAAGCTGAAATGCCCCGTTGCTTCATGCCCTAATTGCACCCTAACATCTTTATCTTCAATTTCAAAGTTCAAACAGACGATCCAAACTGCTCAACATGACATCCACGTTAAAATATGATTGGATACTAAATTTTATATTTTTTGAAATTTTTTTACTATTTTTTAAGATAGGTACAAAATCATTATTTTTAGATGGTCCACAATTTTCTTAAAATAGTGATTTTGTATCAATATTAAAAAATAGTAAAAAAATTTCAAAAAACATAAAATTTGGTCTCCAATTATATTTTAACATAGATATTATGTTGAGTGGTTCGGATCGTCTGTTTGAACTTTGAAATTGAAGATAAAAATATTTGAGTACGATTGGAACATGAAGCAATGGGGCATTTCTCTATACTGATGAATTCAAAAATACAATTAATATTTCTCATAAAATTCTATCTCTTGTTTTTGACCTCTCGTTCTTTGAAATCCTAACAGTTTTCTTTTATGAGATCAAAATTTGTAAACAATCTATCCATTTCTCTATATTAATTCTATAAATATTATGCTGGACAAGTTTCTAATAGTAACAAAATATTGACCGGTGCCAAAAAAATGTTACTCAAATTTAATTGATATTGAATTAGATTTTGGCATAATCAACGTTAAGATCGTCGTTGTTATTGTGCACTGGTTCCAACGTAAGGGACGGTGTTTTTTTTCTTCTCTCTAAGTCTCTTTCGATATAAACAGAAAAATAAAATCTCTAAAGAATAATAAAAATTAGAGAAATCAAGGTTATCCTCACCTATAAATTAATCTAAACAGGATAATGAGGAGAGGGAAGGTACCCTACCTGTACCTTCATAATTGATAGATAAAGATGGGTTGGTTAGGATCTTTTATGCTCTCGCTCTCTGTGATACTTGGATAAGTGTTTCACATAAAAGTTCCACAGACGAATTTTCTGCTTTTATCAAAGACAAATTTTTGAAGAGGAGGAATTCAATTTTTTTTTTTTTTGACACATCTTGATACTGTTTTTTTATAGGTTAATTTTGCGATTTCAAAATCCAAACAGTCGATCTGAACCGTTCAATATGATCACCATATTAAAATGTGCTTGGAGATCAAAATTTACATTTTTTTGAATTTTTTTACTATTTGCTAAGATGGTTACAAAATCGCTGTTTTTCAATGGTCTGAAAACAACGATTTTGTAACCATCTTAATAAATAGTAAAAAAATTCAAAAAAAATGTAAAATTTGATCTCCAAGCACATTTTAATATATCCACCATGTTGAACAGTTTAAATCGACTATTTGGACTTGAAAATGGTAGGTGTCAAAATGTGTAAAAAAAACCGGTGTAATCCGAACCCTCCTCATTTTTTAAATATGGGGTGGAGGTCCAACACATTTCAAACATATAGATGATTTTCCTATCTTGTGAGTTTCGAACCTATAACCTTTCATGTAAGAGCCATGTGTTTTTGCCACTAGATCAACGTTAAGATCATTGTTGTATTATGCACCGGTTTCAATGTAAAAGACGTTATCAAAGACAAGTTCTCTTATAAAAGACAAAATTAAATGTATTCGCATTAAAATTTTATTTTATTTTTATATTTTTTCATATAAATTAGATCTCTATATATTATCTTTGATATTTTATAAAATATTCTAAATTTATCTGATTTAGCAGTTTTACTACTTATCAAAACTATACTTGTTATCGGGCACTAAAAAAGAAAACAAAGTTAGTATGTATTATATTTACTGACAGAGAGTCTGGTGAACATAACTCTAAAGTCTATCGGATTTGCTTCAAATAATGAATCTAAATTATTGAAACCAATCTATTTTACGAGTGATGCATATACATGCAAAATTTTGAAAATTTCAAATTTATTTAGTAAAAAGTCAACCAGTAAAAAAAAAAAAAATTTATAAGTTATTTTAATACATTCATTTTTCATTATTTTTTTATCGTTTGACTATATACTAAATGAATTTTAAACTATAACCAACACTCATAAAATTGATTAAAATTTCAATAATTTGTATTCGTTATTTAAAATCAATACGATAGATTTTAAAGTTATACCAACATAACACACACGATAATTTTTGCTCCCCGTACATATCTACATATTTATCTATTACTAATAAGCAAACTTAGCAGATTCATGTATTGTTTTTTTTTTACTCGAAACTATCTTTTCGTTCGATTCTTTTCTATTTTGTAATGCTAAATTTCGAGTATATAACTGCACGCGCAACTATGCCTGCTATTTTGTTTAGGTAGGGGGAGAGAAAAGATACGAAAGGGGCCAGCTGTTACCAATTTTGCTCTTTTGTCGTGCAGTATCACTGTATCAGCCAACGGGCGTGGGGCCCACCGAAAGGTTCTTTGCCTAATTGCCTCAGTGGCCACCTATCAACTTTCGCAGCTGACGCATTACGATAGAGTAAAGGGGTCAAAACGTAAAATAAAATAAACAAGTGATATAAAAGAGAAAGATACAAAACCAAAAGCCTACAAATGCTAAGTTGCGTGCTCACCTTTTCTATTCTAGCCCAGACATTTCTCTTAATTTACTAGAAGTCGTCGTTTTGCTGTCAAGATGCATGAATAAATGATCATGTCAAAATGTAGCTACCATCGACGTATACCTGTATATTTTTGACGAAACATGCACTTAAACAATGCCATGGCTTCTAATATCCACTATGCTGCATAACTCCTATTGGTATATCTCTGGCCCACGGGCTTTCTAACACAAAAGGAGAAAACTGAAATTGAAAGCTCATCAGCTGCTGCCAAGGTTTAAAAAAAAAAGAAAAAAAAAAGAAAAAAAAAGAAAAAAGAAATTGAAAGCTCAAGAATCTCCATTTCCCGATGTTAGAAGTTACAATTGTAGATATACTTCATCATTTTAATATGACATGTATTAAATCCAGTCAATTTAAAAGTTTTTTTTGTTTTTATCTAATGATCTGACATTTTCAACACTGTTATTTAAACAACTTTCCGTTGAATGACCATACAAATTCTAAATTGAAACTTGACATTACCATGTTTACATAATAAATGATTTTTTTAAATTTTTTTTATTTGGACAATTTCGGTAATGGTAGTTATAAAGGACGTTAAATATATGTACTATATAAGACAAATTCACTCTAGAACCATCCTTTTTTGTTTGACCTCAAACTCTTGATTTCTCATCGTTGCATGCTACTGTGGATCCGTAAGTTAGCATCAGATAACAAGTTGAACATACATTGCATCTTTTTTTACATCTAATTCAACAATATAGCAATTCCAGACACCGAAAATTAATTTCTCAACTAAGCTTTCAATCATCAGAAATCTTAGCAATTTGAATTGCTAGAATCATTTTTTTTTAAAGACCTACATAAGCAAGAGGGCAGGATAATTAGCTAGATAAATAAAAAAAATATGTATAAGGTGTCAAATTTGTCAAATTACTCAAAAAAGAAAAAAGAAAAAGAAATAAAAGAAAGCGTTCCACAATATCTCGAACTACAAATACAAACATTACAGAATACATCTCCATGTTGCACTTTCTATCCGCTGTCAGAAATCTGAACCAAGACCTGCACCACTAGGTCAAGTTGCTTATACCTTTTCAGTTCACTCCAATAAAATTTGTCAAAATTTCACCCGGCACAAAAATGTTCTTTATTATGATCTACAAATTAAATCCTGATACTTGATATTAACCCCTAATACATGACGTCTCTAATGTCTATTAAGAAAAAGTTTATAGTGGGAATATATTCACTACATTTCGATGAACAAATGATATCTTGTCGTCATATCTATCTCTTCAATATGGTACAGTAAAAGGTGGAATGAGCTGTTTATCTCTTTGAAATCACTTCACACATAACATGGATTCAGAAATTTTTAACAAGGACGGAGGCACCTTCCTTGGAGCCGGATTCAAGCATGGCTTCTAAAACTGCCACGTCACGAGCCCCTTCTACATATAAGTAACGCGGCTCAGGTTTGTAATCAACTGTCTCACCCTGCTCAAGAGGAGAAAAACAATCAAAGAAGAAGAACAAACACTGCTTATTTCAAACAGGGGCACTTTCAATAAAAAAAAAAAAAAATTTGACCAAGCCCATTGGCATATGTCATGCAGAGTATACACAGAAAACAGACACAATCATGTGGCCTTCAGGCCCTTCACTTTTCCATTTAATTCTAAAAATGTCCAACCAATATATCCTCCTTCCTCATGGTTGGTATCTATACAACTACGAAAGAGTGTGATTTGGGAAGCTTTAAAAGGAAATAGGAAAGGAGTGATACATGACACATGTTTTGGAAAATTTCTGAACAGTATATGAAGCACAATGTTTTTGCAGATATGTAGGATATTTTGATGATTGTAGGAGCATTCTTCAACTTATTCTTAAATAGCAGGGGCGCTTTACATTGAACATCACACTCCTCCCATATTGAAAAGGAAATGACATGCTCTACAAAAAGGATATAAAATTGTTCCTTTGTAAAACAAGTAATCCTCAAACTTCACTAACTTTACACTGTTGAGTTTTAAGCTTAATATACATGTACAACATCTAGCTCTTTCAAAGCAAATAAAGTTTCTTTACAAATATTGAGGAAATCACATAATTTTATAAAATCATCAACTGACCCCGTTCATAGAACTACTTTTATTTTATTTTATTTGTTTTTATTTTATTTTTCTTTGTTATTTGGGGGTGGGGAGAGGGGGAGAGGCGGAGGGGGTGTTTGATGTTTGATGTAAGTTCATGACTGTGAGATATTTTGATATATTAATACTATGTGATATGTGATTACCCTTGTCTATTCATTATTAATTTATTAATTCTCCAAAATTTTCCTTTATAGACTGGGCCATTGTACAAATTTGTACAATATCAGTCAGGTAAGGTACTACGTATCAGAACATAAATAAACTACCTTGCTAGCATGTAAGATGTCATGAACAAATGCCTTGAGCTCTTCGTTCACACCACAAAATGGATGAAAAGTCTTTGTGCATTCACCATTTTCTGAGAAATAGGATACCTGCAAGCATAGAATACATTTTAATTTTCAGCAACAAAATATCCCAAGACAGCATTTACTCTTACCAATTTACCTCGCAAATTACCCCATCAAATTCATCATTACCACAGACACCTAAAAGAAAAATCTGGGAGAGTAAATTTTTAAAAAGTTTTTGAGGGTATCAATGTACAAAATTTGTGGATTTTTTAATCGGACCTTACCGATATCATTATTACATATGAGCTGACAGAGCTGTGGATGTGCTATTTGTGTTAATTGGTTTCTGTTCTAAAATCATGTGCTTATTCAGGATATTAATTGAATTTGCAACGAGCATCGACTTTTTTTTTAATTAATTAAACTAGAAATTGCCAGCAAGCCCGGAGAAGGGAGGCAAGAGGGGGGTTACCATGTATCCATGCTTTCCTCGATCAACACTGCGTTCAACTTCAACTGCCCCTTTTGTCCCATCCACACGCCAAAGTATCTAACAAGCAAACCAGAAATATCAATTGGAGTGCTAGGCAAATAAAATACAAAGGTAAGATATGTAGAAAGACAAGGGTTTTAGAGAGAGTAGTGATTTTATTTAACCTTCGGTGACCTTGAGTTGACTGCAAACAGGAAAACACCTGCACACCCATTTTCCAGTTTACTGCAGTAGTATCATCAAAGAAACAAAATGATGTTTAAGTACACTTCTAAGAAAAATAAATGACCATGCAAAGGGAGAAATATCCCATTTATTTTCCCACAACAAGATTCACATGCACTTCCACTATTCTAATTTATATTTTTTTCTAGTAAGAAAATTACCCCCCCCCCCCCCCCCCCCCCCCCCCCACCACCACCACCTGCTGTAAGGAGAGGTAATAGACTGGGAATATTTCTTAAAGTAACAAAGAAAGATTGCAACTGAACAAGGGACATACGATTATACACTATATTTCATTTCCAATATATCAAGAGATACAATTCTACTAGTATTTCTGCAGAGGTATAAATTGACAAATTGCAGGTAACAACAGCAGCAGCAGCAGGAACAACAACAACCAAGCCTTTAGTCCCAAACAAGTTGGAGGAGGCTAGAAATAAAACTCAACCGGAGTCACAAAGTCAAGATAGATAGTAATAAAATAATAATAAAATAATACTAATACTACTAATAGTAATAATGGCACAAATTGTAGAGGTACAGATGAAATAATTTGTTCTTAAAAAGAATTCTTTTTTTACCTCAGTACCATCCTATCAGTATGGGATCTGTACTGGTACTGTAACCAACCCATTTTTTTTTTTGAAAATCTTGACAGTGGCTGTCAAGGTTATTATTATTTTTTTTTCTCAGTATGTTATCTTTCATTGTTAAATAGGGTTACCACAAAGAATTTTTTTAAGTTGGCCTAACTGAGAGGTGAGTAATTGCTGGACCTAACATTGGAAAAATGCCTCGCTTGTAGACTTACAAAAGAGAGCACAAATTATCAGGCGGTGGCAAAGTTTCATCCACATGGCGAGCTATAGATGATACGCTAGCAATTTCACATCCAACAAGCTATCAACAAAACAAAACAAATTAATTAATTTAGTAAATTAAATAGAATTATTTATAAATTATAAACTGTCAAAATTTTGCAATAATACCACTGTTTTTTCAGTTAGAAGGTTGAAGAGCTACATTTTGGCTAACATAGTGGAGAGTAATCTCCTGATTCTCAAATCAGACAATGATTTTGAGGACTAGGTCTCGGGTTTTACTTGTTTTTGCTCCAGACATTTTGTATCAAAAAAATTTCCACAAAAACTTGCATAACATATATGCCACCTATATTTCTACATCTAAAAGTGCACTTGATTTGGAATATATGAGAGGGGAGAGAGAGAGAGAACCATCCTCAAACCAGCAACAAAATGCACACCCATGTCTAGAATGAAACCTCCCTGAAATTAATGGTTAATTTTCAATAAGAACACGACAACTAATTAAACGCGAATGAGAAAAATTGGCACAACAGGCACTTTGGCATATCTAAAATAAACTGGAGAGCAAATGTAGTGTCTATTGACAGCACATTTCCCTTGGAATCAGTCCTCTCTCTGCAAACTGCCAAGACAAGAAAATGTCCTTTGACACCCAGTTATTTCAGGGATGTTGGCAAACATGGTATGTTCTCTTCCCTTTGCAATAATACCAACATTGTTCTGCCAAATTTCTCAAAAAAAAAAAAATACCAACATTGATTGATTTATTACTAACAGCACCAACAGCCAGAACTAGGTCAGGTCCAGTAGAAAAAAATACAATTGTTCACCTCTTTATAATAACTCTAGCAATATCTTCATGACTTGCTTGTACAAAAATTGGAAACTTGTTTGTAGATATTTTTGCATTTTTATTTGTATCTCATGTCAAGTGAACTGAATATCTATAAAATATTGGGTGCTTTGAGCAACTGGGACCGATAAAAGAAAAAGAAATTATCACATTTAGATTTCATACAAAAAAATTACGGCGCCAAGTGCTACTGAAGTAAGGATTAGAGCTGTTCATTGAGCCCTCCACTATTACTTGTATGTTCATCATTTCTCCTATTTCTTTCACCAGTTTTCCAGACTGTGTAGAGGAAAATGAGTTAGCGAAAAGGATAGTCTCTATCAAAAAAGGCACTGAGGGGCCAACAAAAGCCAATAATAGTCATGCAGGTTTATTTTCTTTATTCTTATTACAGTTGCACTTTGTTTAATTTTGTATTATGTGTGTCACTTCTAGATATGCTAGCACTTCAGACAGTGTCATGCAATTTATAAGAGCTGTTCATTGTACTCATAGATGGCAAGTTCTGTTTTATCGTTTGTTTTGCTTGGTTAGTTTGAATATTTATGGGATTTTCCTAATAGCATTAGCTGATTCTGAAATATATGCTTCTACCTTTTATAAATAGAGGGAAAGGAGGAGAGAGAGTAATGACCTCAACAAAAGCAGGTTCAAATCGGTAGTTTTCAGCAAGAGCCCAAATAGGCTTTGTTGGAGATATGTTGTTCAAGGAGTTGTAGTATGAAAGTGCTGTTTCAGCCTCCACAACAGCTATCAATTTAAAAAAATATTTCAAAAGTTAGCACCATTGGAATTAATTCCTTTCAAAACTGAATGTAATTGAATGCAAATTGAGTTCACTATGAAGTTTATGGGACGAATGGATGTAATCAATGTTTGCTGTGAAGGTGAGACTTATTTAAGGCTTAAATACACATCATGGTTCAACTCAAACTGGGAAGCCAGCTCAATACAATACCAGGAAATGGTCATCATAAAAACCATACCACTAAACATGCAACTTGGGTTGGTGTACCAGCTACTACCAAAACCATACGGCTGTACTGTTTAAAGCCGTAATCAAAGCTTATTTTAACCTTGAGAGAGTGACAGTCATAATTAAGAAACAAAAAAGATAAATGAAACCATGCAATTTGGAAGGCACTCACATCCAGCAGCAGGTTTCTCTGTGTGAATCCATCAAGTCATGCACGGAAAATACCACAAAACAGTTAGGAACTAAAGGTTGTAGCAACATATTGCAGATTCCAAAAGGTACCATCAACAAATATAACCATCTGGAGCAAAGCTCAAAAGGTGGCCCATAGTTTTAGTGATCACATCAATGTGACATAAACTTCCTTGTTTTATTGGTCCTTTAAATTAGCTTTAATGGTTAATATGTGGAAGGATTTGAAAGCCTGTTCACCAAGAAATATGATCCATGTTAAAGACCAAAAAATATGTCAAACCTTTTCTACTCTACCAGTTTTCTACTTTTTCCCTTCTGTAAGTGTCAAGTCTTTTGACCCAGATAATAGCAATTTTCAATGCTGCAAGTAAACATCTGTGAAACTTGATTTTATAGAAATTTATAAAAATTAAAATCCATGGCCCTGATGGAATAGAAAAAGGGTTCAGGCCTCACTGTGACAGCATACAAAAGTTAGAGGGGCCACTTTTGAAGGCTTCTTCGTTATTCAAGACTTATATATTTCCATGCAGAATTTAAAGCTTGCTACCTTGAATAACATGCTTTCCGGCCTTGAGCATCTTTAGGGAGATTTCTACCTAGAATGCATTTCGCAGTTGTCAGTTTTAATCTCTTACTTTAGTAACATGATAATATCTATTCCAGAGGCAGAGAGAGGGGCACTCGCCCCCCACCCTGCCCTCCCTCAGCAATGAAACTGTATAGTTAAATGTGCAAATTCCATCAAACCTTTTCATTACATTTCTGTTTTCTATTTCCGATGATAGAATTAAATCATAGGAAACCTAGTGTTCAATAACGGAATATGAATTTCAAAACGAATGCAAGGGGCAGAGCCATTATATTGGTTAGAGTGGGGCAGCAAATTTAGGACAGCAGAATTTTACAATCATTTCAATTACAATCTGCAAGCAAAATTTCGCAATAATTTTGAATTTAGGACAGAGCATAATAGGAAGTGGTAAGAAAATTCAAAGGTAATTTGGTAATTTTCACCCAATTGACAATAGGAGTGGTAAGAAAATAACTACTAGAATTCAAAACCATTGTAGAAATGATAAGTCATTTGGCGAGTTTAATTTTTTTTATAAAAGGAAATGGAGTAGATAAGTCATCTAGAATGAAACAAAATAAAATAGCCAAAAAAAGAAGGCATGCATTCTTAAAAAGATTATTACTCTGACAAATTCCAAAATTTAGATGATTCTTATCCTAAAATTGGGAATCAGTTCATCAAATTCATCTACAATTGTTGTTACTGAAGCTGAAATAACAAAATCCAGAAAACTACTAAAGTAACTAAAAAGGAATAGAATTCCAAATACAAACCTGAACTTGACCTGCAAGAACGACAGCCACTCCAAGGATTGACTGGTCATTTATTATGTCATCAAGTCCCGAGTCACCCCACTTACACTCTATCTCTGGTGCAAAGTCGCGAGCAAGTTCAACAGCAGCTTTTGCTGATGCCTACACAGTTTTAATAGCAGTATTCAGTTATTTAACCCAATAATTGAATATTAGCCTGGAATTAAAATGGCCAAGTAGTAAGCCTATATAACTTATTAAACTATTATATTGTGAAAGGCTGTGCCCGTTATAAACCCTTTCTCCACAAAAATGAGAGATAGGGGGTACTTCCTACAAAAATTAAGGATGAAGTGCAAATCACCATTACGGGCACAAAAAATGATTTTAATTGCAGAAATAAAAAATTTGGGAGTCATCTGCAAATAATTTACACATCAGATGTAACATGCAAATAGGAAGCCAATAAGAACTTGTTATCTACCTCAGAACAACCCCAAATCATCTTTTACAACCAAAGGTTGAGTGCCAGTTGCAAATGTGAGATATTTTGAGTGCCATTTGCAAATAAAATGTGCTGTAGTTTTTAAAAGAAAACCCTGGTAGAGAAACAATATTTTACCTCAGAACGACTCCAAAACGCCTTTACAACCACAATATCAGAAATTTCTCTTAACCTAGGGATATATTGGGTACGCGCAAATATTCCTGCCCCAATTACCGCAATTCGAGGAAGAACCGAAGTTGAATCAGCCATGCTTACACCTATATTGTCTGCAATTCAGGTGCTGAAAATATAAATTGGTGTTTATTCAGTTACAGTGGTACTGGCAGGGTCATAAAATGGACTGATTGAAAGGGTGCTAATGCTGGCTAAATATTCGTATGAGGTTCTATAGCTTTCGTGATTTTGTTTAGTTGGGTTTTATTAGAGAATTTAACTAAAATTCCAGTTCAGATGCAAACATTTGGCAAGAACTGGCGTTATTACTAAAGATTTATGTAGCTTTTTATGATGAAATTTAAATTAGAACCATCATTTTACTTGCATTTTCTTTAGGATGTTGTGTGCTAAAACCTTAAATTAAAACTGTATATCAGATTTTAGTAGTACCTGAAGAAGACCACATTTATGCCAGAAAAAGATTGATCATAAATATCAGTGAGGGTGTATATATCTGATAATAACATTGCAAACATTATATGCATCTAATCACTGATTGGATTGGAGATTTTCTGCATGATACGTAACTATATGAATGACACTCAAAATAAATCAAACCACTGTAGATTCAATATTATTTCAAAATCTACATGTAAATTTCCAATAAATTATACTTCTTTAATATTTTTGAAATAATATACATATCTGGCGAGGGGTGTGTTTATAGCTGGTTTATGATCAATCACCGCGAGTGAAGTCTGATCAGTAAAGCTAAATATACAAATTAGTCAGACATTGGGAGAAAGATCATTCATGGTTGCATTGACTTGTAAAAAGAGTAAATGAGATCTCAGCTAAACGCAGTTGATTACAAAAAAGAAGCAAAAGTATGACAAATTAGTTGGAGTGACGTACAGAACAAGAGAGACGAGATCACGAGATCCGACCTTTACGGAAAAGAAGAGCGCTTGGTAGATAGATATAGAGAGAGAAAGAGGAACTTAATATGGTTATCCGTTATCGGCAGTAACTAGCGAGAGGAAAGGGGATCTCGATGGAATGCACATCCTCCACGGTGAGTCCGACTCTGCTGCTTTTCTAACCTGCTTTTCCGAATCCATCCATTCGAATTTGTTAAAATTTGTGCATTAAGAAGTTTTATTATCGAGATACACAAATAAAAAATTTAAATGACTAGATCCAGAAAAGCAGCAGGAGAGTACATTTCCTCCCCGGTACTTTAAAAGGAAATCTTTTAGAATTAGTGAATCCGGACTTTTCTTTTAACTTTGCTCGAATCTCAAAGCCCAAATAATACTGTTCCTCATGCTAGCTCGAATCTCAAAGTGACTGAGAGTAAATCTCAAACCGTAAAGTGAAGGGAATAGAGGATACTCTTCTTGCAATGAGTAGATCTGGATCGTCCTTTTAACCTGCACGAATCTCAAAACATACCATCTATATTTTCATAGGCACCGAATTGAGTTTGGTCCGGTTAAAATTAATCTGGACCGTTCATGTTTTTATTGTACCCCTCCAATACCTAAGGGACACTCATCTTGGAGTCCGCATCTTCTACATTAACTCAAAAGAGCATCTTTTGAGTTTAATGAATCTCAGTCGTCTTATCAGGATTGGAGCCAATCTGGTCCACACCTATAACACATGGGGCCCTTTAATATTAGTGTGGATCTTGATCGGACAGTCCAGATCTATTAACGCACATTATGTTAATGCAGAGGATACAAATTCCTCATCTCGATAGGTATTTCGGGAATCTGCACTGTCCATTTTAGTCTGCAATGAATCTTACATAATTTGGCACAAATTTTAAGATATCTCGTGCATCTACGGTTGATCTGAAAAAACTATCGCTCAACTGAAATTACATATAGTGATGTAGTGTTATAGATGATATGCTTCAGTGATGTAGTACTATAGATGATACGCTTCGGGTATTACCCTACTGGCCAGAAAACCTCCCAGCGAGCGAGCGAAATGATAATAAATGTTTTTTTTTTAAATGAGTGATAGAGGTCAAGCTACTCAAAACTCTTTATTTTCAACCATTGTAACAAAGGATTTTCCCCATCTAGGTTTCGAACCCATAACCTCTCATATAAGAGACATGTGTCTTTGCCACTAAATCAAATGTTGGTTCTAATGATAATAGATGTTCGTTTTGAGGTTTGTACGAACATGCAAATTTCATTCTACACATTAGGTGTCGTACTGAATCCGAACTCGAACAACCATGGAATTTGCATTTGTCTAATTCTACCGTATACAACAATATACGACCAGCACAAGGTTTTCTCCAATTCACACTTTATAGAGTTGAGACCGTCCAATAGACATTGGATCAAAATCGGTTTGATATTCAGTTGGAATTGTCTGATTCACATCAAGATTCATGCGCACTTGATCAATACAAATCTTGAGACGAATCAATCAGTTCTGACTAGATATCTGATCGATTTTGGTCCAATGCCCATATGATGCCCCCTTCTTCCCACATGACATCCAGCCCTAACTAGACAATATATGCACATGGCGAGTCCCGCCTTTATAACATAGATGTTACCAATGGGTTGTTCGGCAGCAATGAATTAAGCTTTCTTAAGGCTTAATCCGCTTCCTTTAGCTTCCTTAGTCACTTAATCATGCCGAACACCGGTTCCTTAGCGTGGATTAAGATCACCTCCTTTAACCTTCTTTTGCTCGGATCTTAATTCTTTGCCCGGACCTTAATGCACATTCAACTCTTCCTTTAACTCCCTTAGTTTTTATTCATAAATTAAAACAACTGAACATCAGTTCCTTAGCACTCCTTAAACTCTTAATCTTTCACTCTTAATCTCTTGTTATCAAATAACCCATCACAATTATAAACAAACCGTCTACTGAAACAAAATTTGAACTCGGCTTACGCTAAAACGAGTTGAGCTGAATCGGTTCATTCTTGTTGTGAGTTACATATAAATAAAACAATTTCATCAAAATAGTAAAATAGTAAAAAAAAAAAAAAAAAAAAAAAAATAGTTACATCTTCTTTCTTGTAATGAGCTGAGAAACGGACCGAGTTGAGTTAAGCATTTGAACTGGTTGTCAACGAATCAGAATTAAACCAACCATAAACTTTTTTGTCGAGCTAATTTTGAGCGAGTCACGAGCTGCTAAATTTTTTTTACCAGCAGTCGCTTGTGATTTTCCGCAGTTGCGTTATGTTTCTCTGTATAGTAAAAAAATTCAAAATTAATTTGATTTCGCTGTGATCGCATGATCCTGACATTTTGTGTAGAAAAATATCTCAAAATTATACCTTCGAGGTTACACGTGCGACATGACAGGCCTCTCTTCATCGACAATGTCCTTAATCAATGTGCTCTCGAGTGTAGACTGTAGACACCTTTTTTGCTAGGGATTGTCGTGGAATGCCGATATGCATGCATCCCTGTACCTTCATTTTAACTTGCTTCTGGGTATATTTACAATCACCGCATATATTGTCATACAATTCTACACTGTCAAGCCTGGTTTAAACTACAGGGGATAGATCAGAGCTGCAATTCGGAGCTATAAACAAATCTTGATGCAATCCAACAGCTGTGAGCACAACGCAAAGTGAGACCGTGAGAGCACCCAGCCGCCCACCATCTCACATTTTTTCCCAGCTTTCAGGAATTCGCATCCTTTGAGATATCTCAAACTTTGAGTGTTTTTTTGGAAAATCTCAACTGTTCAAATACATTATGCACGAATCTCAAAGCACAAATAATACTGCCCCTGCACTACCCCGAATAGGCATCGTACATGTCGGTCACGCAAAAGTTGAGATATCTCAGATAATACGCACCCGCTTTCGGACGGGTTTTTTTTTTTTTTTTATAAACCATAACTAACAAACAGAACTTTAGAGAACCAACTTAATTAGTTGGTTTTTAAAAAAACTATAAGCGCCGAATAGCCTATTCGGAAATAATCATTTACTTTTTTTCTCTTATTAAATAGTCTATTCGGCATTGAAGAGTTTCACAAATTTTTAACATTAACTATAACACAAAAAGTGAATAACTCTTTCGTGCCGAATAGGTTATTCGACACAGAAAAAAGAAGTAAATAGTTTGTGCCGAAAAAATTCAGAGAGGGGATACTAAGCAATAACACGATCCTTCATCTACATCCGATGTCACATTCTTACATTTCTTTCTTTCTAAGGTGCCTAGTAGAGTGGGAAAAATGGCACGGCGGAGCCGGCTCCGTTACGGAACAGCACGGTAACGGCACGGAACGGCACGGCACGTGTGTCGGTTACGTGCCGTGACCAATTGTTGGCAAAAAAGACACGGCACGGAAATTGTCTTGGTCACGGCACGGCACGGAACACGCGAGTCACAGAACGGTAGACACGCCAGTCACGACAGTCACGAAGCAATACACTAACATACCTTCCTATAAGGTATAATTTTATTTTAATTAAAATATTTACATTTAAATTTCAATTAAAACATTTGAATTTTAAAGAATCGTTTCATATATATATTTTTTTAAAACGTTAAATGCGATCTAACGTGACTAACGCACGTTTGGTCACAGCACGCGAGTCACGCCGTGACTCGCGTGCCGTGACCACCCCTTGTAATTTTTGTCACGGGACGGCACGTGAAAAATTTACTTGGCCACGGCACGGCATGTTTTTCCCACTCTAGTGCCTAGCATCCCGCCGCCCCAGGGGTCCGGATTCTATGAAGTAACTCAAAATTTGAATTTAGACCACCTGAGGGGTCCGGATCCTACGAAGTAACTCAAAATTTGAATTTAAACCACCCCAGGGGTCCGGATCGTAACTCAAAATTTGAATTTTGACCATCGATCAGAATCCGAATCAATTTGCTCCAAATTAAAATTCACAAAAATTCTGATGTAATTGTCCGGATCCGATCTCAAACTTTAAATCACAATTCCTATGAGCCAATTCTTCTTAGCGACCGCCCATCTTCCCACCACGATTTGGCCTTTGGGTAATGACTAATTTGAGAGCGCAATCGTTAAACTTATGACGGAAATATCTTTACATAATTTAACAGTTTTTCCAAAATTTTAACAAACGCATTCTATTTTAATTTAAGAAAAGAACATAGATTTTTTAACGAATCAGAACATAATGTGTGCTGTTTATGATAGTACGAATTATTTAACGAATCAAAACATAATGTGTACAATTTGATTAAAACAATTAATTTCTCAAATTGATAATAGAAGTCATATTACTATGCAGGAAAAAAAAAAATTAGATTTGAGAAAAGAAATTGATAAATAAAAATAATATTTATTTCCAAACATCCTATGCAATTAACGCTAGAATGAATGACTGTGTCAGTACAAAGTTTTCAAAGTTTGCAATCAGGGGAAGAACCTTACGAAACAAGTCTAAATACAAAAACAGGACTATGAAAATCAGTGAAGTTGTACGAACCCTTGAGTGAATTCAAATAAATATCTTCCCTCGGCTCCTCACTAACTCCACTTTGTGTTGCATACTCTAGGGCCATCTCATAGTCCACCTATTGTCATTATATTGCAGCAATTGAAAAAAAGTGACACATAAGATCAAGATAACTTTAATTTATCAATAATTGATAGCGATTCATAGTTCATACTTATGTGTGTTTATAATTTATCTTAAATTTGCATTCTCACTGGACCACTAATAAATATGAAAGTTTCCTTTTGCAAGCTAAACCATGGAGAACCAAACTTCAAATAATACCCCAGCATTTTACATTGCATATAATTGGATTATCGGTAATAACAAGCAGAAAACAAAATCAAGGGCAGTTCATGCCAAAAAGACCTACAAACAAAAAGCCCTACTTTTTTTCTTTTTAATTTTATCAGACCACTCGGTTTATATTAACTTACACTCAACAAGTTAGCTTATCTAATTAATATTGACTGATCTAGTGAGCTTGTGCTATTGCTGATCTATAAAAAATTATGAGTACAACATGCAGAAATGGAAACCATAGGTAATATATGCATAACATCAGAAAAGAAACCATGTGTGTACCCCTTGAAAGTATTATTATTGCATAAGACAAACAATTGATTTTCAAAATTCCTAAAATTATAATTGAAATGATTCAAGTACCTGTTCAACATGTTGAGTGAGGCAATCCTGAAGAGTAACATCTGTCACTTGTTCAGATTCTACCTTTTCAATAAGGTCCTCATCTTCTTTCTCATATTTTTTGTGCCTCTTTGAACCTCTACCCTCATTTGCTATTTGTTCAATCACCTCCATGACAGCCCGGCATGCATCAGGGATGTATCTGCAAATGTAGAAGTAAGATAACTAGTAATCCGCAAGGATTTGATTGAGGATAAGTATCATGCGTGGTTGCTTGTAAATAAATCATAATGTCATTTGTTGCCACAAAATGATAAATATCTTATTTGCCTCACAAAAAAAAAATACACCTCTTCATTCTTTTTCCAAGTACTTGAATGATGCTCTTACTCATGTGTATGTATAGTTAACAGCAGGGACAGTAGCCGTGTGTTAAGTGAAGGCATGAGGATCAGGTAGGTTAGTGACATTTCACAGTATTCTAGAGGCATTTACAACATCCAACCCATTCAGTGTGCATGCATGACACTCAACATTGTTCAGGGTACGCAAAATATCCACCATTTGTGGTTCATTAAAGATTTGTTTTCCTTTTTGTACTAAAACTCAGAAAAGTAGGTAATTAGACTTTGCCTATTCAAATTCCTCTTTCTCTCCTGTCTTTCCCGTGCCTGGAGTTTCTTCACTATTTTTGACTTCAATTGACTGCAACACTGCTTAATAGCTGCCTGCACAATTTTTTTGGTAAAACAAAAAAAAAAAAATACTTAGTAGAAGTTCCGCTTGCAGAAATTCCCATTATGTACCACTAATAAAATAAAGTCTGGTGGTAATATCCCTCTAAGCTAGCATACTTACAACAGTATTTGAGCACCAGTAAACAAAAGGCACAAACTGTGAAAACAGGCAGATTGAGTTACCTGGACAGCAGAAGCAATTTCAGTTATGTCGTTGCCTATGTACTCTTTGCCTGTTCCCTTAAAGGGTATTTTTGTACTTACAATGCTCACAAACACCCCGATTTTGTCTTGTCCCTGGTTTATCTTGTAGCTACTCCAACTGAATAGTAGGTGTTGAAAAGACAATGCAATATTAATGATTTTGTGTTTATCCAACTAAATGCTGACAATGTCATCTAAGATCAAATAAAATGCTCACTTGATTCTTTTAAGAGCTGTCCTTGTGATAACATCAGCACCTTGTTCAAATAAAAGTGGTATCCTGTTTGCAAACCTGAAGATATTTATACCCTACAAAAGAATAGCGATGTCACTAAAAGACCGCTTATTAGGTCAAAAAAAGGTCAAAATTTAAAAATATTGTTTTACCTGTTTGACATCCTTCCCACCAAGGCTAACTCCCGCTTCCACCATAAATGGATGGCCTTCAAAAACGCGAGGGCTAACGTGAAATAAAATATACAATTATTGAACTCAGAATTAATATATTCAAGCAACTCTGAATGTCTATGTTCAAAATATTATATTGGTAAGCACTCAGCTCCAAGCAATGTCATATGGATATATATGCGAGTATCCACAAGGTAGATACAAGGATACATAAATTTTTAAAATCTTAGATATGATATGCCTTTTGCCCCATATATGATTTATTGTTCATTTTGTTTAAATATCGCACCATGAAAAGTAACCACCTAACTAAATGTAAAAGATAGCAAGTTCAATAGCTTCTGGTAAACAAATTGAAGTTTGAGTAACTATCTACTCCAATGGGGATGTACTTAGCTAAAATTTTGTGGGGATAATGATATTAGCTGAGCTAGGAACTTTTAAAAAGTTTGAAAGCACAAGATAAAAATCCAGTGTTTGGCTTTAATTAGACATACAATCATGAACCTAACATCAGAAGAGAAAGCCAGGTCATACCTGCCAGCATAAGTTGCAACCAAATCAGGCTGTAGCTCCTTTATTATCCCAAGTCTAAGATTGTATTCACCTGCTGGGCTCAGACACTGCATGCATAATTTATAGTACCTTTTATCAGAACACTCTAACAGCAAGCCAGATTTTTTCAAATTATCCCCAGAACACTTGGATACAATACTTTGTACTCTTACAAATGCATCCCCCCCAACCCACACACACAAAACTAAAAAAATAATGAATGAAAAATAAAAAAAATAAGAAAAAAGATATACATCACCACTTGGATCGTCAAATCTAGCCTCGCGAAACAGCTGATGTATGCGGACTATTTGCTGAGAAGTCAGGCTTTTCACAGCCATTTTTGGGCCGAAGTCAGGCCCCATCTCCCCTTTATCAAATTAATATCAATCTCAGTAAAAGAATAAGTTGGGAAAGTTAAAAGGCATAGGGTCCTCCATTTCAGATTATTGATACTGGATCAGATCTGGTAACAGTACTAGCTGGTGACAGTACTCCTTGAATAGAAAGATGCATCTACAGGAAATTGTCTCATTGGAAGGTTGCGTTTTGATCAGTGTGACCAGTCCATACGCCTTGTAAATAGACATTGGTGCAGTACCAGATGATAAACTAGAACCTGAATCATTTTTGAAACCCAGTAACAACAGAAGATCTGAATGATCGACGACATGTAACCAAGCATGCAAGAATAGACTAAATGTAGTTTTCACGTTAGCAGACCCAATCAACAAAATAAACAATGATAAAATTAAGGACGGTTCTAATTACCAATTAACCGCTCGGCATGAGACTTGCTGATGTTAAGAAACTCATGCTGGAGAAACTGCTGGAGGTTTTGTTTTGAGGTCTCTGAGATCAGCCTTTTGATCAGCAGTAAATCAACAGCTGAGGGGTGATACTTTGTTTCCAGTGGGACAGGTGGCATCACATCAGTTCTTCTAGCAAACCTTATTGTCATGTTCTTTCTGGAAGATAATTGACAAATTTTAGTCTGTTGTTCATTAATGTCAATCATAATATACATGGACCATGGTCACTCAGTACTTTTCCTCAGGCATCCACTTTATTTACCTGGAATAGGATCATTATTATGGTAAAACTAAAAGAACATTTTAAAAATGATCAAACTTGTAAACATTGGCATTAGTCGTGAAATTTGCAGAGTCCCTCAAAGCCTTTTTGCAATTAAATCAAAAGGGCAAACTGCTGATCTCACTACTTTAGTTCTTATGCAAAAAGTCAAACTCTTATCAAGGCTTGCATTTACAATATTACAGAGTCATTTCATGATTTTGAAACTTAAAGACTAGCTAGCTTAAGAAGTGTATTAATCCCAAGGATCAATCTCAACTTCAATGATAAAAAAACTGGCAATAACTTTTCCAGAAGATAATTATTATTAAGTAAAATAAATAAAAGGGAGCTTACTCTGATGTGTCAGAGATGAATTTAACGAGAAACTCAGCATATGGGGTAATTACAGCCATCTGCCTCATGTATTGCAGTACCTTCGACTGAAACATGCTAATGAAACTAGTTATTTAATCTTAACATAGTTATCAATTATAATACATCTCTTATTCATTTTTTTTTTCTTTACGCATTTTATCTTCAATTAATTTGTGATTACTCTTGCCAGAACATGGCGTTAGGTTTATCTTCAGACAGTTTTTTAATATACTTCCCATTTCACCCAGCTAGGCTCAGCTCAAAATAGTACATGACAGTGGGTTGACTGATCAGTTTGGTAGTGCGCGCACACACACAAAGTAAAGAAGGAAAAACCTTCAGAATGACTTGAGACTTGGTGTTTGATCAGTGTGCATCTATACCACACTAATTTAGAATGGTGGACAACATAAAACTTTAGGAGTGTAAGAAAACAAGGAAAAAGAAAACTCAAATTTTAGCTCTCTGAATAGGATATGCAAAAGGATCAGATAGGGTACTCACACGGTGAGTTGTCCAGTTACCCTCTATTATAACATGAATCTCAGCTCCATGCCACCTATCCTTGTTCTCTCTTTTCTCATGCAAATGCACATGTGGTATATTTCTGGAAGTTCGAATAATCAAAGAAATATCAAACATTCATATTCTAAACCAAAATAGGAGCTAGTATTCATCCTGCACATTTTGTTTAGAAATGATGTTTATAAAATTTGGTGTGATTTGGAAACCGCTTGGTCTCCATTGAGCAATTTAAAAGATAATGATTCAATTTCATCAGCACTTATAATTTAGATGTTGGATAAATTCTGTACAGATTAGCTAAAGAAGGTTTATCTTTGAGTTCATAATGCTTTTCAGGGGCAATTAGTCATCTTTGGTTAATTCTGGTTCTTAATGACTGGGTGCACATTTGCAAGTTAACTTGAAAACATAGGCACTAAATAAAAATAAGAAATATAAGAAACGTAAGCTGCAATTTGCCAAAGCCACCAAAGTAAGATCACTTATTAATACTTGTGAATGTCAATATCTAGCCGGCAGAAGGAAGTGAAGTTTTGACCCTTCATAGACGATGTAATTTCAATTGGTAGCCCTGTACTCATCTTTGACCATATCAGTGCCTGTTAATAATATCATAAACCCAATTGGTTATCTTTCGCATAAAGCACAAAATTGAGGTCATGACAAGAAAAGATAAAATTGGGCTTTACTATGATTTTAAAAACTACACCCGGCAGAGTTTTATTACGTTTCAGATGTAAATCATGTTTTCTCAATTTAGTATCTAGGCCGTGTGTATGTGTAGTTATTATGTAAAAAATATACTAAATGACAAATAAGAAGAAAAAAAGAAGAAAAGAATTGGCTTAATGGAGATAGCATTTCTGGAAAGCTTAGTAAATTTAATGCAATATTCTTTTAACTATATTCACATATAACATCAAAATTTATTCAATTTGGTCTATAAACTCTTTTTCCTTTTGCCTTATTTTGCCATTAATTTAGTGAGGTGGAAAGAATATATTTCTGAAACTTCGACAAATTTGCCAAGTCCAATTGGTGAATACTTCCTTTCCCTTAAGAGGGGAAGACTAAATTAAATCAAAACCAGAATAAAAGAAGGTTTATTTTGAGTTCTCGTCTCTGATCCAAATTTTCATTTATGGAGCTATATAAAACTCCATTAGGTCATTAGTACTTCCATGTTAATTTGGTATTGAAAAATTAGAGCATTACATTGATTTTCCATCAGATAATACTTTTGCTATTAATTGATAATTGGCAAGTGACTTCGAGTTCAATAAATGACAGTCTTGGTGGCATCCATATGCATCATTTCCACTCTCTTTGGCCAGAGTTAGAAAGAAAGAAAGTCCAACTTTATTATTTGTTATATATATATCCAATATAGATGAAAACATACCATCTTGGCACCAAGTCCAAATTTCCCACGCGTTTGTCTTAAGCCATACTTAGTACCAGATAGAACTGCAAAAAACAAAATATAAAACCCAAGACATGTTACATGGAGCAATTTATGTGTAACCCTGAAAAGTGTCAAAATATATTCACCTGCCAAATAAAAAGTTACAATCGAGATCCCCTACTAAAAATAGAAGAAATTGGTCATATTTAGAATGCTCCAAAGGGGCAAGTTAATTAGTTCTACTTCAGGAACATATATGCTAGCTTGATGTTTTTTACAAGAACGGATGAAATTGTTCACATATACACAATACATGATCCTGAAGTCCACATACAATCCCTAGATTTGCAATTCCAGCACACGTTAAAAACTTTTAGAAGTTTTAGCAAGATCATAGTTATTAGAATAGTACAGCTGTCTTATTTGTTTGGGCTTGTGCATATTTATCATACATTTTACCATATTTGCAAGGTCCCAAAATTTCTGGGACTTTGACCCCTACGATCTATAGTTTAGGCATAATATAGTTAATGTTAGTATTAGTATTATTACTATTATTATTGATACCATTATTACTATTAGTACTACCACCACTACCACTACTACCACCACTACTACCACTACCACTACCACTATTTTTTTTTTTAGCAGTGAGGGATTCATTTAGCAGTTACCACTTACCGGTGACAAAAAAATCGCTAAATCATAGTACCGGTATGCCTTTTAGATTTTTTTTTTCCTGATCTAATCATTATTCATGAATATGATATCAACTGCGGTAAATGACATAATACTTGTCAATTGTTCATTGTAAATACATATAGCAGTAAAAACCGTTAAAATGTGGATTTGTGTATTTCGTGCAGTAGGATTCAAAAGAATGATAATGCACCATACAGTGATGATAAAGTGTGGTATTTAAAAGCTTCATTGTTACACATACCTCTCCCAAACATGTTAGGGATATCATCATGGGGCATCCCTTTGCCATTATCCTGATAAATAAGAACAACCAAAACATAAGTTATAGTACTGGAATATATTCTGGTACCATTCTGATGAAATGTACTTACTATTCAAAGCTTGACCAGTGGACTGAATGTAGCCACATAGATACGAGATTTAAGAAATATCATCCTGTTTATGGGTTGATTTCCTTCCCTAGAATACCTAATTGTTCCATTATCATACCTACTTGAGTTTTTTATTTTTTCTAATGATCAAAACTATCTTTCTATGTTTAAGCTTAAAACAGCAATTAAAGAGCTCAAAAAACTAAAGAAACCAAGAGTGAAATATTTTATACCTTACAAGTTACTTTGAAATATGCAGTTTCACCTCTGCTTTTGGTTTTATTCCCAGTCACAGATTCCTTGACTTTCTTCCCAAGAGCTAAATTTTTTGCTTGGCTTTCTTGAATTTTTGCTTCCTTTGCTAGTCGTTTCTATGATAAATATTTGATTGCAGTGGTCATACAAACTTTTGTTCTAAAAGACTTTGATAGGAAAGTATCATGAATAACTCTGAAAAACCCCTAGATGAATATTAACAATAAGCGTATCATAGATAAACCCTAAATATATTAGGTACTGTTTTTCTTTGATAAGTACCAAGTGGCAGGCAATGACCCTCCTTTTATTTCTACTCCAAGTCTGTTGCTGTGTCTGAAAAATTGGGCAGGGATGTGCAATGATCCCTAAAATTTATATGGGTAAATGAGGTAAACTCATTTCTCGGCATTATATGCAGTAATTGAGGTTTTGCATAGTGCAACTAAAACTACCCTTTATCTTCTTTAAAGATGTCGCCCTTTAAAAAAAAAAAAGATAAAAAAGTACCATTCAATGTTCTTTAAACAATTTCAAATTGCTGCTAATATGGAGTAAAATCACATCTTTAAGTGCTCTACACCAAGAGTTGTAGTTTTGTGCTTATTTATGGCACACTTTAGGACTGATGGTCATTTAGTATACAGATGTAGTCCTGATTACTGAAAGAGGCTTAGTAACTTGAGTAATGAGGTGCTAGGATGACTAATAAGATATCATAGTTTTCAGATTTGATCAGCACAATAAGGATCTGCGATTTGTTAGCATTTTCCATTTATGAGAAAATAACTTAGTACAAAGTGTTTTCTCCTTTTCAAGTAAGACTATAAAGAGAATAAAAATTATACCTCACGAGCCTTGTTAGACTCAAAACCATCATAAAGTGCTTGATCTACACGCTCTCGATCCACTAGACCAATCAGTGTATTGAACTTGCTCTTGTTTATCTCTTCACTGTTCAGCAAATGATAAAACATAAGGGAACTTAGTGTCATTTACCATAACGTGACCGAAAAACCATGTATACTGGTGGATAACAGATCATACCAGGCTAGCAGCAATGTTATCTGACTAGCCTTTATATGTTAACATAGGTTTTACATAAGTAATAGATGTCAGAGACCCAATTTATCATTAGTGGAAACATGGAATTAAAATCTAGTTGGGTGGTTTCCAAACTGGTGCTGGTAAAATAACCTTTGCAACTTTTCCTTGCATGATTAGCATTTAGTCATTACTGATCAAGTTTGGGCTTAATAAGCTAAGTTTCACATTTGAGTAACCAGGGTGAGACTATGAATTCTATGTTATTGCAATAGTAGGGATGGATAGCATAAAATATGCTTAACTGACACTTCCATTAGCTCAGTTGGTGCTTAAATACACATTTAGGGGAGCTCTAAGATAAAGACAAAACAGTGTTGCAACCATTGAAAGGCTGCACTGCATATTTATTAGGGTTTAGATTTTTGTTGGGCTTGATAGAAGATTCAGAGGGCACCATCACAAGGAAACCGAACCATATATTTCTCAAAAAGCTTGGTTGCATAACTGAAGTTGACAGAGGTTATGTTGAGATCACTAAACTTTAGTTGGGCAATTAAAAAACTTGTACCATAGCAGTCATGAAAACTGCAACAATACTCACATTGTAATCTCAACGGAAGGCAGCTCGGAAATAGACTCAGCTGAATCAAGAGAGTTCTCTACAAATTCTCTCACAGTGGTGTATAGTGATTTCCCCGGCTGGACATATAACCATGTTTTATTAATATAATTGAACCTCAGATAAATAATTATTAAATTAATCTAATGGACAGAATACAGTCAATTTTATAAAAATAATTTTTAAAAAGATCACTAGGATTGTGACATTAATTAAAATGCATCAACAAAACTGGTATTATATTACCTTAGTGATAGTTTATAATCCATCTGGGACATTTTAAATTTTAGCATGCAAATTAACACCGCATTTTAAGGATTCACATCCGCTGCCAAAGTAGATGATGGCGCCATGTGCTATTGAGTCCCTGACAGATGGCCCCCAAATAAACCCCTAAAAAGCTACAACGTGTCAGCGACTCAATGGTACACAGTGCCGTAGCCAACTATGGCAGCGGATAAGAACACACACATTTACAGTATGAAAGTTAGAATAAACATACATTATCAAAGCCAGCAATGTTCTTGTTCTCGGCGAAGAACTCAGCGGGAGATTCTGCAATTGGCAGTTTTTTTTGTTGGAGGGAAAACCATTAACCGCACTTTATCATCAAAATGACTTGCAAAAAAAAAGAGAGAAAATGTGAAGTGGAAAGAGAGTAGGAAATGTACTCTGTTTGAGAAGGGAAGTATCCTTAGATTTATTCTTAGCAGTAGAGGAAGAAGAGGGATTTTTCTTCGGCTTGACCCGATTGGGTTTCTTTTTAGGTTCGTCCGAGCTCGCGTAGCTTCCATCCGACTCCATTTTTGGGCTCAAATCGAATTTGAAAACGAAATTTGAAGATTAGAGGGGAGGGTTTCGGTGTTGACGGGGTTAAAGAGTTGTGAGTTTTCGTTTGGAGGTCACTGGCTCAGGGGAGGGAAAATGAGGACGCTGCGGAGGGAAGGGGTACTCGAAGTGCCCTCGCAAAAAATTCTAATCCTCTGTTAAGCAGTGAATTACAAGAGGCCAGATCGAGACGGGCCCTGGGGCGGCCCTGGCCGATTTTTTTAATAAATCTATTTAAACGAAACAAATATGCAATGTGTGTTAGATTTCCGAAGAGGGTGGAAGATGCGGATTATCGTGTAATAATTCGCGTTTTATTCATTTTTTTTTAATGTTTTCGAACTGAATTCTGAATAAAATGTGAATAAAATACGAATTATGAATTATTCGTGAGAAAAATGTGAAAAAAGCGTGAATTATACCTAAATTATTTTGCTATCTAGTTGTACCGAATCATTTCCGAATTATACCCGAATCACGAATTGTTGACCCCGCCAAACCTAACCCGAACTATTCATTTGTCACTATGATTCACATCCCCCTCGGGTTAACTGACTAAGGACAATTAAAACGGACGGTTCACGATTGTTCTTTTAACTTGACATGAATCTCAAAGCACAGATAATACTGCCCCTGCGCTATCCCAAATAGGCACCGGTTGATAGGGGTGTTCAACCGGTCGGTTCGGATCAAAACGAACTTTTTTGCCGAACCGCGGTTTGAACCGAATTTCAAAAATCCAATCGAACCGACCGAATTAAAATTCTAAACCGATCTAAAACAAAACCGATTAAACCGATTTAAACTTCGATTTGTTCGGTTGAACTGAATACAAACATTTCAAGTTACAAATAAACATTTCAAAACCGGTTGGTTCAGTTCAAACCGATTTGGATAACATTTTTGATAACCACACAAGCCGGTTTTTGATAAACCGATCCATTATAAACCACACAAAATAAACCAATCCATTATAAACCGATCCATTTTTTATTAAACCGTTTGGTTTGGTTCAAACTGATTTGGAGATCCCAAAATCGAACCGAACCATTTAAACCGAACAACCGATCCATTTGAACACCCCTACCGGTTGAGAGTAAATTTGGATCGTCCGTTTCAATTTGCTTGAGTCAGGTTCCTGGGAGGATACGGATCCAGAAGATGCTGAGTATGAATATATATTTTTCAATTTTACAAAAAGCTGCTTCGCTAGTTTTTTTTTTTTAAATCTAGTATATTAAGTGCTTGTTTTGTTTAAAGGAAGTGACTACTTGTACCCAGTTTTTACCCAAACCAACTATCATTTGACTTGCGCGAATACTGTAAAATTTTATATTTCATACTGTATACTTCAATAGCAAATCATATATAATAAGTAATTCAAAATTCTAACAACCAGCGACTTTTGAAAGTGGTCCCGAGTTTGCTGGTAACCGTTTACAACTTGCACAACTTGCCAAACTGCCTGTACTTCCACCGGGACCACTTGTTGTATTTTCAGCGAGACAACTTCAAGAAGATTTCAAAACGGGACCACTTCTAAAACTTGTAGTTATTTCCAAATAACACATGAAATAATGCAAAATTAATTTTTTTTCCGAAATTAAAATTTTGAATTTTTTTTTTGTCAAATATTAATACTTATATATGCATATATATCATGTAAAATAACACTATGGATACTATAAAACAAATCTATGTATACTGTAAACATAAAATAGATATTGCAAAGTGAAATGAAACATGAATACTGTAAAACTAACAGATTCAAACTACAAAACTAACATATGCAAACTATAAAACACCTTGTTGTTCTGAAGTATCTATCTTGTTATTTTAAAACAACATGATGAATACTATAAAACAACTAAATGGATACTATAAAACAACAAGGTTAATACTGTAAAACAAAATCATAGACAAAAATATAAATGTCTTCTAACAAACATAACATTTCTTACAAATTAAAACAAACATACTGTTCACCAAACATATTGTTTCTAACCAAAATATTGTTCACCAAAGACATATTACATCATTCACAAAATATATTGTTCCATCACTAGAATAAAAAAGTTGTCACTTAAGAACCATCTGATGCACATTATAAGTATGAGTCAGAAGTAACATAATTAGAACAAGACATTCATTTGATATATCTATAGATTCTTAACAGGTGTCTCATATTACATAAGCCGTAGTACTAACTCAACAATCTGCATGAATCAATCCATATATGTAAATAAAGAAAATAAAATTAATGCATAAACCCTGTAAACTATTGCATATATTCTATAAAACTATTAGATAGATCATGTAAAATACTGTATAGATCATGTAAACATATTTGATAGATCCTGTAAAATATTATATAGATCATGTAGACCTATTAGATAGATCCTGTATAATATTGTCGTAATAGTGCTGGAGAGGTGATGCGGAGGAAAAAGGAAGTGGTAAGCTCCGACGAATACTGTAAAACAATAAGATTAATACTCCAGATCGCTTCTCTCTCATCTCTCTCCTCCATATCGCCTCTCAGATCGTCTCCTCCTATCTCCTCCAGATCGCATCTCTCTCATCTCTCTCCTCCAGATTGCCACAAGATGAATACTGTAAAACCACAAGATGCATATTGTAAAGTCACAAGGTGAATACTGTAAAACAACCCAGTTTATATCCTAATAGCCCCTCTCTCATCTCTCTCCTCCAGATTGCCTCTCTCAAATCGTCTCTTCATATATTTGTGGTCGGAACAGCGGCTGGGCTGAGATCGGACGATGAGAGGAACCAACGGCAAGGATCGGATGGAGGAGGAGGAAAAAGTGGCACGGTAGAGGACGAGGAGTCTTCGTACAGAGGCAGAGGAGGATCGGAGCATCGTCGCCATTGATTCTTAATCAAGGCTTCAAAGAGGAAAACAAATCAATACTAAAAATCTATCGCAGCATAAACAAAATTGAATAAAAAAATTAACAATTTAGTTCCATGAGCTTATTAGAACCGAAGAAAGTAGAAAAGAAAGCACGCACTTGATCTTCACTCGGTTCCAGATCTGCAGGAGAATTGGATTGAATGGAGAATAATATGACGAGCATCTACATGGAATTGGATCCCTTAACCAATGCTTATAAGCAAATTCAACTAGCAAATCTAATGAGCAAAGCACCGAGTACTTTTCATTCTTCATAAATCTACATTTGAACTTCTCATCTACAGCAAGTTTCAAAGAATAGCAAGTTCAATCGATCAAAACAAGATAGTACAATAAGAAATTGACGAACCATTTCAGTGTTGATCAATATCGACAAACAAAAAATATCGATAATGAGAAACAATTTTGCTAGATTTTGAAAAATAGAAAGAATGTTATGGTGTGTAATGTCCAGAGCACTGTAGCTGGACGTTATAGACCATAACGTTCAGTTAATCTGATCGCTATGATCTCTAATTAACAAAAAATACTGTAGCTGGACGTTATGGTCTATAACGTCCAGCTATAGTGTTTTTTTAATCTATTGCATTTGACATTTTTTGCAAAAAATGCTTGGCAAAGGCTGAAGCTAACTTTACAAGATGAGCTCACTGGTCGCAACGGTAACCCCAACCTTTGTTCGAATTCCAACCCTAATTCAGATCTTAAGAAATACGAAGCGCTTGTCACATCAAATGAAGATGACATATTGATCACTACTAGCAATAATTTAAAGGACCTCTCCAAGAAGTACATGTAAAAGAAATCGAAGTATCTAACAATGGATCAGAATTAAAAAATGCCATGCCTTTTGAAAGTCAAAGGGATCTCTACCCATACAACTATAACATTTCCAACAACACAATGGAGAAATTTGCTGATCTCTTAATCTCTTAAAAGTGCATAATAGTCAGAGGGAAAACCAAATTATATACTTAATTTTGTACAGGAAAGTGAGGTTTTTAAAAAAAAAACACTGTAACTGGATGTTATGATCTATAACGTTCAGATACAGTTTTTTTTAATTAAATATCATTAGCGATCAAATTAACTGAACGTTATGGTTTATAACGTTCAGCTACAGTGCCCTGGATATTACAAACTATAATGTTCTTCCTATTTTTTAAAATCTAACGAAACTGTTTCTCATTATCGATATTTGTTTTTGTTTTTCCTATTAATAAAAAAAACAGTTGTATGCTGGTCGTCTTCTTTATAGTTGCTCGAGATACATGCTATCAAGCTTAATTTTAACTTAGAACATCCGCATCAATAAAATTAAAATGAAATGAAATACAACTATTTCAACCATTCGCCTTTGTTTCTCTCCCAGTTGGAGAAAGATGAAATCTCTCGAAAGTTTCTCTTCAATTAAACAAGTTGCTTTTACAGTTATTAGGTTTCAAGTTTAATTCTTGTGGGAAAGATAATATTCTCTGTGTGTGTGAGATGTTGCATGTTTGAAATTCAGAAAAGATAATTTTTGTAGAAATTAAATAGTTAGATGACTTGATCTCCGATCTTTACAAAATAAAACTTTCTTAACTTTTTTAACTTTGGTACAATGGGATTAGATTGCTTGAACGCTTAACAATAGATTTTTATAACGGCAATTAAATTTTATGTGATGTTGTATTTTAAATCACATTTAATATAAAACCATACAAAATGAAGAAAGAGAATTAAGAAGAATAAAATTATATAATTTAAATGTTAGCACTGATCAGTTGAAAAATATTGTGATAAATATTTTTAACAGTTCTATAAACTAAGTTCACTTGAAAAACATAAACTCATACTAACTTAAAATTTTAAATAGTTTTTTCTTTTAATATTTCAATAGATGTCAATAAAACTTTCCTTTCGACTTCCAATTTTCCGGAAAAATATTATTGAAATGGATAAAATCCAAGCTGTTTCCTACCAACTTCAAAACTACAACATACCTACGGGCGACGGGCCTTTGGCAGTCAAAAGGGGGAAAAAAAAACTTAAACTTGCGTGTCCTTGAAAGATCTCTGTAACGTTTGTTCTCAAATTTCCAGCGGCTCACTAAAGGTCTTTTTTTTTTTCTTTTTTTCTTTTTTTGAGATATAAGTGGCTCACTAAAGTTTGCTTGTACGCTGTACGCATATGGATGCACCGGAAATCGGAATCATGGATTCCGTGCAATATATGCACTAAAATTTTGATGTTTTCTTTTTTTGATGGTCAGTAAAATTTTGATGTTTTCAAAGACCCAAAAGTACAAGTTTTATATTTTTAAATTTACAGAATATAAATTTTGACAATTTAAATTTGAATATTATATATATTTGTTTATCAGTTTAATGCGAAACATACGAAAATTGAGAAATAAAATTATGTTTTAAAGAAAAAAGAGCAATTAAATTAATTACAAATTTTATATTTGTACATGATTGAAATTTCAATGCATCAGAAATTCAGAATCAGTATACATGCATAGAAATCGGCACTATCAGTGTTCTTAAAATTTATCTTGGCAGCTAATATTAGAGTAGAACTAAGGTGCTCTTAAGCTCACCAAGCCCTTTATGAGCTTAACTCAAAAACCTATCGGATTGATTTCAAACGACATTTTCAAATCGTTAGATGTTCAATCTATATTAAAATGTGCTTGGAGACCAAATTTTTCATTTTTTGGAATTTTTTTACTATTTATTAAGTTGGTTTGAAAACCGCTGTTTTTATTAAATTTCTGGAGCATTGAAAAACAACGGTTTTCAAACCAGCTTAATAAATAATAAAAAAATTCCAAAAAATAAAAAATTTGGTGTCCAAGCACATTTTAATATAGATTGAACATCTAACGGTTTGGAAATGTCGTTTGAAGTCAATTCGATAGGTTTTAGAGTCGCGCTCACGGAAGGGCTTGGTGAGCTTAGGAGCACCCTAGTTCTACTCCTAATATTAAGTTTAAAAAAAAACACTGTTCTTAAAATTTTATTCTAATACCAATTATCCGTGCATAATCTAACGGTGAGGATCGTATGGCTGACAATTATATGCCGTGTGATCCCACTACCAGGAATACAAGCACTTCTTGTAGAACCGTCGAAGCTCGAAACGGATAACGCACTCTTCCTCACTGTCCATAGCAACTAAACCCCATCTCCCTTGCTCCCCTCCCTCCTCCGTCCTCCCTCTCTCTGTCCCATAAGCATGGCGTCTCTTTCTTCTTCTCTAACCCCAACTTCACACATTGGTTTCTTTTCAACTCCATCCAATCGCGCCGTGTCGATCTCCATGGCTGGACCAAAAACAAGACGTCCTTCTAGAAGCTTCTTCAGCATCGTCGCCGTAGCCGAGGCGAAGAAGCGCCTCTATGTTGGTAATATACCAAGAGAGGTGACAAATGACGAGCTTGCCAAGATCTTCGCTGAACACGGTTCCGTAGAAAAAGCTGAGGTCTTTAATTACTCCTCTTATCGATTCCTCTTATTATTTTGTTAATTTGTTAGTAAATATTGCACATTGCTATAATGTAATACCAACATCTAGAGTCGTGTTCCACTTCATTCATTTTTTGCTGTCAATTAAATTATTAAACTGTGTTGAAACTGAGAACTTCAATTTATCATTACCCATCTCCATTATATTAAAATTATTCGATTTTTGAATTTGTGTGGCTAAAGAGAAGGTTTGATATACATAGAACCAGTACTCATTTTCTTCTACTCCAGTGTAGAGTTTACTGCAAGTTTGGTTTCATAATTTTTCCATTTTAAATATGTTCTTCTAAATAGTAGTTTCCCTACATTTCTAATTTATTTTTGTGTTACTGTAACGCAAATTCCCAATAAAAGGTCACAAAAATGAATATATTTGTAGGTTCCCCTACATTAAATAGTAGTTTCCGTACATTTTAAATATTTGCGTTACTGTATCACAAAAATGAATATATTTGTAGAGTGTACTGAATATATTTGTAGGTTCCCCTACATTTCTAATTTATGCCTTAAAACTGTGCAAACCTGGCTTTAAGGCCAATGATTGGAAAGATTAACCATTGATAGTAGTTAATTTGCAACAGGAAGCTCTTCTAAATAGCAAAACCAGCTAGTTATTTACATCTACAGCGTAATTTATTGTAGTGATTAACTTCATCTAAATGGTAACATTGCTTTTTCCTCGATGTTTCTCCTTTAATGGGAATTAAAATATCTTTAATATTTCCTTCCTGTGTAATAGGTTATGTATGACAAATACTCGGGCAGGAGCAGGAGATTTGGTTTTGTGACTATGTCAACCTTTGAAGATGTTAATGCAGCTATTGAGAAGCTTAATGACACTGTAAGTTCTAAACCAGCATTTAGCATCTCGACCCCAGTTATGCTGGTATTAGACTTGTTTGTTGATCCAAATTCTGCCTAAACTTGCACACTTCATTTGCAACAAGAGAAGGTAGCACATAAAATTCAATGTCACCAAATTTAGTGCTACATTGAGCCGGCATATCTATTTTTTTCTTATATGTTGTTTCTCAAATGCACAAACTGCTGCACTTTACATAAGAGAAAATGATGGATTGAAGGTTGTGATATATTGCTATTTTAGTCATTTCAATGCACCAGAATAAGAGGTTGGTTGTGTCAGTAAAGAGAGATTTATCCAGAAGGCCACTCTTACCAGCTACCAGTATAACCACTTATTTTTCAATAAAAATTCAATTATATCAGATTTGGTGAAGTCGCTATATTTCCATCCAAAAACTAAACAGGTCCTATCTGACTAGTCTCATCAGCAGATTGTTAGTCATTATCAATTGTTCTTTCCTATTTTGTTTTTTTTTGTTGAATTTCACGATTTACTTTTTCAACAGGAGATAGGAGGTAGAAAAATAAAAGTAAATGTAACAGAGAAGCCGTTACAGCCACTGGACCTTTCCCTTCTACAAGCAGAAGAGTCAGGGTTTGTTGACAGCCCATACAAGGTCTATGTTGGGAACCTGGCAAAAACTGTCACCTCTGAGTTGCTCAAGAAATTATTCTCCGAGAAAGGGGAGGTCCTTGGTGCCAAGGTACTTCACTAAAAGCATGTGCTTGAATTTTGAGAAGCACTGCATCCACATGCATGCACATTACATTAACATGATTTTGAAACTATGTCATGCAAACAAAACTTTTTTAGCATTTGTTATCATTGTTAAGGAGAAGGTTCACTACAGTAAAGAAAATTCTACTGTAAAGTGGTACTTCCATAAATTGTACCATTTCAAAAGGACATACTTCATTAAAAAAAAAAATATGAATTTGGATTGCTGCTGCTGTTGGGTGATGTTCCAATGTAACAGCCAACATAAGTTTACATGTAAACTGTTTTATCTTAGAGGGTTCCCGCTGCCATAGGTTTTTTATGCCACAAGTCGTCAAAACCTTCTTTTACAATAATATTTCAGAATATAAAATACAAACAAGGAGCCCCAAACATTGAACTTATTATTCTTAATGAGGGCTGCCCCAACGCGAAATTTTAATAATTTTTATATAAAATAAAATGTCATAAATGAGTGTTTCAAGCTAACTGGAATGGATTAGTTCTGTAATAAAGAAACTAAAAATCCATTGAAATTTTACACGATGCATCACTCGTGAAAAAGAACAAGATCAATAGTCTGAAATTGGTTTTTGGATTTTGTATTTTAAAATGTTATGCAAAAGAGGGATTGTGACAACTTGTGCACTGAACCTCTGAATGTTATATGTCTAGAATTTTACATATTAGGGAAATGAAATTTTTGTTAAAAACAGATTGCAAGTTGATGAATAAAAAATTTCTTCCTTCTTGTTCAATGTTCTTCTCTTTTTTATCCTCTGGACTAATGTTATTCTTCTAATTTATGAAGGTATCTCGGGTTCCCGGCACTTCAAAGTCCAGTGGCTTCGGATTTGTCACCTTCTCATCCGAAGAGGAGGTTCAAGAAGCTATTTCTTCGTTTAATAATGCTGTAAGCCTTTTTCATGTTTATTTTCTCTTTTTAACATGGAACATTTCTCTTTACCTTTATCTTGGAAAAGTTATTGTGGAAACTGGTATCTGAATTCTGAAAGACAACTATGCTAAAATAACAAAAGAAAATAAATTTTTTTTTGAGTAAAACAAAAGAAAATAATTGAAATGAAATAGTAATAAACTGTTCAAGAAGAAAAGGTTTGAAAGCTTGAAATGTCATTTATTGCGAGCGAACAGACATTGATAGAAAATGACTCATCCTAAATGGAAGACATTTTTCCTATTTACCCATACTATTTTCCTATTCATCCTTATTAGTTTAATTATTTTTTTTAAATATTGTTAAAATTGTCAAGACAAACATATCTAGTGACCAATAATAACCCCCCCCCCCCCCCCCCCCCTTCCATTTATAAATGGGGAAAATCAATAATTAGTCATAAACAAATCAAATAGAACTGCGTTTTCCTCAATATCTGATCTTTTTAGTTCTGTGTTTGAGCTTGTTTCAGCTGCTGGAAGGACAAAAGATTCGGGTGAACAAAGCGTGATGGTTATTTAATTCTTTTTGTGCGATATGACCCTACAATTATGATTAAAGGCACTTGAGGCAGGAGTTTTGTTCAATATAACTTGGACAATTTTTTTTAAGAAAGCGGAAGTCATTTAGTTCTGAGCAGTGCAACATAAAACAATTTTGTATCATAATGTCAACTCGCTGTTGCTAAGATTTATGATATATTGATATATATATTGCTTTAGCATGCACTCTTATTTGTAGCCGTAATATATATAAAGAGTAAAAAAATCACTTTCAATTATAATATCAAATTAAATATATTTTATATAAATAAGTTTATATCACAATAGCTATAATAACATTAACGTTCTCCCCGTTTTCTTTTGGAGAATTTTATGTATATTTTTCAGAGATCTCGAAATTACGTATCAGTTCTTTTAAATTAATTTTAAAATCATATTTATCCTTTTAAATTTAAAAAAATTACAAATTTATCCAATTAATTAACTTTCTATTAAAACTCATTTTAAATTTATAAAGTTCTCATTTTTGTCATTTATTAAACAAATAAAAATATGTAACATGTCTAAAAAAATATTCAGTCTTCTAATTGATCAATTTGTGAAGATAAATTATTCAATTCTTTATTCAAGGCGCGTACACAATGCAACAATCGTAAATTTTATAAATTAAATTATTGATACCTATATGCTTTTATAAAAAAAAAAAAGCCTCTTATATCATGCTTATATGGTAAGATTAACCATGAAGTTTTAAGACATACACGATACACCAATTATGTCATATAATCTTAATCATGACCATAAAAATGTATATATTTAAACAGTTTTACAATATATATTTCATTGTACATATTTTCTACATGATGTGACTTGCCACTTTTTTTAGGACTGACGTACGAGGTAAAGATATTAACAACACTATTTTATGAAGCAAAAATAGTATTGTCAATATATTTACCATTGACAAGGGTGTTAGTCTGTTAGCACGCCCTATCAGTTGGGCAAGCTCCATGTACATAGGAACTAATAAAAGAAAATATTACCAAGGACAGCATAGAAGCAAAACCCATTTTTTTCTTTTGTCAAACGCACCTACATATGAGAAATTATTTTGTTTGTCAGAGGAAGTTCGTCTACATGTCGTTCAGATCAACAACTGATAATGTTAGTGATTGATTATTTCAGTAAATATGAACTATGCTTTGTGTTAAGTGTGTTCTATGTAAACAAAAATAAAAATCGGTGTCCCTTTTGTTCAAGTGTAAACTGTGTACAAAAATGCTTCGACAATGGCTACCACGACGCGACTTATATTTTCATATTGATAATTAAAAATAAAAATTTCCAAAACAAACACTAAACAAATAAATGAATAAATGCAGAATCGTAATTCCATCTCCATGTACTTGAGGAAGTACCTCAAACAACAATAATTCAAACATCAACAAATCAAAAGCTCGGGAAACTATTTTGGAGCTACAAAATTTTCAATACATCAACTAAGTGGGTTCATTTGAAGAAGCTTTTCAGCTTGATCCGGGAAAAATGTGATGAACAAGAATGCACCTGAGAATATAAATCCAAACGTTAGACAAAAGAATTTGTATTCTTTTACAGTTTATGCAACTAAACCCTGGTACAAACCAAACATTAACAATTGCTGAACATTCCAGGAGAATTACCACCTCTTTGAAGTCAATCCCACTGAGCTACTACCACTTGAGCTACTAGACCATTGGGTGTGGATGTATTTTATTCATCAGGACTCGAAACTATGGTATCACTAGTGAGGAATAGGGGAAGAGATATTAAGGGATATGGCACTGCAAACTAGGATGAGACAGATTGGAACTTTAGAAAACTAAAATGGTGAGTTTTAAACATCAGAGACCAAACTGGGGAATAGAAAGACTCTAGTACAGATTATTTGTGAATTGTCAGATAAGGTAATAACGATTCATAAGAAATTACCGGACCCATTGGATGATCTAAGTTTCACAAATAACCCAAGCTGATAACATGACGGGACCATATAATGGTTCAGGTTGGATCAAGTACTAAGGTTCTGAGATTAATGATGCACAAATAGTGGCAAGTGGTAAGAGCAAATTACTCAATTTCACCCAAAATAAATTGGATGAGAACAGAAGATCCATTAAATGCTTACATATCAGGACGGTCCCAAGTACAACAGAGATTTTCCCTTGCACTTGAACCAGACCAGCCTTTCCCGCATTTTCAATCTCAGTTTTTCCAACAGATTCGAATGTACCTGAACTCATAATTAGTTTTCAATTTACTTGAGTTATTTTTTTAACAGAGCAGACCAGAATTCAGTGCTATCTATTAAAAATAAGGATATTTCTTGTTCTACAGAAGTATAACATATTATTTCAGGGTTACATAAGATGCTCTCCTTATTTTTAGGGTCTTTTCAGAAATGAACTGAGACTGGTATTTAATTACCTGGTTGGAGAGATTGAAGGCCAGAAACGATGCATGCCAAATTTTGATAACCTACTCTCTCTAGCTGATTAGCAGCTGCAGTAGACCTACATAAAAGAGTATATAAATTTTTATAAAAAAATATATACATTTTCAAGAGCTTTGTTTTCATTTGTACCCATACTGTGACAAACATAGCTGATATTCTGAAATTGCAAGGACTCTGTAATTGATGCTTCATAGAAAAGGAAGGAACATGGAGGAACAGAAAAACTGTTCTTTTCAACAGCATATGCAGAATTTTTTCCTAATTTAATGAATAAACCAGGGGTGGTTTGAACAAATATGTTATAAAAAATTGTAAAATTTAAGGTGCTGAATAAGAATTTGCATGCTGGCAAGGTAATCATTAAAGGGTACCCACACAACACAGTATCTGATTTATGTGCTCCTTTATCCGGCTATATCTTGATATTTAAGCATTTTTTAGATCTAAAATATCACTAAAGCAATTTAAAGAAGAAAAATATAGTAAGTTCAACTAGATAGATCAAATTAGGACTCGGCCAGTACATGCTGTTAAGTGGTAACACTAGAGACAAACAGTATCAGAGTCTGGTGCAGCTGCTTGCAGACAATTGGGGAAACTCTTTTGAGAATTACCAAGGAATAAATCTACAAAAATACAAAGAAAAGATGACAAAAAAAAGGTTTAGAAAAATAACCTAAGGCCTTCTTGACAAACAACCAATAATTTACTATCTGTAGGTAGCTGCTCCTTAATGGATTTAATGAAATCAGGGTTCTGTTTTGTGAATGGAATGCCAAAGAACAAGCCCGAGAAATTGTTGTGCACTGTTCTCTTTATAATTGTTCCTACAAGAAGTACACAAAATAAATAAGTCTTGTGCAACAATACATGAGATGATTTACAAAATATTTTCAGAAAGACAGAAGAAAAGATGGAGTGTTTCACACCAACATCATTATCGTTGTTCTCAACGAAGAATGGTACATGGTAACATGATTTAATGTGGGCCCGCTCAAATTGGGTCTTATCTCTAACATCCAAAATCTTGTAGCCTTCTTCATTCACAAGTTTCTTGGCTTCATCTCCATTTACAAATATGACCTCAGCTCGTATAGAACTAAATTGTCTCCTTGTTGATATTCTACCAGTTGCTCTAGAAATCCTAGAATTAGTAAACAGTAAACACACAAGAACTCAGCAAATGCATATTAATCTTGTTATTCTTTCGAAACATAAAATAGACTTTTCCTTCTTTGCTTTGAAGAGGCTTATAGCCTTTGTGCTTCAAGCGGAGAAGATGCTTAAGATGCAGGAACCTCACATGCTACCTCTTCATTTCAACAGAATTCTCACTTTATTTTCACGCATCAGTTATATAGCTTGCATTATTCTATTTCAAATTATTTTATATGAAGTGGCCTTAAATATGAGAATTTAGCCAAACCCATAAGACTCGCCAGATACAGACCAAACCAGCATACAGCTGGCTTCATTAGGTTAATACTTAGTAACGCAGTTCCTTTTCTGAAAATCCTGACCACCATAAATCGTTAAATAAATGATACAAAAAGGTGGTGACCAGAATCTCAAACTGGACAGAATCAACCAGACCGTTTTGCTATGCAGCAGTTTATTTTTCCAATAAGTAAAATTAAACAGTTTCATTCGCGTTTGCAATCATAGAGAATGAAAGGAAAAAAGTCTCTTGGTGCTTGCACTGTCACTAACCAGATATCTGGTAAATAGAAACCAGAGTAAGTTTGGCCATCCTCTAAAACCGTGATTTTGCAGGGACGAAATTGAAATTTCAGTCTTGAAAGATTACCAGTTTAACACAAAAGAAAAAAGTGCCAAAATTTTACCTTGGGGAAAATACGGCACCACCTAATCCCAGCACCGCCATTTTTCTACGGTAAGAGTCAGGGTTTGAACTGAGAAGACAAAAATGGCACCGGTTGCCATGGCAGTGGTTTCGCCACAGAAGGCTGGGCTCCGTGAAATCGCGCTAACCAATAAGGCTGCACCACGTGTGCAAAGGATATCGAGAATTTGTCAGGGAAATCGAGAATTCGTATCGTCTGCATTAACGCACGGTGCGTTAATAGATCTGGACCGTTCGATTGAGATCCGCACTAATATTAAAGGGCCCCGTGTGTAATAGGCGGGGCCGGATTGACTCTGATCCTGATGACGGTTGAGATGCATTAAACTCAAAAAATTCCCTTTTGAGTTAATACAGAGGATACGCGTTCGGAAATCAAGGGGTAGAGATATGACAACTCTATTTTTGCTTCAGGCAGAATATGATACAGTATGACTGGTGTACTGCGTGGAGTAAAAATAGCTTTGTCAATATATTTATCCAAATCAAGGACATTATGGTCATAAGAAATGTATTTGGATGCAGTTAGAGTGGGAAAAATGTGCCGTGTCGTGACTAACACGCCGTGACTTTGGTCACGTGCCGTGCCGTGCCGTGACCAAGTAATTTTTTTACGTGTCGTGCCGTGACAAAAATTATAAGGGGTGGTCACGGCACGCGAGTCACGGCGTGACTCACGTGCCGTGATTAAGTCGTGCCGTGACCGAACGTGCGTTAATCACATTTGACCGCATTTAACATTAAAAAAAAAAATATATATGAAATGATTCTTTAAAATTCAAATGTTTTAATTGAAATTTAAATGTAAATATTTTAATTAAAATAAAATTATACTTTGTAGGAAAGTATGTTAATGTATTGCCTCGTGACTGCAGTGACTGGCGTGTCTACCGTTCCATGACTCGTGTGTCTCGTGCTGTGCCGTAACCAAGACAATTTCCGTACCGTGCCGTGCCGTGCCGTGTCTTCTTTGCCAACAATTGGTCACGGCACGCGAATGGTCACGACACGGGTCACGCGAGTCAAGGCACGTAACCGACACACGTGCCGTTACCGTGCCGTTCTGTGACGGAGCCGGCTCCGCCGTGCCATTTTTCCCACTCTAGATGCAGTGCTCGTCGCCTCGTTGGTAGCTCTCCACTTCAGCAATAAGCCAATGACGAGGTTATGCAATTTGTGCCGTAATCTGGTACAAATTTTTTTACCCACCCCCAGATCACAAATTATTTCAGTTTTGACCAGCGTTATAAAAATCAGAATGCGCTTGGCAGGTTATAGTAGGTGCCGATTCAGAATTTCTATCCGAGTAGGTATTAATTGAGTTCAAATAGTTAATTGAGTTTAAATATATTAACTTATTGGATACATAATTATAACTCAGTTCTTACAACTATGTTTATTATAAAATATGTTATAATTACAAAATTGATTAATATAGCATTGAAATATTTTTCCTAAGTTAATTAAACATTCGCACAGTTCAAAGTGAGACTATTATTTGCCAATTATCAAATTGAAGTCACAATTTAGATAAAAATTTAACCGAAATATAATACTAAAATATAAGTATTGAATAATAAAAAGGCCTAAAAAGTTTGACTAGCCAATTTCCTTAAAATTGTAATGATAGGTCCACCGTTAGATCTTTATTGTTTTCTTCTTTTCCTTCATTCTATTTACGAAATATTGTATCGTAGATCCGAAAAAAAAAAAAATACGCAGAATGGACCAAAGCTCGGAAAAGATCAGTTTAAGAATCAGACTAACTGAAGCCAGGGGTAGACACTATATTATAGACACATTAAACAATTAGTATTAGATCGAAAAAAATTAAAATAAAAAAATAAACACTTTCCTACCCAAGTCCTAAATGCATCTGCCATGGTTATAGTTTAGAGTCTTTTGACCAGTGCTGTAAAAATCTGAATGAGCTTGGCAGACGGGGAAGGAAGTATCTTAAGTGATTAATGACTATGCAGCGGATTAATCAAATTTTGTATAGATAATTTGACATTCATATTTTAAAGTACATAAATATTCATAACTCAATAAAATATATTATTTATATACCTGACAATAGAATATGTACTCTTTTTTTGGAACATGTTGCCACCTTTTATTTCGGTTCTTTTTTACAATAAAAGAGATCTAAAAAAATGTAAAAAAATTCTCTTGACACCCAATTAAAAAAATAAAAAAAATCTTTCAAAAATATCATTAATTCTAACTATTCCTAAACTTAAGCTTTTAAAATTCATTTTCCAATTAGAGAAGACCAAAATAACTGCTAAGGGCATTGTCAGTGTAATCGTCGCTGGTGTAGCATTGTTTTTGGTTATTTTGGGGGAGGGGAAGGAGTTCAGGAGGAGAGGAGGAGAGATGTTTCAAAAAGTTCCACCACCATTTCAACAACAAAGAAATATAAATGTAGCCCAAGTTGTCGCCTCTTAAATGCTCGAGCCGTTGTGCCGGGACCAAATTATTGAGATCTTGCCTGTTTCTTTGAAATTGCTTCCAATTTAGCCCTCACCGTTAATATTTTGCAAACCTCTCCACTCCAGCGTTGCATACATCTACGTACGTATATGTATTCCATGCATGCATGATGCATTATCCGTTCAGTACTGTTCAAGTTCCTTGTATTTTCTTTCGTCACCGTTATTAAAGTCAGCTATAAAGCAATGTCTTTAATTACCAAAAACTACATGGCTTACTGTATCTTTTTCTTTTTTCGAGGAATCAACGTACTGCTATGAATCTTCTATTAAGAACTGGATTCAGATTCAGATATTTCAATTGAGTCGTAACATCACAAATTGAAGCTGGTACTTTCAAGAAAAAGAATCATAATTTCTTCAAAGAGCATAATTTGGGTTAAATATACCCTCACAATGCTCTGAAAGAACACAGAGACTAGGGGTAATAAAAAAGAACTAAAACATGTATATATGTACATACTAAAGAGACCAGTGGATCAAATCATGACCATTACCACCATCACCATGCTCGTAATTCCTAGTGTTACCATCACTGCTGCTTTCGCTATTCTGGTGCAATGCCGACCCAAGCAGACCTGAATACTGAACTGTTTCAGTGGCAGTTCTCTCCATCATGTCTAGCCCAACATGTTGTTGCACAGGAACCGAACTTGCACTTGCGTAGCCATGATTGGACCTACTTGAATTTCCTTCATGGAGGTGTCTAAAGCTGAATGGACTCTGAATGCTGTCACCTGCAGGCCTGCCCCATTGTACCGGAGATGACAGAAGAGAGAGAGCACAACTCGAGTTCGGTGCACCAGCGAGGTTTAGGGTTTCGTTTGAGCTAGATAGGAATTGCTGGTGAGTTGGAGTTTGCACAAAAGGCGGCATACCAATCTGGGGCCGAGTTGGGTTAACCTGAGGTGGTTGGTTGCCCACAAATGTGACTGTTGTACTAGGTCTGGTGAAATCCATGACAAAACCACTCGATACAGTCCCATCTACTTCTGTGTTATTTGATACATCTAATGAAGTGTCACATTATGTTCAGACAATAAAACAAAATCAAAGGGAAGTTTTGTCATGTCTAGAAAGATTTCCAATGTAGAACTATATTGTTTGCTGGAACAACAAGAACCAGGCTTTTCTAAAAAGTAATCAATGCAGTATATAGTGCTAATTTTGGTGAACATATTAAATGAAATATGGCTATATTTGAGTAAGATAATTGGAATCATGATTTATTTTGTAATTAAGCCTCGCATAGCATCATATAAATGCAATAATAAGGCACAAAACAAGAAAAAAAAATATAAATTGCAAATAACAAATACCAAAACTAATTTCAGTCTACTATGCAGATCATGCCAGTATTGGTATGAGATAAATGGTTAAAAATTATGTATTTTTTTTCTCAAAATCATATATTGTTATCCTTGTTTTATGTGAACTTGAACAAAAGCCTATTCAATATCTGGTCACCTTTATTGCAATTATTTTTCTTTAATTACCAGAAATCTTTTTCAGAAAAGCATCAATATACATGTTTCTAAAATAACTGCTTGCATCAGTAACTAAAATAATATCTACAAGAATTCTGTATGAGAGTGTTTGCTTATAACATAGTAAATTTTACTGGGTAAATGATATTTGATTAAAATTATTACGAAAAAAATCATAGGCATAACAAAATCGACCTCATGGTATGGAAATGATATTTGTGTCTAAATCTATCTGTCAAAGAATTCAGAAAAAAAAACTAATAAAATATTCTAACCATGAAAGAATGGCGAGAATGGTCTGCCATGAGACAATTGCCCAGAAGGAGGCTTTCGGCGTCGCTCATTGTGCCCTGCCAAGCGACGGCGGCAACTGCGCTTGCCTTGGTCAAATTCTGATAGCAAGTGGAACCTAACAAAATGAAAACAAAGGAAAAACAAGTACTTTTATTATGTTCTAATAGAAGGCTACAATCTTTCAGACCAGCAGGACAGAATGAAAACAAAGGAAAGTACTATTTATTATATTCTAATACGATAGTTGTTACAATCCAGACCAGCAGGGCCATATCGATTGCCTAACATGACACTATTTGTTGATATCCTTAATCCAGTAATTTGAATTTTACCTCAAAAAATATTAGTAGAAGACAAATCACTTCCACAGAGAAAGCTGCTAAAGAGCTATTTCAGCTGAAAATAGTGACATTGCATGTAGTATTGCAATAATGTTTGCATTAAGATACTATTCCATCAATTTAAATTAAATTACAAAAACTAGTTTATTATAGAATAAGATAAAATGAAAAATACAAGAAAAAAAATAGCAGAATTTAGGCAAGATTGTTGCCGTTTGTGTATTTTCCAATTCTAAAATAGAGCAGAATCAGGCAAAATTGTTGCTATTTGTGTATTTTTCCAATTCTAAAATGTTAAATAATAAAATGTAATCATCAGTAACTTGGTAGCTTCTACCAAGCTTTTAAAAAAAAAAAATGTAATCATCAGTACATGTGAATTATGTATTCTAGTTACAACAAGAAAAGGACCAGGAAAAACCAAAAAAGCTTCCCTCCAAATAAGTACTATATATACTCCTTATATTACATGTTACATAAACACCGTATGTCAATAGAAAAAAATGTTAATATAGATGAACCAATACATCAAATCATCACATATTGTCTTATTTAAGAGTTATCAAAGCAAAAATTTGCCAAATTGAGTTTAAATTCATAACAAAATTTCTTAATATCCTCTCGCTGTGTCCATTTCAAGACGCCAGTACGTAGAAGCTGGCAGCCACCAATAGACCATTATCATAGAGTGATCAACATGCCAATAAACAATACACATTGACCAATATAGAATATCTAAAATCCATCATTGCACAAGATTCAAACACTCTTGTACACATGGTTCACAACCTGTAATATTTAAACTGCATGCCTTGGACAGAGTTACCTCATAATTGCCCATAATTAGGTGCGCCTACAGAAATGCTTTCTACATATTACTACTCCAAACTTAGATGATAATACCATTGATCAGTTTAGCATTAAATCAAGAGTATACCAAGAAGTTGACATTGTCCACATATATATGGCGGATGAATATCTATATATATAGCTTCAAGAGTTGCCCGGATCTTAATAACTATGAATAACTTATCCATAATTTATGTATGATTTTGACCGTACACTTATATCACTGCAGTAATTGAATTTCAGAACTTCCACCTTGTATTATATATATGAATTGGTTATACATATGATGAGTATGTTTACAACTAAAGGATGGACAGGAATTACATGACCAACTCATATACATATAAAAGCTACTTGGCCAACATTTCATGATTAAAAATTTCAAGTAGAAATATATTTAATATATACAAAAAAAAGATTGATTGCCCAAAAGATCATCTGTACCAAAGGAAAAAAAAAAATTAAGACCAATTTGATGTGCATCCATGCAATTTATTGAATTTAAATGATCTATAGGCAATCGAAACCTTAATCTAAAAGTCCACATATAGAAATGCCTTTTGATGACTTTATGGCCCATTTAATTACAAGTCCACGAGAGAATTAACTTAAAGTAATGTTATTACAACGAGGCAGTGATAAATAAATCAATATGATCAAATAATTTTGTGGCCAGTCTGTCAAAAGAAAGTTTTATATACAGGGATGTGCCAATCACTACTTAGCTACTAGACTAACTATTTTTTTGTAGTAGGCTTGCCTACTAGACTAATTAATTATTAATGAATCTTTTAGTTTATATGCAGAACAAGAAATTGAATTGATATTAGAATGCAATTGGAGCATTGGATCCGGATGGAAAGCAGAAACCAATAAAAACAAATTGGTTTCTATTGCAGAATTCCTCCACATAATTTTCAATAAGTCATTACAATATCTGCCACATAACACATAACACATAACACATATCAATATTTGATGCCCCCCCCAAAAAAAAAAGAAGAAGAAGAAGAAGAAGAAAACATATGTTGCTACAGTCCAAAAAAGAATATATGCATTTAATGTGTAATTGGTCAAAAGGAATCTATAAGCTTCAGAACAAAGGAAAATCAGCAAAAAAGAAGGCGTATAGGGCGCTCTAATAAGCAAGAAAATTAGGAAATCACACACACGAAAGGAAAAAGAAACAGTTCCGCAAAACAATTGTTCAAAATGGAAAACAAAATTCAACAAGTGATGTTAAAAAAGGAAAAGAAATTACCTGCTGCACTGTTGGCAAAATCTCTGCTCAATTCCTCCAACAACCACCCGAGGTGCCTTCGAGTGGGGCCCGCAAACCCTGTGCTTGCAATAGTACGCTTTGGCCCCACTTAGGTCCACCCCGCAACCCTCCACCTGGCACCTTCCCATTGGCTGCTGCGCGGGCCCTTGTGAAGCACAGCTTGGACCCGGCCTCTTCGACGATGACGGGGACGATGGCGATGATGATGAAGTGGAGGCTCGAGACCCCACCAAGAGTCCTGCATAAACAGTACTTGTGCTGGTACTACTTCCCATGGCCATTGTTTCGTCAAAACAGATCTTCTCTTCACCAAAGTTGAAAGAGCTGGAATTTGCGTTTGAAGGAGAACCCATCCGTCTCTGTTTCGTCTTCCTCTCTCTCTCTCTCTCTCTCTCTCTCCCGCAGGAATTGAGGAAAAGGAGAAGAATTCTTCTTTCAATGCCTCTCAAAATTGAGGTACGGTTTCTCTCCTCTCTCCCTCACGACCTTTCTGTTCGAGGGGTAGTTTGGTTTGTTTGGGAGAGAAATAAGAAAAGAGAGTAGATGACCGACAAATGGTGGATTGAAGAAGAGAGAGAAACACAGACAGCTTTTTGATTTCTCGCTACAGTGCCATTGTTGATGGGATTGAATGATATGAAATGAAATATTTTTTTAAATAGAAACCCTAAAGAAAAAAAGAGTAAAAGAAGAGTGGTGGTTTATATATTTGTATGAACAGTAACGTTGGGAAGACGACATATTGAGTGTGGACATGGTAAGAGCTTGGGATTTTCTATGGCCGTTGAATATTGTACTCAACAATTTGACATGTGATCTGATGATCTCTCCCGAGTCCCGACTGCCGATGAAGAACCTTTTCAGAATGTTTTCCCCACATATTATCATATAAAAGTTTTGGCATGTGAGTGATGTCATGTATGATCTTGCAGGGGAATACTGCGTGTTGTCGGGTTCATGTGCTGTGTGTTTTTTCTTATTTCTCCATTTTCGTTTTCGTTTTTTTTTTTATAACTTTTTAGCCTCGTAGAATCCGGACCATCAAAGACGTATTGATCCGAATATTAACGCATTGACGCGAATATAATCTCCAACTGTGACCAACTGCTCGTGGAAAAAGAAATTTCATACCAATTTCGTAGAAGTCTCCAAACTTTATTGTATAATTAGAGTAGAACGAGGGTGTTCCTAAGCTCACCAAGCTCTCCGTGAGCTCGACTCTAAAACCTATCGAATTGATTTCAAATGACATTTTCAAACTGTTAGATGTTCAATTTATATTAAAATGTGCTTGGAGACCAAATTTTATATTTTTTGAAATTTTTTTACTATTTATTAAGATGGTTTGAAAATCGCTGTTTTTATTAAAATTCTGCACCATTGGAAAACAACGATTTTCAAACCATCTTAATAAATAGTAAAAAAATTCCAAAAAATGTAAAATTTGGTCTCCAAGCACATTTTAATATAGATTGAACATCTAACATTTTGGAAATGTCATTTGAAGTCAATTCGATAGGTTTTAGAGTCGAGCTCACGGAAGGGCTTGGTGAGCTTAGGAACACCCTAGTTCTACTCATATATATAATTATATGTTTGTCTGCGAATCAAAAATAAAGATAGCATATTTCAGTGAAAATTTCCTATTCATTAAATTTACAATTTTGAATTCTTGTTGTTATTTTTTTTTTCTGTTTGATCACGTTAAAAAAAAAAGTCTAGAGGAAGAATAACGTCCAGTCCTTATTTGTTATATTGATTGAAAAATAAGTTTAATTTTATTTAGACATAACATTCAAAAGTTATACTAGAATAAGAAGTTAAATTTGAATCAGCTATTCCATTTTCTCTATCTTTGTCTTAAAACAAATAATCTTTATACATCATATATATACTAGTATCGTGCCCGTGCGTTGCAACGGGGATATTATAAGATATAATAGAATATGAAGAGACCTTTATTATTGACATTTCACCCAGAATTAAGAAAAAATATATAAATGAAAATAAAAAACACAAATGACAAAAAAAATGGAGAGATAAATAATAAATAACAGTAAAAGAAACAACAACAAATGAAAAAAAAATGATCAAATATAACATGAAAAAAATCTTGAAGTATCATTGCTAGTGTGATTCTCTTCGATGTAGTTCAACATTCCAAAAATGAACAAAAAAAGTATGAAAAATATATTATAATTGCTACAATTGAACAAATATAATAAAATTAGAGAATCAATCTTTATATTCTTGATTTTCTCGATTCCAGGTGTGGGGTGATTTGTATAGAAACAACTCTAATCAAATATATTCTAGATTTTTCTATTATGCTGTTGGGATCTATATAGAAACAAACAAAGAAAAATATAAAAACAAAGAAAAAATTGATTTTCATTTTCTGTCGTGATAATTTGTATAGAAACAAAGGAGATATAGGAAACCAAAAATAAGGAAACGAAGAAGTTGCTAAACGTAGGAGAAATAAGGAAAAAAATGTCGTTACAAGATAATATATTCAATTTTAATTGTAATATATTGTGTGACTGTACGTGTAGCGAATATGTTTTTAACTAAATATATACTTCTACACTTAAAAAAGATACATTTAATCAAAATAAGACAGATTATTTGATTAGAGAGTTGAGATTAAATCTGAAATTTTATTTTCCAATCAGAGCCATTGACGGATCGGACACCCAACGTGCTTAATAATAAAATGGAGATATATATAATTTGATACATATAATTTCATCAAAAACTTTAATTTGTTTCTATCATGTGAATTATAGCAGCTATATAATACGGAATCGGAGTGTTAGAAGTGAATTCGGATAATTTTATTGTCCTACCAAAAATTTGGAGAGAAACTTTTTTTTGGACTCATTAAATTTGAATAAGATTTTCCATCATCTCTATCTTTGTCTTGCAACAAATAACTTTCATACATCATATATAAATTAAGAGTAGAACTAGGGTGTGATGTGCTCACCAAACTCTTTGGTGAGCACAACTCTACATAAACTATCGGATTCATTTTAAACGAGATGAATTCAACCGTTGAAACCGATGTACTTTACGAGTGATGCATGTACATGCAAAATTTTGAATTTTTTGAATTCATTTAGTCTCAAGTCAAGTGGTCAAAATTGATAAAAAATGAATGATCCAAAATGAAGTTGTTTTAATACATTCAAAAAATTCTCAATTTTTACCACTTGACTTGAGACTAAATGAATTCAAAAAATTCAAAATTTTGCATGTACGCCCATCACTCGTAAAGTACATCGGTTTCAACGGTTGGATTAATCTTGTTTGAAGTGAATCCGATAGTTTATGTAGAGTTATGCTCACCAAAGAGTTTAGTGAGCACATCACACCCTAGTTCTACTCATAAATTAATACATACAATATCATCAAATACTTTAATTTGTTTCTATCACGAGAATTATAGCGGCTGTACAATACGAAATCGGAGTATTAGAAGTAAATTCGGATAATTTTGTTGTCCTACCAAAAATTTGGAGAGAAAATTTGTTTTGAACTTGTTAAATTTGAATTAGCTATTCCATCATCTCTATGTTTGTCTCGAAACAAATAATCTTCATACATGATAAATTTGATACATATAATATCATCAAAAACTTTAATTTGTTTCTATCATGAGAATTATAGCGCGCGTCTATACAATACGGAATCGGAGTGTTAGAAATAAATTTGGATTATTTTGTTGTCCTACCAAAAATTTGGAGAGAAAAATTGTTTGGGACTCGTTAAATTTGAATCAACTATTCCATCCTCTCTATCTTTGTCTTGAAACAAATACTCTTCATACATAATATATAATGAGTGAGGCTATGGTGCTATGCATAGCACCATAAGCTAGTGTACTACGGCTCAATATGGTACTTTTTAAAATCCTAATGGTCGATCCGACCGTTCAATGTGATATCCATATGAATATGTACTTGCAAACTAAATTTTATATTTTTTCGAATTTTTTTACTATTTTTTTAGATAGGTAGAAAAATCAGTGTTTTCTGAAAATTCTGGACCATCAAAATTCTACCTATCTAAAAAAATAGTAAAAAAATTCGAAAAAATGTAAAATTTAGTTTGCAAGTACATATTCATATGGTTATCACATTGAACGGTCGGATCGACCGTTAGGATTTTAAAAAGTACCATATTGAGCCGTAGTACACTAGTCATCCGTGCTATGCATAGCACCATAGCCTCACTCATATATAATTTGATACATATAATATGAGTGATGCTACGATGCTTTGGGAAGTAAATGTGGTGTTTTACTTCCCGTTCATATCTTTGTTTTCAAAGTTCAAACAGTTAATCCGAATTTTTCAACATGATCTTTATATTGATATATGCTTGGAGATCAAATTTTACATTTTTTGAAAATTTTTTACTATTTTTTAAATTTTTTTGAAAATCAGTGTTTTTATAAATTTATTATTATTATTTTATTGAATGAAAAGCTGTGATTTTTAAAAATTCTAAAAAAATAGTAAAAACTTTCTAAAAAATGTAAAATTTGGTCTCCAAGCACATATCAATATGAAGATCATGTTGAGAAGTTCGGATCGACTGTTTGAACTTTGAAAATGAAGATATGAGCGGAAAGTAAAACACTCGCTTTACTTCTCAAAACATGATAGCCTATCTCCATATAATATCATCAAAGACTTTAATTTGTTTCTATCATGAGAATTATAGCGGCTATATAATAAGGAATCATAGTGTTAGAAGTAAATTCGAATAATTTTTTTGTCTTACCAAAAATTTGGAGAGAAAAATTATTTGGGACTCGTTAAATTTGTTTCATTTACTAATTGAAATTAGTCATTACACTTTTATTTATCACGTTCTACATGAATTATTATTCACTCAGTTGTTTATATTTAAATAATCCCATCATCCCTTTCATGCAAAAACTAACACAATACAAACATGCACAATTTACATCACGTTTGAAAAATTACATCAAAGAGACAAATTTGTCTCGATGGCATGCGAAGAAGAAGTTAAAGCTTAATAACTAATTTGCAAACTAGAATGAAATTTAGTGCGCCACAAATTAACCAAAAAGTGCTAATAATTATTTTACAGCTGCCCATTAACAACATGTCATCATGTCAATCATAAGTGTAAATTATTAATGCTAGCTAGATTATACATAATTCACACGATATCAGGATTGACAATTATAAATGACACGTTGACATGTCTCGTTAGTAAGCGAGTAAGAGGCGTGCAAAGGTTGGCGAGCGAAATCAATTCTAGAAAAGAATTATTTATTTATTGCCATTGGGTCTGAACTCTGAAGCAATTTGGCCTAGCTGCAGCTGCTGCTTGTATGGAAATAGTTGTCTACCTAGAATGTAGATTGCAAATTGTCCGTAAATTTGACAACATCATTGATTCATTTGCACGTCTAAAAAGGTTCTTTGATTGGATCGTAGATAGGCTTAAAATAATCGTATAAATTAAATGCTCCAATCATATTCATCAAGAACTAAAACAGTATAGAACCTAGCGTTTACTTTGCACAGTTGATGACAATTCAGCTTAGATTTTTCGATTATATTATTTTTTGCTAAAATATGTGTGACAACTGACAAGAACTTAAAACTTCTTTATTATACTAGAACAGGCACACATTCCTATATATCCTTTCAAAAATTCAAATTACGAACCTTTTTCAATAAAGTTCTTAATGTAATATTTATCCTTTAAATTTCCAAAAGATTCTAACATGCACTCGATTATATTATCTTTCCAACAAAAATAAATCTACATTTATAAATTATCTTTTGACCCTCTATTAAAACTTGTGTATTGAAGTAGGAAGTCTATGTTGCAGAATTTTACTTTATTTCGCAGATTAAATAATGAAGAGATGCGTAATTCGCTTTTCAGAATAGGCTTCTTCGAGAAGAGGTTACAAGCTTTCAATTTAAACTTTTAAATCTTTCTTTAATTTTTCAAAGCACGTAATCACCAAAAAAAGGTTCTCGCCTTCAAAAGGCATCTTTGTTAAAGTCTGGGGCGTAGCTAGAATTTTTGTTAGAAATATATGAAAATTTTATGGTACAACTCAAAAGGATAACACATGATTTTTGCTTGTAATTTCTATTTTACTAATTGATACCAATTTAGGGTTACCTAAGCAATTGGTTGTAATTTCTGCTAATTCGTATCAAAATTATTAAAATAATTGCTTGTAATTTCTAAAATAATTGGTACCAATTTCCACACTAAATTGCAAATTCACAATTTTATAAAAAGTTAAGATTACCTTAGCTGCAGTGAGCACAAAGACGGGGGAATTGGGCACAACACGCACAGTACATGATAGGGCCATGCACAAAAAGTCCTCATAGAACCAGTCTTGGGCCAAGAATAGCTTGGGATTCGGACCCCTGTTTGGGGGCAACCCGTGATTAAATGATACAAGTCCAGGATTTGGAAAACAACTCAAATCGGCAAGGTCCAAACAAGTTTGTTCAGCAAGGCCTAATCGGGCCTCATCCGACGAAAATCCAGCCCGGACTCGGCCTATGGCCACCATTTCGCATTCGTACATTGCAAGCGCGGTCTAGTAACCGTCTTCTATACGAGCGTCATCGCTCCTATGCGAACTCCCTAACCGTTCTTATGCGAACTGACTCACTGCTCTGACAATGCGGAACGACGGTTAGAAAACGATCTATTTAAGGCAAGAAACCCCATTGAATAGGGGCTTACTTTTCTGACAAAGAGAGGTATCATACAGGATAGAGCCCGAATACCTCCCCACTTTCCCACATCGGGAACCAACAGATCACCTTTCCTATCTCGGCCCGTTTCCTAGAGACGGGACCAGCCCAAATTCAGAAATCTTCACATACAGCCTATCTCACCTCGAGAGAGGACGTATCAGTACACACAAAGGCGCATGGAGGGAAATTTGACACAACACACACACAACAATCTCTGTTTTTTTTATCCTCCGCACAACGAATCAATGATCAGATTCTCCTCTCCAGAGGTTCATGTTTTTCTCGGTTAGTATCGTATAGTGTAATTTTCTCAGGACAAACAGGTAGCGAATAATTTGTTTTTGGAGTGTTTCCGAACCGAATGGCGTATTATTCGTTGACCGAACATTTGACCGAATAAAACGCGAATAAAATGCGAATTTAACGAATTTTACGAATAATACGCGTTTTTCTCGGAAAAAAAATTTGAATTTCACGGCACAGTACCATTCAGCTGGAATTTGCTTTCTCGCGCGCGCACAGTTGCACATTTCCCACTGTGCAAAGCTTTTTGTTCAAAAAGTAGTTACCCACGTGAAATGAGAAAAACAGCACAGTTTCTCATTTAGTTTATTTTTTTAATATATTATCACAGTTGATCTTCTATGGCAAATACAAGCAGTATCTCGTATAGTAAATCATCGGTAATGAATTAAATATGCACTGAGGTTCTCGTATTGTAATTCCGAATCATTTCCGAATTATAACCGAATTATTCCCGAATTACGAATTTTTGATCCTGCCGAACCGAACCCGAATTATTAATTTGTTACTATGGCGTAGGTTAGCTGGTTTGATCTGAGTAAGGTGTGGAGGCGGGTTAATGGGTAGCGTGGGTTAAGTGGCTAACGAGTAGCCTAGGCGAGCGCCAACGGTCCAGACCAAATACGGGATGCCTAAAAAAATTAAATGTGGGTAGGGATTCGAATTAGACAATTTTATTTCAGAGGTAGGTAGCTTTTATTTTGGGGATAAGCAAAGGCTTATGTTTATATGAAGTACTAATTAAATTTTCAAATTTAGAGGTAGACAATTGTCTATTTCTAAAATAGCATAGCTCCGTTCTTAATTAAAGCGTGTTCATCTTTGAATTAAATATTTTTTATGCAACACTCCGGCAGTTGGAGGCTATTTTTTTTTTTTTTTTGAGTCCAAAATAAGGTGTGCAAGTTTGAAATTTACTGAAGCATATGCTTAAATCTTTCTCTCACACATGCTATGTTTTTTTTTTTTAATATTTTGATAGAATATAAAATGGAAACTCTATACATGTACATAGTTAGTTTTAATTTAAAAGGTAAAAAATTGGATAAATGTGAGAGTATTTGAAATTTAGAAAGATAATTATGATATTATTAATTTTTAAATATATTTTTTAATTTTTAAATACAGGTGAATTCTGTCTTAAAAATGAATAATAGAAGGCATAAAGGCATGAAATATAATCCTGAATTTTGTTGCCCAACACCATTAATGTCTCACGTACTCATTTAACTTTGAACTTTATATTCGCTACTACAGTAGTCATAGCAATGAATATAATTATCATCAATTATATGTTAAAATGTTAAAATATAATATCAAAATTTTGGGACGATATTCATAATCCGTATGTAAAGACAATGATGAAGGTCTAGGGCTGCTCATGAGTCGAGTTGAGTCCGAATTACTAATTTAGTTTCGAGTCATAAAATCTAATTTGGACTTAACTCACGAACAACTCGTGACTCGTGAGATAGCAATAGTTTGTCAAATTAAAAATGGTAAATTTTACTGGAGGTCACTAAACTTTGTCATTTGTCACGAATTGGTCACTCAAGTTTGATTTGTTCCTCCATAGCTACTGAACTTTTAGTTTGTCCCAATCAAGTCACCCTATAACTTTTCCATCCAAAATATTAATAAAATATAACTTTTTCATTAGTATTTTAGACGGAATGAACATATTTCGTTAAAATTTTGGATGGAATGAGCATATTTTGTTATATTTTCAAATGAGAATATTCCATTAATATTTTGAATGAAAAAGTTATAGGGTGATTTGATTGGGACAAATTAAAAGTTCAGTGATATGGAGGGACAAATCAAACTTGAGTGACCAATTCGTGACAAATGACAAAGTTTAGTGACTCATAACGAAATTTACCCAATTAAAAATTACCAAAACGAAGTCTAAAAAAATAAAATCAACATAGTTTATGAAAGTAGTACACAATTTAAAACTTTACATAATAAAGAAGTAACAGATACATAATTAAATTGTTCAAAGTTGACTAAATTACTAAATAATACAAAGTCTAACAAAATATTACATAGTTTATCAAATTAGTGAGTCAACTGAGTTGATTCCGAACAGAATTAGGAGCAACTTGGATTCAACTCATGAGACAATTGAGTCAATAAACTCAAGTCAGTTTTTACTCGAGTCAGTTTCAACTCGAGTTGTTGGCGAGTTAAATCTGAATGGATTCCGAACGAGTCACGAGTCTTAAGTTTTTTTGTGCATCCTAGATGAAGCTAATTGGTGGCGGGAAGCGCACGTGCCACACGGGCCTTGAAAAAATTAGAAGTTATACTACTCATTATTAGATTTATTATGTTGCTCTTAAGATTAAAAAAAATGTATTTATAATTCTTTTTTATTTGATAAAATTGAATATTAATCCACCTATTTCAATAAAAATCATATGAGTGTTACATGACAAAGATGTTGAAAAACTGAGATTTAAAAAAAAAACAAAATTAAACAAAACCTTTCAATGAAATCAGCGCCATTTATATTTATTTTTTTGTTGCAAAAAAACAGCTTCATCTCTTCAACAGTTCGGTGGAAGAAAAATATTTTGTTCACCAAAACAATGGTTTGGCGGAACAACTTTTTTATCTGGTCACAAGTGCAACACGCTTGACCACACTAAATATCCTCCACCTCATCAACAGTTTAGTGAACTCCTATTTCTAGCGTAAAAACTTCGGATCCGTATCCTCTGCATTAACTCAAATGGAATCTTGTAAGTTAATGAATTTCAACCATCTTATTTTAAACGGAGTCAATTTGGCTCGTGCTTATAACATAGGGGGCCTTTTAATATTAGTGCAGATCTAGTGCACGCGAATTTTGAAACAGATCGAATGGTCAAGATGCATTAACTCAAAAGATTCTCTTTTGGGTTAATGCAGAGGATACGAATTCAAAAACTTCCTCCACCTCATTAGACTATGTTTAGATGCACTAAGAATAGCACTATTCTTATAATAGCATTGCTATTCGGAACAAGGACAATCCAAACGAGAAATAGAGCTATTTGGAATAGAGAGAATATGACTATTCGCTATTCTTACAAAAACATAGAATAACATTTGTTGCTTTCAATATTAATACTAATATAATATTTAAACTAATATTATATTTAAACTAATATTATATTACATTTAATATATAAATTAATATTATATTGTATTTTATTTAATCAAATATTTTATTTAATACTAATCTAATATTTAAAATAATATTATATTACATTTAATATTTAAATTAATATTATATTTAATCTAATATTATATTATATTTAATCTAATATTTTATTTAATACTAATCTAATATTTAAAATAATATTATATTACATTTAATAATTAAATTAATATTATATTGTTTTATATTTAAACTAATATTATATTACATTTAATTTAATATTTTATTTAATACTAATCTAATATTTAAAAATAATATTATATTACATTTAATATTTAAACTATATTATATTACATTTAATCTAATATTTTATTTAATACTAATCTAATTTTTAAAATAATATTATATTACATTTAATATTTAAACTAATATTATATTACATTTAATATAATATTTTATTTAATATTAATCTAATTTTTAAAATAATATTATATTACATTTAATATTTAAACTAATATTATATTACATTTAATATAATATTTTATTTAATACTAATCTAATATTTAAATTAATATTATATTACATTTAACATTTAACCTAATATTATATTATATTTAATATTTAAACTAATATTATATTATATTTAATATAATATTTTATTTAATACTAATCTAATATTTAAAATAATATTATATTACATTTAATATTTAAATTAATATTATATTGTATTATATTTAATCTAACACATAAATTATTACTTTATTCATTCCCTTCAAACTCTATTCCAAATATGCAATCCAAACAACTTTTTCACTATTCGGAATAGCTTGAGTTAGCACTAGGGGTGTTCAAATGGATCGGTTTATTCGGTTTTAAACCGAACCGGTAAGTTTCGGTTTAATTGGATCGGTTGTTCGGTTTAAATGGTTCGGTTTAGTTTTTGAAGAAGTTCGGTTTAAATAGTTTGGTTTGGTTTTGGGATCTCCAAATCAGGTTGAACCGAACCAACCGGTTTAATAAAAAATGGATCGGTTTATTTTGTGTGGTTTATAATAGATCGGTTTATCAAAAACTGGCTTGTGTGGTTATCAACAATGTTATCCAAATCGGTTTGAACTGAACCAACCGGTTTTGAAATATTTATTTGTAACTTGAAATGTTTGTATTCGGTTTAACCGAATAAACCGAAGTTTAAATCGGTTTAATCGGTTTAGTTTAGATTGGTTTGGAATTTTAATTCGGTCGGTTCGGTTGGGTTTTCAAAATTCAGTTCAAACTGCGGTTCGACAAAAAAAGTTCGGTTTGACCCGAACCGACCGGTTGAGCACCCCTAGTTAGCACTGTTCTTAAGCAGTAGCTATTCTTATTTACTATTCTAAACAGTAGCTATTCTAGCTATTCTAGAGTTCATCCAAACGTACCCTTAACTGTTTGGTGGACTCCTATTTCTAGCATTTGAGAAGAGGAGAAGAGAGAATGAAGAAGAAGGAGAGAGGGGTCCACCTAAACAATGGTTCGATGGATCAATTTTAGATTTGGCCAAATTAGGAGTCACAGAAAATCTCAAGATTTTCGGTTAGGTGGACCCCTTATTCCAAAATTTTGAAATAAGGGGTCCCTTGATAATTTGGTCGGATCTAAAATTAGTTCCACTGAACTATTGATGCGGTGGATAAATCTGTTCTTTTTTCACTGAACTGTGTTTTTAGTGGAACTGTTTTTTGCAAAAGAGTTTGATTAGTACTGGTTTCATTCTAATTTTTTTATTTAATTCTATTTAAAAATAATAATTATAGGTTTATGCTTGCTTTATAATATTTTCTGAATCCTGATTCCTGAATCTAAATCTCGTGCGATGTTATATTTGCTAACATTCCAGAAAAAAAAAACTTGTTGATAATCTTATTTTATTTTTCCGTTTTAAATAGTCGGATCGACTGTTTGACTTTAAAAATAAAAATATATTTATTTTACAAATAGATCCTTATGTCCACCGAAACAAATGCCTTTAAACAAATGCCGGAATAAGTATAACTCTTATATGACTTCCAATTTTTCGGCGGCAGTTGCAAAGCGCGTTGCGTGCCGTGAGGTGTGCTAGTCGTTAACTTTCACTGTAGAACCCAGCACCCCACTAACCTTTGTTTATATTTTTCTTACTGACTGGCTTTTGTGAATTTTTTGTTCGTCTCCGTACAGATCCACGTGCCAACAACATACACCATAAGCCACGCTGACAGAGTTTGGATGCTACATTTGTGCATGTGTTTTTGTCACTTAATAATGAGTACTTTTATTTTATTCAAAAAACAAAAAATATTTTTATTCCCGCTTGTTCGGCTACATGCGGAATAGACAGAATGGAACCGACGTGCCTCTTACGGTTGAAATTCACGTATAAATTTCGAGACAAAATTATATCTAATATTTAAATTTCAAAATTTATTTTGAATTTATGTGTCAGTGACTTTAGAAGAAGATGATCCAGTTTCAAATAAAATAGTGAAATTGTAGAATTAAAAATTGATCGCTCTTTCAAAGTATTCCACTATTCTATTGTTATGTTTAGAAAAAATGATAATTGGAATTATGAACCTATAAAGTTATTAAATACGAACTTAATAGAGAAATGACTACTACAGCCTTATTGATTTTTTTTCTATATTTTTACGGGCAGAACTAGGTTGTTCCTAAGCTCACCAAGCTCTTCCGTGAGCTTGACTCTAAAACCTATCGAATTGACTTCAAATGACATTTTCAAACCGTTAGATGTTCAATCTATATTAAAATGTGCTTGGAGACCAAATTTTACATTTTTTGAATATTTTTTTACTATTTATTAAGATGGTTTGAAAATCGCTATTTTCCAATGGTGCAAAATTTTAATAAAAACAGCGATTTTCAAACCATCTTAATAAATAGTAAAAGAATTCCAAAAAATGTAACATTTGATCTCCAAGCACATTTTAATATAGATTGAACATCTAACGGTTTGAAAATGTCGTTTAAAGTCAATTCGATAGGTTTTAGAGTCGAACTCACAGAGGGCTTGGTGAGCTTAGGAACACCCTAGTTCTACTCATATATATTTTTACTACAACATGTTACTTAGCTAGAACTTGTCAATTAAGTGAATAATAAAAATTGCCAAGAAATACAGAAAATATAAAAACCATGGAATAGAAATTTTAATTATATCTAAAAGAAATGATTAAATTTTAGAGCAAACATCAATACAGATAAATTAATAAAAACTAATAAATTGATAAAAACTAACAAAAAAAATTTCGCTAACAGGACAAGAAAAAAAAAGGACATAACTTGAGAAATACATAAGCATGAATTGAATATGTGATAATACAAAATGTAGGTCCATTGTTGCATCAAATGGACAATTACACCTTTCTTCTCCAACAATCTCAACACACTCAACCAGATCCTCCTTGTTCATTGCTGCTCCAATCACATTGTACACAGATTCCAAAACTTTTCAATAAGTCATACTCGTAAATATTATCATGTTGTGCTTGAACTAGAATCATTTACGTAAGGGAAATTTGAAAGATTATCTTACAACATTTAGTGATAACTGATAACCTCCTTATCGGCAACCCCCAATCTAATACGAATGAGCTAGGAAAAGAAAGATGGAAGAGCAAACCCATTTGAAAGAGGAATTCACGTTCATCAATCTTGTACTCTTTAGTTTTGCAAATTTCTCGACGGATCGTCGAAAATAATAGTCGGAGTAGATAGGGAGAAAACTTGTTTCCTTCTCTGGAAGCGTGCTCAAAGAAGAGAATGAGAGAATATTAAATGAAGAGGAAGTGGCCACATCAGCACAATAAAGGGTAAAATTGGTGAACTTTCGTTGCTTTTCCAGTCCAATTTCCAATTCTAACTCTCCTGGAATTGAGAAGAGCGGAAAAGTGTCTATTCTATTCCACCTCATTTTAATCATGTTCGGCTGAAATAGATCCTCAATTCCGTTCAATTCCTCTGTTCTACCTCAGCCGAACAGGCTCCTAGAGCCCATTGTTCAGTCCAGCTCATTTTTCATCCAAAAACAACATCAGATTTAGGAGTCCGTGTCCCCAGGTACCCGACGTGCAATTTGAAAAAACGATGGTCCAGATGAATTCCAGTCAAATCAAACGCTTATTGAAACTATAAGGATCTGCTTTGAAATTCGTGCTAAGTTAAAAAAAGGGGTCCAAATTTATTACTTGCACCTCCAGGTACCTGTGGGTACCAATGTACCGGGATTCGTATTCTCCCAGGTGTTATCCCTAACGGCACTTAGAGGAAGGTGAATATGGGGTCTTTTAAAATTTTAATTCTAAATGGTTTGATATTCACTACAAATATATATCTAACGTGTACGTAAGTTATTCTAGGCGGAAACAAAAAAAAACTTAAACTAAGCAAGTGTATGTAAAGTAAATAGAAGAATAAAAAGACACTTAACACAAGATATGTTTACGGAGTTTGATACTAACGCCTACGTTTCTGGAGCTTCGCGACCTTCTTGATGGCGCGCCTTTCTTTACCTAATCAGAAAAGAGTACAAGGTGGAACTGATGAGCCCTTACAAACCTTGGGAAGTCACATGACCCGAGCACGGAATTGGCTCTTGAGCACAAAAGGCTCTAGTGTTAGAACAAACAAGAAATCTCACACAAATCACTCTAATTCTTACACAAGATTATGGTGGAGTATGATTGAGATTGTTGTAAGGATATTGAAGTTTGATACACAAGCAACAATGGAGAATTCTAGATATGTTTTGAAAACGTAATATTGCAATTTGAGGTGACTAGATTGTTATCTCAAACCTAGATTTTGCTTATATTTATAGAGAGAGAAACAAAGTAAGGTAACTAGCATCAACCGTTACAACGGTTGATTAACCGTTATAACAGTTAGTCCCAGTTAGTAGGTTTTAACCGTTACAATGGTGGTCACAATGAAACTCTCTGGAGATTTTTGGGATTCGAAATGAATTGTTCCGTTACAACGCCTGATTAACCTTTGTAACGAAATAAATCGATTACTTCTGTGGATTTCTGATATGAATTGTTTTGTTGTAATGGTTTAGGTCAATTACCTCAATCTCAAGCATAGTTTACCAATTTCACAAATTTTTAATTAATACACTAATCATGAGTTTAGTCTTCTCAGTCCAGTCCTTGGTTCATTGTAGTACATCCTTGATATGTGTAGCATTTGATGATGCATCCTTGATGTCTATTGAAACTTTATATCATCATGAACCTGCATAATATCTCAAGAAAATAAACTGTAAAATTCAACAAATATATGTTTTGCAAATCTAGTCAAACAGGCTAAGTAGATTATTGCATAGTCCAATAATCTCTCCCTTTTGACGATTTGAGATTTATTGCATAGTCCAACAATCTCCTTCAATAAGCTCTCCGTGTTTATCTCGTATAGGACAGGTCATAAATTGGTACTTAGAGCTGGGATTCTTGTTGCAGTTCCAGCAAGCTGTATGAACCCTCTCAGTTCCCAAATTGTCGGGCTATTGCAAACTCACGACCCATCCACAGTCGATTGTATTTCGGGGTTAAATTGCCATACTTAACTCTCACACAGTTTGCCACCCCCGGATGCTCATACATGGGTCCTTCTTAATTGAGGTCTCAATGATATCGGCAATGATCGATGCCGTGAGACATTCATGGTCTTCCCTTGAGTATTCAGACCTGCATGTGTGAGGCTTGTCTTGCTTCGTTATAACCCATGCATCTCCAAAACTCGTTGTTTTTCCCCTAAGTTCGTAATCACAACCCGGAGTCTTGCACACCACCTAAATACGATCCATGTCACTTTTCTTCATTATAATATCCCAATTTTTATACTCTTTAATCTTTTTTATTAGCTCTTCTTTGCTTTTAAAATATTGTTCTGGCACCAGCTCACCTTTGTACTCAATCTGTCTCCATAATAACCAATATCTGTTTCTTTAAAAGCATATATATCATTGAAGTTTGTGAACGGGTACATATTCACTAAGCGGTATATTCTCATATTCTCTACGAATGGGCACTGGACCATCTTCATCACAACCCTTCAGGTGATCAGAGTCCCGTAATTCCTCCCTCAAATTCATCCCCAGTTTGCAGATCTTCCTACGGAATTTCGTTAATATTTTCAAAATCCGACCCAGTTTTGTTATCTACTGGTGCTGGTCTGGAGTGAGGTGTTGGTGCAGGTAATGATAAAGACGCCACATGCACGAGTCTAGATTGGGGTCTTGTATGAGGTGGTGGTTGGGGTGCTGGTGGGGTGAAGTGACTGTATGTTTTTGGGTCAGGTACGAATAAAGGAGCCACAGGACTGTATGGTTCTGGCTCAGGTACGAATAAAGGAGCCACGAGACTATATGGTTCTGGTTGTGATGTATAATTTGGCGCAATCGAATTTTGGCCAGAACTTCCAACCCTTACTCCATCGGAATCTCTTGGCATAGATTTCTATGATAAAATTTCCAATGGTCTTTAATCGCCTGTACAAGCCTCTCTATGCAACATCACTTAATATTGGACTTCTGGTTTAGGTTGGGGGTGTTTCAGCGTTCACTCGGGTTGCCAATTCTAAGTTCCACCTTTCTGGATTATAACCAGTTCATTCGTAAATCATAGACTTCAAGTCCCAAATTGAGGTATCATCATCAACCATGAATGAATTAATTGCTTCTTTGGAGTAATAAACCCCATATATATTAGTCAAAAACTTCCCACCACAGTGTAATAAAATCATCATTGACATGGGCAACAAACTACATTTTGGTAAATGGTAAACAGTTGTCAAGTTACTAATTTAAATGCATAGGTTGTTGAAAAAAAATTAAAAAAAATTAAATTTAAATTAAATTAAAAAAAAATAATAAGAAAAAAAAAACCTGAAAATTGCCTCTGAAATCACCTTTTTCGCTTTAGAAATCGCATTTTCTTCCTCTCTTTCTCTCTTTCTCTCTTTCTCTTTTGTGATTTTGAGTGAGTTGTAAGAGGGATGAGAGAGAAAGAGGGGTTTTTATAGGGTCTGAAACAGAAAAAAAAAATCTCAACCGGCCATTTTTTGGCTGGTTCTAATTTTATTCCAAACCGGCCAAAAAATAGCCGGTTTTAATTTTAATCCCGGCTGGTCATTTTTTGGCCGGTTTGAGCATTTTTAAAAATACCTAGCCAAGCCGGATATAATTAATAATTTGTATTTATTTATGGGAAATGGCTACGGTGCTACGCGTAGCATATAGGGCCTCCGTGCTACGGCTCAATATTTGAGTTTTCAAAATCCTAACGGTCGATCTGAACCGTTTAACATGATCTCCATATGAATATGTACTTGCAAACCAAATTTTACATTTTTTAGAATTTTTTTACTATTTTTTTAGATAGGTAGAAAATCACTTGATATGAATGGTACAGAATTTTTCAGATCAATTGATTTTCTACCTATCTAAAAAAATAGTAAAAAAATTCTAAAAAATGTAAAATTTGGCTTGCAATTACATATTCATGTGGAGATCATTTTGAACGGTTCGGATCGACTGTTAAGATTTTGAAAACTCAAATATTGAGCCGTAGCACGGAGGCCCTCTGTGCTACGCGTAGCATGCTAGCCATTTCCTTTATTTATGAATATTAATAAAAATGTGGGTAGTGATAGCAAGTGATGATTATTATAATAAGGTCTACACATCTCTCAGACTTCTCATAAAGTCTGACTGGAAATCGAAAACCCATTACTATTGAGGAAATAGTCAAATAGAGTGATAATAAATTCCTAGTATGGAATTTAGTTTCAGTACGTAAATTTGTGAAAATTCAAGATAAAAAAAATAAAATACCCACAATAAATTTTTTTAAATAACATAATTAATATTACTCTTCTATTGTAATCATAATGCAAATGCACATGTCATAATTAAATAGGTTATAGTTAAATAGATGGCTAATTTACAAATCCCATGTCAACACATTTTAGATCAAGCAATTCAAATGTCATCGGTTTATATTGGTTTGGTTCCTGACTTCCTGTATTGCAAACAATAGAATCCACTACGAAGGTCCGCTCCATTCAACCTTTTGAAGTGCATGACAAAGGTCTTGAGATAATGGGCCAATAGATCCACTACGAAGGTCCATGCCATATATGCTCATGACAACCTTCGGCCCGCTTAAGAATTAGCCTTTAGATCACTACACTAATAAGTTCAATCTTACTTGTGTCATAACAGTAAGGTTAAAATTAACTAACAAATAATAAATAATAAATAATTATCAAATAAATTGATAGGTTATATAATTTAACTTAAAAATATAGTAAGAATATAAATATTACTTAAACACAAAATGTATAAATATTATAAAATGTATAAAATATAATTATTGGTCCAACTATTATAAAAGAATATATATTATTAATTAAATAAAACTATGTAAATTAATTATATAAATCAATATCATCATTAGTTACTAATTAAATAACAAATATTTTATATAAATCAATCTCATGATAATAATAATCTTTTACATTGTTAAATATACAAATAAAATTATCGTGTCTAATTTTGTATGTATTAACCATACAAGATAGCATATATGAAATAATTCTTATCCCATCCCATGTTGTTACACGATAAGCTGATAAAATTATTTCTTATTTCTACTCTTAACTGATAATAAGTTTTTTTTTTCTTGAGATAGAAAAATAGAGGTATAGCCTATCAACTTTCATTTAATTGTTCATAAAATACTTCTCATACGAATTTTGAACCCACAACCTCTCACACAGAAACCATTTTTTGTTACTAAATCAAAAGCTAATTATGTAACTGTTAATAAGTTAACAAACAAAATTATTATTCATATCCGTCAACTTTCCGGTCCCTTTCTAATGAATTAACTTCCTCACAATCTTCGCATCCAGAATCAATCTTGTATAGATACAAGACCTTGAAAGAACAAGTGACCTGTCTCTCCTGTACCAGTGCAGAAATGACAGGTACAGTCAGTTCAATCCCATTTGCTTAAATTTTCCTTAGTATCTTAATTCTATTTACCAACCGCATAAAGAATTTTAGTTTATGTTGTATTGCCATCCATGCTTCCCCCATGCACATAAGCATATTATTGTATTATTCAATTTGATCCCTCTTAAGTCCAACAATTTGTATAGAGGTTGAGTTGCAAATGTCCCATGGTTTTTTCATCTAAAAATTTAAGGACTTTGTAATTATAAAATCATAGACAGCGTATTGAAATGATAAATGATACAACAATAATTTCATATTTTGATGGGGAAAATGTCAACAAAAATTCTGGAATGAAAGAATCATAAAAAGGGATGGGTGCTACAATTACGATAAATTTACCGAAGGTTCCAATCTGAAAATTCTAGTTTTGTGATCAGACGACTGAAAAAGGGTTGAGACATTTGTGTTCCTCCACTGAATAAATCTGGACTCTCAGTATCAGACTTACCAGTTCTAGATTTAATTTAAGAAAGATCTGGTATTCATCTTTTATGGATGCAAAAAGCAAAACATTGGAAACTGTTTCGTGTTTTCTTTTGTTTTCTTCGGAGAAATCATAAAGCTGGGAACTGGGAATCAAATTCTGTCGCTTGATAAGTCACATTCATTCTTTCCTTTCTTTTCTCGTTCTTTTGCAAGAATTCAGAGCATCCTCCCTCCAAACAAAAAGGGCCCAACATATTATGAAATCCAGACCAGAACATCAAGTTCCTACTCTCCCCTATAATCTAATGAATTTGTATCCATAACCTGAGGGTACAATTAGAAAATCTAGACCGTTCTTTAACTCTAGCACGAATCTCAAAACAGACTCCCCTATACCTACAATAGGTATTGAATTTCTTTTGACTTTGCTAGAAATAAATCCAGACTGTTATTTTCTAATTGTACCCTCGGATATCTGAGGGGATACGGATCCAATACCTCATGCCTTTCATACCTCATCATACTTCATATTTTATATTTTTGTTTTTAAAATTCAAACTATCGATCCAAACTGCTTAAAATGATATCCATATTAAAATATGCTTGAGATGAAATTTTATAATTTTTATAATTATTTTGCTATTTTTTAAGATGGGTAGAAAATCACTGTTTGGAACGATCTGGAAACAGTGATTTTGTATCTATCTTAAAAAATAGTAAATAAATTTCAAAAATTATAAAATTTCATCTCCATGTATATTTAGTATGGATATCATGTTGAGCGGTTCGGATCGACAGTTTAGACTTTTAGAAACGAATATATGAAATACGAGATATGATAAGGTATGAAAAACATGAAGTATTGAAACCCTCCTCATAATTATATATATAATTAGAGATGGACTTAGCTACTCCATGGAGTAAAACGACTTTGTACTCCACGCCATATCTTCATTTTCAAAGTTCAAATAGTCGATTCGAACCTTCCAACATGTTCTTCATATTGAAATGTACTTGGAGACCAAATTTTACATTTTTTGGAATTTTTTTACTATTTATTAAGCCACTTTGAAAATCACTGATCCGGCGGTCCAGAAATTTTTACTGTTTTTACTGTTCACCCGGATTTTCAGATTTTCAAAGTGGCTTAATAAATAGTAAAAAAATTCCAAAAAATGTAAAATTTGGTCTCCAAGCACATATCAATATGGAGAACAACTTGAGCGGTTCGGATCGGTCGTTTGGATTTTCAAAATAGAAATAATGAGGCGTGGAGCACCAAGTCGTTTTACTCCATGGAGTAGCTAAACCAGCACTATATAATTATATATATATATATAATTATATATATATTGGTCCTTAATATGAATTCATATATTTTTTGTAGGAAATATATTATTATTATTTAGATTGGCAGAAAATAACTATTTTCAGATGGTCCATAATTTTTATATCATATAATTTTCTACCTAAAAATATTTAGAAAAATATGAATTTTTTTCATATATTTTCATATGAAAATCATATTGAACGGTTGAGATCGACTGTCTGAACTTTAAAGATAGAGATGTAAATCTATAGTACGGACATATTTATGCATTGTAAAATATCATAGCATCACTCTTTTCTTAAATGATATGTCACTGTAAGTTTGTAACTCCCAAATTTCTCTAGATTAATTCGTTGAATTTTGGAAATTTTTACTAGATAAAATCAACTTCAACGGCAGTGGCTGAGCCAATTTTACATAGACTACCAACCATTACCATTAGGTTTAATTTCATCTGTAACAGAATCATAAGGCTTGCAATTTATTCTTAAAATAAAAAAATAAGGACGATAAACAAACTATATATACAATTGTATAGACATAAAAGGTAATAATGTTTACTTTTATAATGTCGATGTGAGTAAAATAGACGATTAACCAAACTCTATTTATTTAAATCATGGAAGGATATATATATATAGTCATAGACTATCACTGTAGAGTATAACTAGTGTATAGTAAGTCCGAAATTTATCGGATTGACTTCGAGTAACGAATTCAAATTGTTGAAACCGATCATGTTCACGAATAATGCATATACATGCAAAATTTATTAATTTTCGAATTAACTTAGTATAAAATTAAGTGGTAAAAAATAACTTATAATTTTTTTTTTTTACAATTTCACTTTATACTAAATTAATTTATAAATTTTGCGTATGGTTGATTTCAATAATCAGTAAAATTTTAAAATTAAACTCACAAAAAGTTTGGTGAGCCGAAAACTAGTTATCACTAAAATTTCATAAAATATGTTTAGCGCTTTGCAAGCCATAGTGACAAATGAATAGTTCGGGTTCGGTTCGACGGGGTCAAAAATCCATGATTCGAAAATAATTCAGGTATAATTCAAGAATGATTTGATACACAAGGAAGAAAAAAAAAACCCAAAAAACCCCCAAAATTTTTTAAAAAAAAATTTGCATTTTTCTCGCGAATAAAAAGTATTATACATTTTTTTTGCGTTTTATTCGAAGTTCGGTTCGGCAACGTCAAAAAAATAAATAAAATGTAAATTATTTGTGAATTAATCGCGTATCATGTCACTATGCTGCAAGCGACAGATTAGACCACATGCCAGCAATAGTCACGGCCACATGTCATCAACAGCCCAAAAAAGTTCCTAATAACTATTTTCGGAATACACAGAACAATATGCTAAGGTGTCACACCTCAAATCTGGAGGTGCGACAATTCGTACCGCGTCTATCTTACCATTCAATATACGTAACCTAATGCATGGATCTTTTTATGCATTGCCAATAGCATCCATTATTTTTTCCACATCTCAATTTAATTACAATAATCATCTGACATTTTACAGTGGATGATGCTAGAGATATATTCTCTGCACCCTGTCAGATATAATAAACCCAAATCCCAAACCTTTAGATGGCATTGCTGTCAATTATAACCCCAAAAGCGTTGCTCTGTCTTCGTCTAACAAACCTGCAAATTCCACAAGGGGAAACGGGTGAGAAATAATAAAATTATCCCTCAGTGCTATTTGCCACAATCAGGTTATTGGACTTGTAATCAGAATTCATATCCAAAAATGAAATTCATACAACATTACATTAACAGTTCTAACACAATATATAAATGAATGCACATGCTTGACAACAATAATCGAATAAAATACAACTTACGGAATTTCCAAGATGAAGTTCAAACAAACACGTATTTGGCCTAACTCATTTTATTATGACTGGTAGCACCAACAGATGTTCAATCGAGCTGGACCCTTTGTCAAACCCTCATCTGTAGGGTTACTGGCACCTACAGATGTTCCACCGAGCTGGACCCTTTATCTGACACCCATCTGCAGTGCTTTGGCTTAACCATTTACTAAAGTCTGGTTCCAAGTCAGCTATACAGCTCGACTTTACAAATGCAACTACACGGAATCAAAGTCATCCATATGGCTCAACTTTGCAATTTCATTCAAATAGGATCAAAGTCGGCTACACAGTTCAGCCTGGCAAATTCAGAAACAGGTCAACGGATAGGTCACCGTCACCTTATCCAGCTACCTCTACAGGTCAGCCTGGCAAATTCAGAAACAGGTCAACGGATAGGTCACCGTCACCTTATCCAGCTACCTCTATGGGTCAGCCTGGCAAATTCAGAAACAGGTCAACGGATAGGTCACCGTCACCTTATCCAGCTACCTCTATGGGTCAGCCTGGCAAATTCAGAAACAGGTCAACGGATAGGTCACCGTCACCTTATCCAGCTACCTCTATGGGTCAGCCTGGCAGATTCATTCACAATCGAATAATAAATAGAACACATCAATTGACAACCATACGAATATGCAAATCAACCATCTCACAACAATTCAATTCTAATTTAATTGAGTTATGCACATGAATCACACAAATTCAAATTATGCAGCAATCAACATACAACATGATAATCGAAAAATAATTTAATTCCTGAAAATGAAACATCAAACAAGTCCAAGAACCCCGCACCTGATATCGTAGGGCACTAAATAAAGTCACCATTAGTCTGTTCTCATGAACATTCTATCTCGTCTGTCTTTCTCATAATTACGCCTATATCAGAATAATATATATTCTGATCAATATTTGTAACAATTAAGTATAACAACCCAATTTACGTATTCTATTATTTTCTTAATCCTTTACTTATCTTTATTTTAATCCAATAATCTCAATTTAATTAAAAGCCAAGCCTAAACCGAAAAATAAAAGCTTAAGCCCCTTTTTAATTTCCAACAGCCACGGGCAAAAATAAATTTAAGGTTTCACTATTTTGCACCTAAGCCCTCATAATTACAAATATCATCCAAGGCCTAAATAGTTACTCATATCCCCCTTGATTTAATTTATTTACGTTCAGGTCCCTGTCAGATCAAGGCTGGTAATCAGTCACAAAGCAACCCCATAAAATCAGCAGCTTCGCTGGGCTACGACTACTGGTACAAGCATCAAATAATCATAGCCGCAAGATAACAAAATCAGGTACCAGCACCGGTACTGGTAATGTCAGAACAGAAATAAGCAAAAACAGCACAGCATCACAGCCAGCTCAAACAACAAAAAGAACTGGTACCACTATGGTACCAGTTCCGCCCAGTCACAGCCCAGCAAAAGCAAACCAGCAAGCACACACAAAGCAACAAACCAGCCAATACACAAGGCACGAAGGCCGACTGAACAAGGAAAAAGGCTCAAGGCCACAGGTCAAAGGCACAGCCACTCAACATAAAATGGCAGGAAGGCCACAGATCAAGACAACAGCTGCAAGCCACAATGCCAAAACCAAAATAACAAGGGTCAAAGTTACCCGGATGAAGAGCAAACGCAAAAAGGCAAGGATCGGCCGGTTCAAAAGAGAGAAGAGAGAAAAGGGGGAGGGGTTCAAAAGAGAAGAAGAGGAAGTAGTATGGGGAGCCGCGGATCTCAAATCAAAAACCCAAAAATCAATTCTCAATTCCTTTCAAGTCCGATCCGTGTGGCCAATCGTGCAACGAATAAGAACTAACCCTTGAATTCAAGTTATTTAATCTCGTTTATCAATTTAGGTCTAATTTTTATAATTTACAACTGGGTGTGACAATTAAATTTACCCAAGTCATTCGGTCTATTTATTAATTTATCTATTAATAAATTGTTATTCACAATTGTTAACGAATTTGTTATATTTAACTAAAAACAAAAAAATTTAATTATTTTAAAAATTCGGATTATCACATAAGGCCCTGTTTAGCTGCAGTGTGGGTTCGGGAATGGGTACGGGAAAACAAAATTTTTGAACTGAAAATCACTGTTCACGTGGAAAAAAAAAATTCATTCTGAGTGAATTTTTTTTTCCCACGTGAACAGTGATTTCAAGGCTACAGCCGAACAGGCCCTAATTCGGAACTCATTACTGCATTTGATTTATTTCAAAAAAGGTAGTGGTATTTGATTGACGCATGTAAAGAATGCAAGTCAGTGACAAATCATATTGTGTTCTTGACCAAGAAATTTCTGCATATAGGCATGTTTTGTTTTTGCTAATAACCAGAAACTCATTTTGTTCCTGGACTTATCTGCACAAATTTTGAGCGCTGGCACAAATTCTAAAATGATAAATGGTTAAAAAAAATGTGCAGAACTTACATCTAATAAAAAAAGTTATATGAATTCACATTTAACAATATCTATGAAGTTCGAAACTGTTCTAACAAATATTTTATATTTTTATGTCTCATATTCTATATCTTTGTTTTTAAAATTTAAACTGTCGATTTGAACTGTTCAACATGATATTCATGTCCAAATTTGCTTGGAGACCAAAATTTATATTTTATTTTGGAACTTTTTTACTATTTTTTTAAGTAGAATTTGAACTTTGCAAAAAATAAAAAAATACACACTTAATATATTTGTTAAAGTATATATGAATCGTGAATGCTTTGCGTATCAGATCTATGTTTGTATATTATAATTTGCGTTAGCTCATCAACACACCAGCTAGCGAGTAAGCAATGAAACACAGACTAATAAAATTATTTATTTAAAAAAAAGTAATAACCAATGTTGAATCAAAGGTTCGTTGTTGCATCTGAGTCTATATTGTCGCATTGAAAATTGTGTTAGCGTATTAGACGATAAAACACTCTTTCAGAAATAAAATAAAACTAGATGCTGACCTCGCGTTGATTCAGCACTTGTTAAGCGGAGGGAAAATACATAGAAGGTTTAAATAGAAAAATTATATACAACAAAAAGTTTTATAAGTTTTAAATGGATATAACAAAAGAGTGTATAACAGGAATGGTTGTTCGGGATTTAACAAAATTTGTGCCGCTGAAAGGAATAATCCGTCATTTTTATTAATATTCATTATTAATTATAAAATAATAATAATATCACCTTAGCTGGATTTTTTTTTTAAATGTCCAAATCGACCATTAAATAGTTAGTTGAGAATAAAAATGAGAACCGGTCATTAAATAGCCGGTAGGGAAACTTTTTTTGTTTGTTTCAGATCCTATAAATACTCATCATTTTCTCTCCTCCCTTTCACAACTCACTCAACTCACAGAAGAGAAAGAGAGAAAGAGAAGACGATTTCGGAGGTGATTTTTCGGGGGCCAAAAGAATGAACAGTACCAACCGAGGTAGATCGTCCTATTGTGGCCTAGCAAGAGGAGGGTCAATTAGTGATCGAGGGAAAAATGATAAGCACCTGAATTTTGAAAATATTAACGAAATTCCGAAGGAAGATCTACAAACTGGGGATGAATTTGAGGGAGCAAACTGGAACTCTGATCACCTGGAGGGTTGTGATGAAGATAGTCCAGTGCCCATTCGCAGAGAATATGGGAATATACAACTTAGTGGCCGGACTAATACGCACCCGTTCGTAGACTTCAATAATATATCTTCTTTTCAAGAAGCAGATGTTGCTTACTATGAGAGATGAATTGAGTACAAAGATGAGCATAGGAACAATTGAATATAAATAATTAAGCATCTACATCAGATTTGACTATATAAAAATTACATAATATTAGAGATGAATAATCAATTCAGAATATGTTCTAATTTAAATCTTTAAGCCAGTTAATTGAGAGAGACTTCTGGATCTTTTGAGCATTCCAAAATGACTGAACTGAAAGTCATCGATACTACTCAGCTCCTATACCTAAAAAATTTCAATTTGATTCATAAATATGAGAGAGATGATTCCAGTAAATTATTGTCATTTTCTAATAGAATTCTTATCCCAAATTTTACAGTTCTTGCAAACCTAGAAATTTTAAAGAAAAACCACATGGCAATGAGTGAAATTGCAGATTGCCAGTAGGGACGGATGCTGCTTTACTAATATCAAGTTCTATAGACAGCTAGTCAATTTTCATTCTTATATCATTTTCAGCAACAAAGCACTCACGTGTCATGCAGACTCTAACAAAAGGATTTTGGGTATGGCCCTTCAACTAAATTGAGATCAAAGTAGGGCGAGGAAAACCATACAAAAAAAAAAACAAAAAGAGCGGCATCAATATACATGTTTATCTTAGAATTGAATAGCTAAGACAACACCATCATATTAAAGCGGCATCTGTCATTTGGACACGACAATTTACCGCAAATTTTCTAGTTGAGTTCAGACACAAACAATTACTAATTTTCTCACAAACCTACTAATTAATTTCACAGTATACCAACCTGATTGCTTTGAGAGTACAGCTGGATTGCTTTCCTCCATTCTAGCTAGAAGAGGAACAAAGGAAATGGAAAGGAGATGACAGGGAGAGGCGGAGGAAGGGGCTAAGGGTTAGAGGTTAGGCGTAGAGAGAGGACAGGGATAGGCGGAGGAGAGAGAGAAATAGCAGAGGTTTAAGTGAAAAAGAAGGCAGACGGTTTGCGGAGGCGTTAGACGAAGGGAGAGGATAGGCGGAGGCAAAAAGATTAGCTCACGGAGAGAATAGAGAGCGGAGAAGAGAAACAAACGAAGGCGGAGGGAGGGGTTAAAGCGAAATGAACAAAGAAACGAATTGATGCGTGGAGAGATTTAGATCCATTAGAGTCTGTTGAATTTGTATCCAACGGCTGGGAAGGTGCCAGCACTGAAATGAACAGTGCAAAACCCTTCCCAACTTATATATATAAAATAGATAAATGCGGAATCAAGTTGTGTTAAGTAATCACATACAACCAATTCAATCCAAATATAGTAATAAAATTTCGGAATTATATTCTTATTACATTCGTCTTTTTTTTTTCACCTCTCTAAATTATTCTGGACTTTACCGAATTATATATACAATATAATATTTATTCGATATTATTAATAAAATTTACGAAATTTATTATTTCTTTTGCAAAAATAACAACATTTATATATTACCTACATTATAAAACAAAAAACAATTCTCAAATAATATTCGCATTTATTATACCTGATTTAATCTTACTGATGAATTATTTTTGAATCCCGAAATCACAAATTTGTCCCTATAATTCAAATTTGCATTAATCTACCACCCGCTCTAAAGGATTAGAAAATTGAACGTCTTGGACCCCATTGATTGACTAGATTTTGACTATAGTTTAATTAAGGATCGCATATCTGAGATCTGAGACCTTTTTCTTTGATTGGTTGTAGTGCCCTTGGGTCCGAGCTAAAGTTAGGTTTGAATCTGCTGCTTTAATTTGCCTCGAGATACCTATTAAAACAGCTATATATTCAGCTAATTTCTGAGTGACCACACCAACTTTTGTCCCTTTTCCAAACTAACCCTGTAAAACCTTATCTTCACATAATGTAATTAAACAAAAGACTGCAAGAGCATGAGTGCATGACCAAGATTCTTTAAATTAAGATTTTATTAGATATTTTACTAAAATGGCAACAAAGAGAGAAGACAATATTTCCAAACTGCTTTTACATTTTAACTTGTATTTCTCTTTAAATATGAAACTCATTATACTTTGTCTAATAACTTTAACAAGGCGGTTTAATCTACCATAAAAGTATAATGTATTTCTATTATTGTGCGAAGATCAGTGGCATAATCACATTGAATCAGGAGTAGACAATTAAAAGTGAGAAAATACATTATTTCCAAACTGCTTTTACATAATAACTTGTATTTCTATTTAAATATGAAACTTGTTATATTTTTATCTAATAACTTTAACAAGGCGGTTTAATATATCATAAAAGTATAATGTGTAGTTTCATTATTGTGCGAAGATCAGTGACATAATCACATTGAATCAGGAGTAGGCAACTAAAAGAGAGAAAATACATAATTTCCAAACTACATTTACGTAATAACCTGTATTTCTCTTTAATTATGAAACTAGTTATACTTTGTCTAATAACTTTAACAAGGCAGTTTAATCCATAAAAGTATAATGTGTAGTTCCATTATTGTGCAAAGTTGTAGAGCCACATTAAATCAGAGTGAGTAAGTGTCTATTTTTTAATTTGAAAACCGGATATAAGTCTATGTATAATTAATTAGACTATTGCTTATCTTTGGAGAATTTTTTTCCTATACCTGGACAATTCACTGTCTGAATTAGTTAATTCACGATAATTCGCAATCCTTTAGTCGTACCAGTAAAAATATTAGTATATTCCAGATAAAAATCCTAACTACGTTCCTAATGAAGATTGAGGTTACACATAATTAGACCTTCTTAAAAACAAAGAGATAGAAGTAATTAAGAAGTTCAGGCTAGCATCGACTAAGTTCACGACTATCTTGTGAACTCATGCCCACTTTCGGATGAAATGAATAATCGAAATTTAGTTCCGAATGCCAAACACAAATATAGCAATTAATTGTATGTCAGAAACTCACGAGATATGCATGCACGTCTAAATATCTTGTAAGGTTTTAAGCGACAGAAACACGGGTGTATTAAATTCATTGGTGCCCTTTTAATCAGGTACTCTTGCTAATTGAATTATAAAATCTTAATGAATTGTTTATACTGAAAATAATATGAAATTAATGAATTGTTTATTTGTTTGTGACCGTAAGTTCGACTAGCAATTAAACAACTCCAGGTATAGTCTATAGAGGACATTTTTGTAATTTTGTGACAACTCTGGTGGCAATGAATTAATGGAGGCCGGATAAATACACATATATGAACATAATCTTACCTTACCCCAATGAGGAGGCCCTTTAACCTCTCCTTCCTCAGATGGATTACCAACACTACCAAAACTCAGCTCTCAATTCCTATTATAATTTCAGATTGACATCCCCATTTCCACCTCCATCACCCTTGTTCCTCAAAATCAAATTTATCCATGCCTACATCATTCGACATGCAAATCGCGGCATTCAAGCGTTCCAAAATCTCAAATCAACGATCAATGCCGTTCTCTACAAAAAAACTAGAGGCATCACTAAGTATATCATTAAGCTAAGAGGAGCAAATAACATGAAAATGAAGGAAATGAAGGCCGTCAATTCCATCACCGTGCGCATGAATTATTCTTCATTGCACATTTTACCGGCTGTTGATCAAGCATACTATGATGCAGATTGGAATTCAATTATTCCTAGTGAAGAGATTGTGCCGCTCTCTGGATACCTCGAATGGCTTGAAGATAGGAGTTCAGATGAAACTACAAACGACAACGAAAATGACGTCGACGGTGACGATGGATGCAATGATGGAAGTGACATAAACCGGCGTGCTGAGAGCTTCATTGCCAGGTGCTATGAGAAATTTAAACTTGAGAAACAAGATTCATGCAGGAGATATCAAGAGATGATGGCTAGAAGCTTATGAGGCTGAATTCATATACTTTTTAGTGTTTTAGTTTTTCCTTTCCTTTCCTTTTTTTCTTCTTGTTCTTTTTGTTTTCTGTTGGGTGGGGGGGGGGGGGGGGGGGGGGGGGGGGGGATTGGAATTTTATTTTTTTTCTTTAATTTTACTTTGGTAGTTAACTAATGTCAGTCTGTTGGAGATGCAAAAATGTATAATTGACCCTTTTTCTTTGCTTGTCGGTCCTGATTAACTACTTCAAATTGGATTAAAATTTTCTGTAGAAGGTGTATGCTTACTTGCTTAGACAACAATAAATTTGTAGATTGTTTTGGTAAGTGTCTAAATTTGTAGATTTCAATGCCAGAACTAATGTTGGGTCTCTTAGTTCTCGTTGACATTTACACTCCAGAGGTACTTCTACTTGTCTTAATTATTCTATGTTTTTCCTGATGGCCTTTAGAAGGAAAGCAAAATATATAGATATTTATGTAAAAAAGAAGTTACCAAAAAAAAAAAAAACCAACGCTTTTGCACTTGAGTTTGTTGGGTTAGCGAAAATTGATATTTTCAATGGACCGTTCGGCATTGCAATAGAGAAAAAGTCAGGAAAAATAGAATTTGGAATAGGCTTCAATTTCTCACTATTATGGTCATGTTGGGTTGATGATGGAAGAGTGAAATAATGAAAGAGTGGAAGAGTATAGGTAAATAAGCTAAATTCATCTCTTGAAAAATGTTATTTCCTTTATTCCATCTTTTTTTAGAGTATGTTTGGTTGTAAAATAATAATAGTTAGAATAGCCAAATCAATAATAGCTATTTTTTATCTTATTAAAATAGTCAAATCTCAAAACTCTTAAGAATAGTCTATTCTAATAAGACAAAAAGTTTGAATTCACTATTCTAACTATTCTAACCAAACCAAACACTGAGTAGGCTATCCCGAATAGTCTAACCCAAAGAATAGTCAATTCTCAATCCAACCAAACATACCCTATTAAATAAGGAATTGGCTCATGGAGGAATAGAAGAGGGAACCAAATGTAAAAAAAAAACAGGAATTTGACTGCAAAAGTTCAAACCCAACTTCACTATTCTCAATTCTCCAATTTCACTCACTTCTTCTCTTGTTCGGCAGAAATAGAACTTATTTTCCACTCTATTCCTCTATTTCACTCTTGCCGAACGGGCCGAATTGTCATAATTAATTTGGCGTAAAACTGACAACTTATGATAAATTTACATATCATGTCATGTCATGAGCATCCCTCATGATTCATACGAATGGCAATCAATCGGGTTTGAATTAAGATTCGGATTTGATCTAAGTCAGATTGGATCATGTCAAGCTCAAGTTTTCTCGAATTCGGTTCAATTTTTATGGTGACTTACTCGGGACTGGATCAATTTGACTTCGGGTTGCACCGGGTCAACTTGGGTGCATGGGTCAATCGAATTTGAATTATTTTTTTAAGATATTTGATCAAGTTTAAATTTATAATTTATAGAATTCTTATAAAACTGATTTAAATGTTGGATAGCTTTCCAAGGGTGATTTTGTAATTTCCCTTCTGCTCAAGGACCTAGTCGTAAAAAAGTTGACGTTTGGTCGCATATCAGTGGGCTCTAATCCTATCTCCAAATTATTTGCCTTTTTCGCTTTAGTTTGATTGTCACCTTTAATAGTCATTTTCAAGACTCGCCTTTGGCATCATCATTAAATCATGATTCATGTCATGGAGATTGGAGATTGGAGAGTTCACTTAAAAAATTCATGTCACATAAGAGTACACTCATGCATCTTCAATTGCTGTCAACTTGGCAATGTGTGGTTGTTCTTCTCGTCCTGTCTCTCATATTTTGCATGTTTTTTTTTTTGTAATTTCTAAACATAAGCACATCTTCTATATGTATACGTACGTAGTCAATCTTAGATTCCTAGCTCAAACTTATATATGGTAAATAGGTGCTGAATTACTGATTGAAATTAAAAATTAGTTAGAGCAACTACATTCCTGGTACTATTAGAGTTTCTAATGCAGCTTCAGGAATGTGGGAGAGTTTCTTATTTGAAAAATATGCAGTAAAGTTTCTTATTAAGAAACTATTTATAAACTACATGCTGATCAAATGATTGGCTAAAATTATTTCTCCTTTTTAATTTGTTACTAACGTGGCTTAATAGAAATTCTAAAATTAATTTCAGGAATTTGAAAGTTAGAAACTTTAGAGACCTTAATTTCTAAAAAGTGGTTAACAGTTATTTGGAAACTCGTTTGAGTTGTTGTGATATAGATGCTCTTAACATATATCAAGATATTAATTCTTTCAAAAAAATATATATCAAGATATTAGAATCACTTTAATTAATTATATATATTATAAAAATCTGTGAGTATCCATAAGGATAAAAGTGCTTAACAGTATTGATATCCTCGCGGATATTCCCGTCGTTAATAATGATATCTTTAGAAATAATAATTTATGTCAGTTTATTCTCGACAATATTTATTTATAGAGACAGAATATTGTTATAGAATATCTGCGCTTTCTTGATCAAAACAATTGCATTAACATTTTTAATTTTGCCCATGAAAAATATAAATTATAGTAGAACCGTAAAATTACAGTACCGTCGACAACATATCTAAGATCAAAACAAGTAAATACTCCGTCAAAAGTTAAAAGTTTCAAATCTCATTATTTCTTATACATCTATTATGTTTCTCACTTGCACGGAATATACATATTAAATTAAAATTACAAAGTTGAACATATAAAATTAGTCTATATCACCTTTTTTTATGCACCGCAAAAAAATTATGACATTTCTATCTCATGAAAATAAAATGAACATTTTGATTTTGATTTTTTTGGTGACAAAAGTGAAGGTGAACCCACCGATTTCCATTGAAATCATCTTATAATGTAATGTTTTTATTTTTTTAAAGTAGGTACCAAACCTCTTGTATAAATTACAAAAGAGAAGCAAAAAAAAAAAAAATCAAACTAAAAAGCTATCCTAAGTAACTACTGATAACAAAGCTGTACTAAAGTATAACTTCAAAATCATATCCCATTAGAACTATTGTTGTATCCACTACTGATTCATGCTTGAATCATCCTCTTCCAAAACGGATCTAGACCCATCTCTTATTCTCTTGGTACCAGCTCCATCCATGTTGTACCTGTTGGTTGGTTGTGTTGGTAGATCCTTTACATCACAAGAAAGTATAAGTGTAATTAAGTTCAAAATTAAAATCATTATTTTTGGATTTACATTAAAATGTAGCTAAAGCAATAATCTTAGCACCTAATGATCTCAAGGCCAGATGAGTATTTATCTTTCAAAGGAATTTGGGTATCTATATATAATCTACAAATCTTGTATAGATGTACAGTTAAAAGTTTAAAACTAAATCAATTAAATAAAAGCTATCAAATTCCAAATTGCAAATGCAACTGAGCAATTATTAAATAAATGATCGGTTATGAGCAGGTGGGACGCGGCATGGACAGCTGGTGCTTGGGCGCTATGACGAGAGAGGAATGATAGACTATTCTCTCAGAAGATTCGACGGGTGCATCTTTATTACTGATATTTGTGCTTTATTCGCTATTTCCTAAAAAATTTCATGTTAGATCAACAACATCATAGTATCTCGTTTGTTTTCTTAGTAATGTCAGTTCTAGTAGCATATATACCTTTGAAAAACACCAAACTTTTGATTGCATTATTTTTGCTGTCATACTTTTGAAAAACACCAAATTGACTTTGGAGAAAGAATATAAATAATTTTTTGTCTAAAATTAATTTGGTACAAATAAAAATTTAGGAACTACACATTTTCTTTTTTCCGATAGGTCAATAATCAATTTGAATTTTTTTTATTTTACTTCAAGATCAAATTTAGTGCAAACAAAAGCATGGAGAACGAGTTTTTTTTTTGTTTGAAAAAAAAAAATCCGAAATTTCTAAATTAATATCTACATTTGTTTGGGTATAGATCCCACCAAAATAAGACATATAACTAAATTTAATTCATGAAATATAATAGGATCCATAGCAGAAAATACAGTAAAAGTGTTGAATTTTTATGCACTTGGGGTTAATTTATATCTTTAGCGTAAACAGATGTTGCGTCTCCTACCTTAAAAAAAAAGAAACAAAAAAAGAAAGAAGAGAAAAAGACTTTGTATCTTGCCACTTGTCACTTGCAAAAATTTATCATAGCTACTTACAAAAGACAAAAATGAAAAGTCAAACCGTATCCTCTTAAATACTTTTGACGATTGTAAACTGGATCCGTGTCTGTTGCTTTTATTAGATAAAAGTAAGATTTATTTTTTTTGTATCTATTTCATTATATTAAAACGAGCAGATGAATATTTTGATCTACTAAACATTTGTTATCTTCATTCTGGAGAAATGTGAAGAAAATCAGGAAAATAGAGGATACTGGTATTCCTACAAGATAGGTGATGGTGTCAGTACTCAGTTTTGGAATAATATTTCGAATAGCGTAGCTATAGCGAAAACTATTGTATATAGCATTTTTTTTCTTTTTAAAATTTATATTCTATATTTCTACTAATCATCAACATGATTAATATTGGAGAATTGTGTAACAATCAAATGATAACTAATTTAGATCTATACTTTTTTCAATCATGCAAATGCAAATAAGAAGAAAAAAAAATATACAAGGTAACATTATTTAATAGTTCATACTTCATAGTATTACAGATTATAATAGACAAAGAGAAATTAATTTTACAAGTGAAATGAAGTAAGTATACCTATTTAAATATTGGGTAATTATATGTTACCCCTTGATTCCTTCCTCCATTTTTCCTCCAACTAACTAACTTTCTTTTCTAACTATAATAATCAATTCTAACTAACTAGTGGTCCCTACAAATTAATTAGTAGATTTTCTCCTTCTATTTCTTTCCTCTCTCCCTCCCTCTCCCTCTTCCACCTTCGCCTCCCCCTTCCACCTCCGCCTCCACCCGCCTCTCCCACCTTCGCCTCTCCCTCTCCGCCTCCGCCTCCCACCTCCGCCTCTCCTTCTCCGCCTCTGCCTCCGCCTCACCGGACAATGATGAATACTTGTTCAATGATAGATGAATACTTGCATGACGAGGGTGAATACTTGTGCAACGGATAACTCGAAAGTAGGTCATCATGGATCTCATTTTAAAGAGAAAATTATGTAGAAGACGTTCGTGGTTTTAGATTTGCAAAATTCCTCACAGATCGTCAGAAATATTAGTTAGATTGAACGGAGAAAAAAAAAACCACCTCTAAAAACGTGTAAAGATGGGTGTGATATGTCCAGTTTTTTAAAAAAATACTTGATATATCAGAGTGAATACTTGATGTATTACATGTGAATACTGCATGTATTATAGATGAATACTTGATGTTATTTTCACTTGCGGACGGCAGTTGTGGTACCCTACTATCTCCGCGTAATTAATGCTCTTAATGTCGTAATATTTCCATATATAATTCTTTCTCAAAGATGAGTACTTTTATTTATATGGATGAATACAACTCGTGTTAAGTGTGAATACTTTTTCGCAAATCGTCCCCTACTAATTCCACCACTTATCTCCGCATATTACTGTGGTCCCCTACTTATCTGAAGTCGCGGTTGTGCGGTCCCACCATACCTTCATGTACTCTTTACACTTACACGACGAGGATGAATACTTGTTCAATGAGAGATGAATACTTGCGTATGAGGTGTGAATACTTGCGTAACGGACACCTCGAAAGTATGTCATCATGGATCTCATTTGAAAGAAAAAATTATGTAGAAGACTTTCGTAGTTTTAGATTTGAAAAATTCCGCACAGATCGACAGAAATATTAGTTATAGTGAACGTAGGAAAAAAAACCACTTCTAAAAACGTGTAAAAGATGGGTGGTAATGTTTCCTTATATAATTATTTTTCAAAGATGAATACTTTTATTTACATGGATGAATACTACCTAGGTCAAGTGTGAATACTTTTGCGCAATATGTCCGCCGGTAATGCTGTGATGGCAGTTGTGGTCCCCTACTAATTCCAGCAGTTATTAACTGTAATATTGTGGTCTCCTACTTATTTTCAGTTGGAGAAAAAATGGGGGATGAGTGATGGGGGAAAGCTAGGCCCTCCCTTAAATAATTTATATTATAATGATCAAAATCAGTTTTCAATTGAAACAGACGGCAATAATTTTACAAGTGAATACTAGATGAAGAGCAAGCAAAATAAAGAATTAATATTTGAATATTTTCCAATATAGAATGAGAGACTAAATCACAAATAGGAACAAAAACATATAGTTTGGTTTAACATACTTATCATAGCAGACCAAGTAGCATCAGAATAAGAACAAAAGCCCATTTAAATCGCAAAAAAGAAAGCTCATGTAGCATAGCGCGTAGCTGTAATAGTGGTAAGCTATTACAGCTATATATAGTGGTCTTAGCTGAATTAGCGCACTTTTATCTCATAGCTTAGTTTTTATGTTCCGAAAAAGCTATAGCTAGTTATTTAGAAGTTAGAACACTGTTATTACCCTATTAAGAGAAAATAGTGGATCATCTCTTCGTTCAATGCAAATGTGCAAGAATATCTGATATTGGATGAGAGATTGTCACTTAGACAGAGACTTAATTATGTTTAGATGAAAAAAAATTGAGTATAATCCCGTTTGCGCACTGACCTTACCGACCTTACCGTAACAAGATAAACATGCGTTTTTCTTAGTTGTCTCTGAAATACAACCTATTGGAGCTTGTGTAAAGAAAGCGATGATGTTTATTTTAATAATCACTCTTATAATAAAACTATGAGAAATATTGTTCTACTTATTTATCTCCCCGGCACAATTTTGGACATAAAATACAAAGGAATCGCAACTCAACCCTATTTCAGATGTTGGGACAGTCTGACATGCTGAGTGGAGATAATAATTTGGGCTTAGTACCAGTATAAGCATAATGAGGCAATCAAGTGCTTCTAGCTTATGTAAATTTGTTATGTTAATGACAATTTAATGAGCTATATATATCTTAAGAGAATGTGACTGAAAGTATAAAAGTCACCGTACTAGCAAAGTGAATGCGATGTGTTTTGCTTGCCGTATTGCATGTATAATGTAATTTAAGTTAAGAGGGATTCAAGCTTTCGAGAGGTGTTGATGTTATGGGCATGAAAACAGCTGAAACACGGTCCTTTGACGAGGACGAAGTCAGATTTTTAAGTTATAGAGATCAAACATAAATAAGAATCAATTATATAAAAATTTCATGCTGTGAAAGATAATCAATTTAGTGTATCCACAACATTTTATTCTAAATTATATAGAAAATTATGTATAATTACGTAAAATTTAAAAATAAATAAAGTCCATTAATTCTCAAAAAGTACCTCCGCCATTAGTCCTTGAGATTCTTAATTTGTTTGATCTTCACTCTTTAGATGTACCTCCGGCCCGGCCCCGGTCCTTTGAGATATTTAATTTGTTTGAGAAGATTGCGTAGATACCAGAACTGAGGAATGCTCTATGGATTTCCAATACAAAATAAGTCTTGCTTGGGAGCTGCTTGTTCACGAGGCAGTGAGCGTGTTGCTAAGTCTTAACATCTAGGGGTTTGATTTTCAGATGGGTATTTTCGGCTTTTAGCTAATATTACTTTAGGGATGTATTGTTTCATGTAAATAAAACGGACAGCATTGCTGTCTTTTTCGGAAAAAAAAAAAAAAAATACAAGCTTTTCTTTGTTCATTAGCACGTTTTTTTTTCTCATTATACCTGAAAATCAATGAAAACAAAAACACGTACAAATCTTTTTACAAACATTCTCAAATAATATCTTATTGCACTGTACCGAATTATTGGACTCCTCATCCAATTGTTTGTCTGCATGCCGACAATTGCGAACTGAGATGGACATGGACTCCCGATCATTGATTGATTCATTTAATAAAATAATAAATAACAGTACTTCGGTGTAGCAACACTACGCCCACAATAAACTAGCTCATAATAGTGAATATGCAGAATCCTTACGGTTCACGAAGACCGGGCCTAAGAAGGAGCCGCCGGCGGACCTGAAACCAGACCCCTAACAGCCATAAAATTTCAGCTATAAAACATGTTTCAAGTCCGCCTTTTACCTCTTTTCTTTTCTCTTTCTTATTTTTCCCTACCTGTCGCACAGATCCTCCCCCGATCTCTCTCACTCTCGCTTCCTTCTATATTCGAATTCGACAAGTTTTCTTTAAATTTCATCTTCTCAATAATTTTCTTGTTAATTCTGGCCAATTGTGCGAGTATATCGACTACCTTGACGTGGATCTTTCGTCCTTTTTAGGCGAGCAGTTCCCAATTTGGGAGGAATCGCACTTGTCTTGCTTGGTGAAGTGGGTATTTTTTAAAATTCGGTGAAGATTTTGTGACAGAGGCGGACTCCTGAGGGAGTTTTTGGTGCATGGAGTACGATCCCTCAGATAGCAGCGGTGAGTTTTTGTTCTTTTTTGTTCTAATTTTTTTTTATTTATTTGATTGATTCTGGATCTGTTTTAGTAATTTAAGCAGCTATTTGAGGTTATGAGCTTTGTTTTAGCGATTTTGGTTCATGATTTGATAGTTTAGCTGTCTTGTCGATTGGTATGTAGAGAGGCTCGAAAGTTAGGGTTACCAGGTCAATGAAATTAATTAGGCGAAAATAATTTCACTTTGTTTTTTTTGTTCTGTGTAAAACCAGCAATATGTTTAGGGGGTTATTTTGTTAGTTTTGGTAGAGTAAAGTAGAATGAAGTCATCTATTTCTTTTGTTTAAAGTTAGGGTTTTGCAGTATCTATAAATTTGCAGCTGTAGATGGCCTCTACATGAGAGCAATTGTAGTTTTAATACTGTATTAGTAAATTGGTTCAATTGATTTTCATTTTTAAGGAGAGTGATTGATCACACCATATAATTTCTTTTCATTTATTCTATAAATAAATCCAGCATGAATTGTTGTTTCAGCCACAATATAGTTTATACGAATCAGCATGAAAATAGCCACCTCTAAACTTAACAATAGTTAATATCAATCATGCCCTGATAACTTTCCCTATATCCCTTTTCTCAACTTTGCAATTTTTCTGCATTTAACTTCAGCTAAACTCCAGTTAATCCTCAGCTTGTAGTCCTTAACCATCAGTTCAGCAACTAACACAAAAATATCAAAAAAGGAAGAACCAGATATTGGAAGCTATATCTTTGCATGCCCGTGTAATTCTAATTGGTACTAAAATGGGATGCAGGGACTGACGATGACTTGCCCCCATCATATCAGAACCGAAATGCAAGGGGGGGCCCACGTGTCAGTGGGAATGGTCGGTCAACAGCCGTAGTAGGTGGTGGTGGGCCAGGGTCATATTCACGTGGTGGTGGGGCCCACAGTGACATGGAGTCTCAGATTCACATGCTTGAGCAAGAGGCCTACTGCTCTGTTTTAAGGGCTTTTAAAGCCCAGGCTGATGCCATCACTTGGGTTGGTATCTCATTAGCCTTTTGCTCATTCTTTTGTAAATTTTACCAAATTGGAAATGCCATCTGTTCCATCTGCTGCTGATTTCTTCAATATTGCATGCATACATACCTTAATTACTGCTGCTAGCTAATAATGGTAATCTTTTGAACAAAATAACCTTCATGCAATTAATATCATACGACATTAACACACTAGAATTATTTTTTTTTGTTCTTTTGTTTTTTCAGGAAAAAGAAAGTTTAATAACTGAATTAAGGAAAGAGTTAAGAGTCTCTGACAAGGAGCACCGTGAACTCTTAGGCCGTGTCAATGCTGATGATATCATCAGACGAATAAGGTTCTTTAATTTAAATTCTTTATTCTGAATTACGTTTTTGTTAGTGCATATGACCAAGTAGTAAAATAATTCATCTGAGCAAACTAATAATTGCAACAAAGACAAGTGCAACATGGAGATACTATGGTCTTGGACTAATACCGAACCGGTTTGAAGGCTTCAATAAAGAGGAATGATATGCTAACTGGAATGATTTCCAGATCAAATGGCATGAATGGAATGATATTTTGGTATGCTATGTCCACTCAATTGGTAGAGAGCTGGTAGCACCTATATAAATTGTTAGACTTACGAGAACCATACTGGTCTATTGTGTTTCTTGCAATACAAAACCCTGCTATTTCCAACTTAAAATAGTGTGACGGTTAATAGGGAGTGGAGGCAAGGAGGTAGGGCGCAAACAAGTTTGGTTGGTGGGGTGCAGCCTGGTATGGACCCAGTGCCCAGCCCAACTGTGTCAGCTTCGAGAAAGAGGCAGAAGACAGGTTCTCAGCCAATGGCCTCTCTATCTTCTGTGCCTACATCCATGGCCACACCCCCAGCTGCTGCATTGCATCCCCAGCCGCCACAGCCTCCACCTCCAGTTGCAGTACCAATGCAACCTTCAACCTCTTCTGCCGCTAAAAAGGGGGTTCCACCCCCGTTTTCCAAAGGAAAGAAGGCTAAACCGGTATGTTGCAGGGACTCTTGTAGCCTAGCCAAGTGTGGTTATGAACTAGTATGGTTGTAGTTGGTCTCTGTGATGATTGAATTCGTTGACATAATTATGCTGGCCTATGTATGCCATGATTGTAGCCTGCCCCGACTTGTTTGGGACTAAAGGGTTGGTTGTTGTTGTATGTATGCCATAATTGTAGTAGTATTGCTCCACAAAATGAAGGAAACAGTTGCAATGTGGAATTGTACTTGCATGTGAGTTGAATTTCATTTTGTAACACTATTGTATTACGTTTTACAACTAATATAAATTTTGGATCCACTGACCACGTCAAGTGAAGATGGACATAACTGTCTGATGACACTGCCAGTATTTCATTCAACTGGTTGACAAGCAAAAATAAAGTTAGTTAGACTCTCCTGAAAGAACATACGACATCATTGCACTTTCCAAAAGACTAATCACTAGTTCTCTTAAGTTATTGACAAAGATCATGTCTTGAATAGTAAGAAAATTATAGTTATCCATGGTTATATTTGTGGTAGTTATCAAGAGGTGAGCAATTGTATAACAATGGTCATGAACGTTTTATTTGCAAGAAAAACAATGTTGTGATCTTTTTGTTTTCGCTAATGCAAAAACACTACTTTGCACATTTATAGGGGCAGAAGCTGCCATCTGGAGTAAAGACGATGCCTTACTCTTCGGCAGGACCCAGCACCAGGGGACCACCAGGAGGCAGCAGGAGTGCCTCGGGTGCACTTGCCACAAGTGATCATGCAGAAGCAGCTGCTCCGTATAACCCCCTAATAGGGCGTAAAGTTCGGACCAGGTGGCCAGAGGACAATAGCTTCTATGAGGCTGTCATAACTGATTACGATGCTGAGAAGGTCTATCCTTTTACTTTGCTTTTTTTGTAAGTTTGTCTTCTCAAGGTTTAACAACTCCAAAGAAAAATCATTCAAGGATTCTAAAGCTATTGATCAAGTCCAGGAAAGGTATTTATGGAGTAAAATGATTTAAGATCGAGATTAAAAGAAATATATGCTGCATTGACATGTGTGCTGTACTAGGAAAGATTTAAGGTCTTATTGAATGAGAAAAGGTAGTCCCTTGTATAAATTTACAAGAGCTCTCTACACTTTCATTATATGCCAAAGTGCGGCATGTGTTCAGTCCCACTTCCTTGGCCTCACATGTTTGTATTGAAGCAGTCTTTTGATGTGTGGATAATACATGATTTAACAGTCGAATCATTATTTTTATAATGTTTTGTATCATTGAACTTTTTTTTCTGAGATCTCTTGATGAAGGATATCTTAGTCGTATTATTGCATGGTGGAGGGCTTGTGACGGATATCGAACCCAACTTTGCCATGAGTTCGATACTTCTAAGGAGCATGACTTCATACTGAACCCAACTTTACCAAAAACCTACATTATTGGATCTGACCTGGGGCCGCCCTACTAGACGTGAAAGTCAAAATCAACCAACAAGACCTGAAATTGGCATGTTTTTCCTATTCCAAGTATATTCTTTACCTAACATTTCCTGAAATTTTAACAACACAGGGACTTCATGCGCTAGTGTATGACATGAATACTCCAAACGAAACATGGGAATGGGTCAATCTTAAAGAGGTTAGGGCAATTATAACCAAAAGAACTTGTATTTTTAAAGATATAGATTTTCATTGATTTAATATCAACTTGGAATGTAGATATCACCAGAGGATATTCGATGGGAGGGAGAGGACCCGGGCATCAACCAACAAAGGTCAGGGCGTGGTGGAGGTGGGCCTGCGCATGGTGGCGTCAAGAAGTCAATGGGTCGTGGTGGTGGGGCAATGCCAGGTGGAGGAAGAGGAAGGGGCTCCCTTAAAAACATGTCCAAAAAGGATTCTGTTATTCCCCCATCCCAAAATGGGATTGGCAGGAAAAATCCTGATGATATTGAAATCCTTCATACTGAAACCCTAATCAAGGAGGTAATGTTTATTGTAGGAATTTTTAATATTTGGTGTCTTTCAAAACTACCTATGTTGTTTACCTATTTTTTTTTTGTTGGGGTGTACTAATCTTTTAAGTATGACTGAGTTTCAAAAGAACAATATAGCAATAACGGTGGTTACAAAGGAGAGAAAAAGAAAGATAGCGGAAAAGAAGTTGATTTGCCTTTGCAGTTTTTTATGTAACATTGGATGTCTTTGTCAGGTTGAAAGAGTTTTCAGTGCAAACCACCCTGATCCTTTGGAGATAGAGAAGGCCAAGAAAGTTTTGAAGGTAATACTTTTTATGTGGCTACTATTTATAATTAACAAGTTTCGTCAAAATATAGTTTCATTTTAGTTGGGTTAAAGAAAATTGGGGGATGGTAGTTACTCTTACCAAGGATTTCAAAAAAAAAAAAGTTATCTTAATTGGATTTATTCAAGGGTTAGATCCATTGACAATGCAATCTTGAAAATTGACAAAAATAACTTGCAATTTTGAAATTCGACCTTTGGAATCTGATATATGCTGCGTTTGAAAAATGATAGAATTTGATGCAATTTTTGTTGTTTATCAGATGACTTAAGTTGCAACATTATATTTAAAGGCATTTTATGGAATGTCAACCAACATAAATTGCATAAAATTTTTAATACACAACTAATTCACAAGGCAACACAACATGTCTATGTACTTCTCTCTATATTTGGAAAGATGGGGATTTATTAACAATTGTAAAAATAACCTTTTTATTTTGAAATTCGTCTAGTAAAATGTAATCTATACTTCATACACATCTTATTCATGAAAATGATGAAATTTAATGCAAGTTTTATTGTCCATCAGATGATAAGAAATTTACAACGGTTCATATTTGTGACATTTTAAAGAGTAGGGTTGTAATGCCCCATAGGTTTTGTGCTTCCATTATGCTCCACATCTTTTTCTCCGTTTTCAAAGTCCGAACAGTTGATCGGAACCACTCAACATGATCTTCATATTAAAATGTGTGCAAAGACCAAAGTTTATACTTTTTGGAATTCTTTTACTTATTTTTTTAGATAGGTACAAAATCACTGTTTTGAATGGTACAGAATGTTCTGAAAACAGTGATTTTGTACTTATCTAAAAAAATAGTTAAAAACATTCCAAAAAATATAATTTGGTCTCTAGGCACATTTAATATGAAGATCATGTTGAGCGGTTCGGATCGAGTGTTTGGAACTTAAAATGGAGATAAGGATGTGAAGCATGATTGGAGCACAGCATCAATGGTGCATTTTAACCCTACTCCTTTTTAAATTGCATGAAAATTGGTCCATAATCAATCTATAAATAAATTGCGACTACAATTTGTTTTTTTGAAATTGACTTGATTTGAGAAATTGTTGACAAGGATGTTAAGATAAACCATTGTGAAGTGATTTTAATTTAGTTTGCAAACTTTTGAACCTATATTTAAAAAAATTTAATCAAGATAAGCATTGTCAAAGGGAATCCTATGAAAGAAATATGTTTATCCCTCAAACAAAGCAGCCCCCTCAACTGCTCGTCATAGAAGTAATTAAATTAATAAAGAATATAAAAATAAAAACTTTCTGACAATAATATTTTTAACGCTTTATGGATGGCAGAATCTTTATTACACCATTTGATTAGAATTAATTCTGAAAGTAAAGCTGCATTGTACACAAACACTAGCTACTCAATTTACAACAGAATGGAATCATCTTGTACTCAATTTACATTAAGATTTTGCACCTGAAAGTATGAAACAACAAAAACAAAAGTATGTTTCTGCAACTGTATCATTTAGCTAAAACTTGTATTTGGTGAAATTGCAGGACCATGAGCAATCGTTGATTGACGCAATAGCAAGACTGGCTGAAGCATCGGATGGTGAGAGTGGTAAATATTAATTATTTTAAAGTGGTTGCTGTTGACTCATTCTTTTAGATTTTTAGTAGCTGCTGCCTTCATTTCTTCTCACAATTATTATCAACTCTCTTTCCAGCTTTAGTGTACTAAGTTTAGTTGCAGTTGTGTAAATTATGTTTGTTTCAATTTGTTCCCCTTTGGATAGTGGTAGGGGAGAGTATTAGAATATTTATAATGAGCTTTTAAAGCTTTTGCCTTTCACAACGCTCAGATGTATTTTATTTTATTATGTTTTCTTTCTTTTTATCATTCCATGGAGATAGTTTCCCTCCAAAAAGAGACCACCTAACTTCTTATTCGCACTGCTAGCTTGATCTACTAGCACACTTTTGATGGACCTATAAGAAAAAAAAGCCATTTACGAATTATTTATAAGATTATAATTTATAGTTTTATTTTGATGAAGGGGGTGGTAATGGGCATCCTATGGCCATTGATGGAATTGGAGCTAGTGATGCTCACCTGTAATTCCTAAGAAGAACATTTATGGATATCATCTCATGGCTTGTTTTTCTTATTATGTAATTTCTGGCTAGGGGCATATGAGTTGTGTTTTCTAATGGTTGTTTCTAGATATTGTGGCACTATTTAGGTTTATTACGTTTCTGTAGAGAAGATATTGTTATATAGGGCTAGGCCCTCTATTACTATAACAATTAGGTAGTTGAGCTGACCCTGTATATTTATTTCCAATTTTCTGTTGTGTCTACCTTTACTGGTGGAATGTTGGCAAGGAATCTACTTTTGAACTTAATTTTCTATATAAAAACATATAAAAGGGTATCTTTATCGTTGTTTATAATACTTAAAGGAAAAAAAAAAAAAATGATGCTACAATGGTACAAACTAAAAGATGAAGTTGAGTACTGTTAAGCCATTAGATTTAAAATTAACCTAAAAAAACGAAGAATTGCAGTTTGACCTAATATGACAACAAATTCATGTGCTTTGATTTAAAAACACTTGCGCAAACTAGAAGGAGACAATAATCCAAGTGTTGATAAAAAGGAAACTAACCAGTCGGGCAGTCACAGGTTTCTAAGTTCGTTCGGCCATTTTTTTACCAAGTCCGGATCCTCTGCATACCTCACTGTTTGAGTTTAAATCTGGACTGTCCAATTAGAATCTGGCCCAAGCCTGTAATGCAGATCCCTTTAAGATTCGTGCTACTATATAACGAATGGACCAGATTCCATCTCACCTTTTGAGGTACCTTAGGTGATATTGAATCCTTTTTTACCCTCTCAATCTCCTTTGCATGCCACTGGGTCAGGAATCTCAACCTTCAAGAGGAAATAAAATCAAGGTGTGATTTGCCAAAAGAGAAATCCCAGTGCAAATATCTGATTTTAGGAGAACCTTGTCAAACTTCTAAAGATTGAAAACTGTAATTGAGATCATCAGCAAATTGGGCACAATTGACCAGAGAAAATCCCGAAAATCAACACGTTCGTAGAATTAAAATCAGCAAGTTTATTTTCAACCTTGTTTGAAGTTTGCAAATGAAGGCAGTTGATATGTAAGTTATACAGAGAGACCAAAGAATGCAAGAAAAAAATGGTTGAACACAACAATCTACACAGAAATCTTATACTATACTTTTTAACCCAACAACCCTAAATTATAAAGCAAACAATGAAATTATGAGACAACAGAAGGAAAAGAACCTCAAAGTCTTTCAAAAGAAGAGTCCAGTCTAATGAAGATGAAACTAATTATGCTCATTATATACCAACAAAAAAAGGACCGATCTACTATAGTATCACATGAGAATCCACGACTAATAATTTTCTCAAATGAAAGAAGAAGTAATTATACGCGCATTGAATCTCTGAACAAGTTTATTGAGAAGTTCTGAAGTCTGAGTTCTGACCATGGTTATCTTTGGTACATTAGTTCCTCAAAATTAAAATGAACACAGTAACCAAGAAACAATATAATAAACATGTTAGTTTTAAACTTCCCTTAGTTAGATAGATCTAAGGTTATTTGAAAAGGTCCATGATACTCTGATGAAAAATCTTTGTTTCTCATTGTGTTCAGATACATCTCATGAATTTTAAGAAATAATCAGTACTTGGAAAAATCAAATTAAAAAAAAAAAAACAGAGCAAACAAAGAAGTGAAGATAATGCAGGACTAACCACTAAGAACAGATCCAGAGTTCCTACCTTACTGTAATAAATTGGGCTCATCCAAACTTCCAAAAAGAAAGTAAAATATTATTTTCATATTGAGTTGAGCTAGTGCTAAATTTGACCAACAGCGAGCAAGGCTTGTTTAATAATTGAACTACCTAAAATTATGTTATTCTCTAAGATTACGATCAGGATGCACTCAAAAGAAGCTAATTGAAAATACAAACTTAAATCACTACAAAAAACAAGGATCAACAGTAAAAAGTTCAGATAGCGAGGGAAGTACCTGAAAGAAGCCACTCTACGCCAAACAACCACAAGAGTCCAGATCTTGTCTATTTAACCTGATTTCCATTAGGCTACAAGAAAAAAAGCAAAATTATACGGAAGGAATTGTGCTTAAAATAAAAAAAGGCGGAACCTTAAATGGGGTCCATGGAAGAGCGAACAATCGAACGCCTCCATTAGAACTCATGATTTCAATTTTCTCCCTTTTGGAAAATTTGGTGAAAGCCCAATTGGGAAAAGAAAAATAATTTGTTTCTTAGAGAGAGAGAAGAGAGGAGAATTTTTTTTGTCTAGGTTATTTTAAGATTATGTGGTGCATGCACAGAAAGAAACTATGACATATTATCTGATCAGTGGGCACCACATCTTGAACCTATTCTCCACTTCTGGGACTGGGGCCCATAGTGGTTTCTTTACGTACGGTTTTACTCCGAATGCATGGGATAAATTTATCTTGATTGGTGAGTAGATACTAGATAGAATTTGAGAGAGTTTGACAGGTTCCTCTCCGGATACCTGCAATGGATGACTCCAGTACTCTGATCAGAAACGGACCACTCCTGTCCAAATAGAATTCAGATCCTCCCGGTACCGTAATAGGGAATCTTTTAGAATTAGTGGATCTGGACCGTTATTTTTAACTTGGTACAAATCTCGAAACTCAATAATATTGGCCCAAATTTCTTAGAGGCTGGAAGTTAATCTCAAACCGTAAGGCGAGGAGAATTTTTTACGGTACCTGGAAGGATACTTTTCCGCCCAAATAAGAATTCACGTTATCTTAAATATAACGGATTCTGATCAGACGGTTCGGATCCAAACTCGAACTTTAACTATATAAGGAGATCCAAATTCGTTGCTCGCTTGACAAGTTTATTAATTTCAACAAATGCTCTCCAAGACTAATATAATTCATGTTGCTCATTGTATGGTATTTTGGAAACAAATTGGCTGTTATTTTATTGGAATAACAGGACTATTATTTTTAATGACAGCCGTTTAACTTTGTTTAGATTCGTGCATGAAAAAGTATTTTTGTCGAGATTCGCGCACAAAAAAATCTGAAGAGTTGTCATTAGAGTAACATGGTCATGTCATTCCAATGTAACAATAACCGATTTTTTCTTGATATCTTCCTTCCACAAGTATTGGTTATTTGATAACCCCGCCATACATTAGAGATTAGAGATCCATTAGATAATTATACTGCCGATTTTTTATAGTTACCATTTAAAAAAAAAAAAAACAGAGATAAGATCCAAAGACCATAGATGGTAGTGCAGGTGTTCTTAAAACTTACCACACTAATCTTGATTTGATTGAAAAAAAGTAAACTCTTTTGAACGAAAAAAAATAATCTAAGAGGGATGCGCAGATAATAATTGCGCACTAAAAAAGATGCACATATAATTATTCTGTGGCGTTTTTTTGGGATGCGCAGATAATACATCGTACTTGTTAAAAATAACTTCTTTGTAATAAAAAAAATATATCAACTCTTTGTTAAAAAAATATATATCAAGTCTGGATATCATTTTTTAAATCGTAACTAGAACAATTCGGATCATAGTGCTTGTCTAAAAAAATTCTTTAGTGATATCTTTTGACCTGTTTGGCGAGATTACTGTGCGTGTGTGGAAAAAAAAAATTCAGTATGAAGTCGTGTTTTCTGCTTCACGCGCACAGTAATCAGCAGTTCAAAAAATTTCATTTTCCAAGCCCATTTCTGTTCCCTGCTGTCCGCCGAACAGGCCCTTCATGATTTAAAAAAAAAAACAGAGAGAGAGGATGAAAACTCAAGATCTGTTGGAGGATCTAATTCTAGATCCATTAATAAAACCCAAAAAGGAAAAAAAGATGTAAGAAGCTGAGAGAGGAGCAAACGAAAAAGATGGAGATGTTGGGTTAAGTAGAATAAGAAAATAAGAGAAATTAACCGATTTTATTTTTCTTATCATCTTTAAGAAAAAAATAAACCGAACAGTTATAGTTTTGAGATGAATTTGAGAATTATCAGGTCGTTGCTATTAGCTGCACAACCAGCCTAATAATTGTGCAATCCTCTTTACTTAATATTTTGAAAGCTGGTAATCAAATTTGGTTGTGCGTGGGACCCACATGTACCCACATGACTTCCCTGCAAAAGATCCTTTGCACAAGCGTTCAATTTTTTTTCAGAATAAGATAGTACAAATTAAGAAATCAAACCATGGGTCCCACGTAACTCAACTGAGTTTAAATTTTATCAAAAAAAAAGAGCTGCGCAATCAGCTTGTTAATTGAGCAGCTAATAGCTGTGAATCTGATAATTTTAGATTTATTTTAAAAACAGTGGTTGTTTGGTTTATTTTTTTTTTATAATTTTAGATTTATTTTCAAAATAGTGGTTATTCGGTTTATTTTTTAAGATAGTAAGAAAAAAAATTCAAAAAAATAGCACTTAACAGTCAAGTTTTTCAAAAAGAAATAAAAAAAGGGGAAAGATAAACACAAAAAAGCGGAGCAAAAGGTGAAATTAAGAAACAAAGAAGAGCGGAGCTCGGAGAAAGGAGGGACTAGACTGAGTAGAATGAGATTTGAGTCAGTCCGTTTTAATATGATACGAATCTTAAAACAGATATGCTATATCTTCGTAGGCACCGAATATATATATATTTTTTTTTTTTGCTTCTTACATGGCCCGTAGGCCGATAGGTTTCTTACTCAAACCCGCTTTCCTTTCTCTTTAGCATAGAAAACATTCTAACTAAGTTACATCTGAGCTTGCTCCACCAGTGAGAATACCGGTATATTAGTCCCCTCCTTTGTTAGAAATATATTTTGAAAACACAAAATTTATTTAAATAAATATTTATGTTAATATTAACGTTTTCTTTTTTTAACTTTATGAGTTATGGAGCTAAATTTCCTTGATCTAATTCTTACACAAAAACTCATTGTACACCGCCACAGAAAATCAAATCATATAAATATAGAAGATAGCAAGCTGTCCGTGCCTTTGATGCAATTTCTAAATCTTGTCATCAATTGAATTAATTGACAATAACTTGCACCAGCTTGCGCAAGCAATGAAATACAATTTCCGTTTGAGTTTCTGTAGGGCATGTGATTACCATTTATTTAATAGAAACGGTAAAATAATGAATATCAATTTTAATAGTCATGAATGCACAAATTGATTGATATCTATATTATTTGCCTATAAATAGCACATGCCATTTAGAGAACAGTATCCAACAATTTTCTATTCTCTTGCTCTTTCTCTTAGCTCCATATTTCATAAATTCAATTTCTATTCTCCCACAAACAAATATTTGCTACATAGAAAACATATTATTCTGCTATCATTGTTGAAAGAAGTTACATCAACCTCTACCACGGTTGCGCCCGCAGGCAGAGGAATACCGGCGTAACTTGGGGCAGTCTTAACCGATTATTCCTGCGCTTAGGACGGGAAGTTGCCTTAGGTCCGCATTTCGCAACTCCGGGTAACAAGTTTTAATTTATATTCTTGATTAAATTTTAAATATAGTTTATAATTATTTTATTGATTAAAATTCAGATTTAAATAGTTGGTTATTTAATATTTTTCCAACATCCTTTTCCCAGCCATACATGCGTCCTTGGTTTGCTAGAACGTGTGCCTTTTGGATCCACTGGTCCTCCCTTGATTTGTGAACCACCCTAAACTTTCCTTCAGTTTGTCTCTGCAGTAACCAGGCCGCCCATATTTGGTTAAAGGATCTCCAGTCATGAATCAGTGGCTGTTTATGAGATAGAGAGTCCACAGTTTCAAGTGAATCCGAGAAGACACACCCTTTTTCACAAGGATACTGTTGCATAAGCTGATATGCCTCAAGCACACTCATTGCTTCCACCTGTGCTGCCCCCATTCCATTAACTGATTTTGAGATCCATCTAATAACTGAGCCTTCTCTAATTAGAATTACTCCAACCCCTGCCCTCCCATTGTCATCCCAGGATCCGTCAACATAGCACACACATTCTTCTTCTTCCTCCTGTGCCGGCCCTTGTACCGGTGGATTACCAGTTGAAGGTTTGTTAGACGGGGTTAAGTTGGAGCATGCCAATTGAGTTTCTCTGAAGTAGTGGTTGCAGGTTTGGGTGTTTTGCTGCTTACCCCCCATAATTGCATCATTCCTTGATCTCCATACCGCCCAGGCCATACATTTTTTTTATAGTAAAGATGGAGTGTAGGTTACCCAACTATTTTTAATATCTATAAATGATTTTTATTTGAGTTTGAACTTGTGACTTTCTCATCTTTCACATGGAGAGCATTGTCTTAGCCATTAGTCACTAGACCAAAGACTAATTCTCGATGATTTACATTGTTATCATTATATATTTTTACAACAAAATTAGATGTCAACTTGACAAGTAGAATAAAAAGATGTATATCATATTAAGACAATAATAGAGATAGAACTAAGAAAGAACAAGGGCGGACCCGGCTCCTGGATTTTGAATTTTTATAGACATTTATAGGTTTGGATTGACTTTACTCCCAACCCTCCAAATGAAATTTTTTTTTACTCTCCTCTATAATCTTGATTTGTAATTTGGGTTAAATTTAGGATTAAAATTTGAATAATTTTTTTTGAATTATGGTTGATAATTAAAATTAAAACTTAAGATACTCCACACTATATTTCAAATTTGAAAGTCCAAACAACCGATCCGAACCGTTCAACATGATCTCCATATTGAAATGTGCTTGGAGACCAAATTTTACATTTTTTGGAATTTTTTTACTATTTATTAAGCCACTTTAAAAATCGCTGATCCGGGTGAACAGTAGCAAAACAGTAAAAAATTCTAGACCAATGGATCAACGATTTTCAAAGTGGCTTAATAAATAGTAAAAAAAATTCAAAAAATGTAAAATTTGGTCTCCAAGCACATTTCAATATGGAGATCATGTTGAACGGTTCGGATGTTGTTTGGATTTTCAAAATGGAAATAATGAGGCGTGGAGTAAAAACTTGTTTTACTCCACGTCTCACCATAGTCCATCCCTATATATATATAGTGGCTAATATCAAAACGTTTGCACCAAGGCCCTCGTGCAACCAAGTCGTTTTCGGATTTTCAAAGTCCAAACAGTCGATCCAAATTGCTAGATGTTCAATCTATATTAAAATCTGCTTGGAGACCAAATTTTACATTTTCTGGAATTTTTTTACTATTAATTAAGCCACTTTGAAAATTGCTGATCCGGGTGAACAGTAAAAACAGTGCAACCAAATTCTGGACCATGTGATCAGCAATTTTCAAAGTGGCTTAATAAATAGTAAAAAAATTCCAAAAAATGTAAATTTTGGTCTCCAAGCAGATTTTAATATAGATTGAACATCTAACGGTTTGGATTGACTGTTTGGACTTTGAAAATCCAAAAACGACTTGGTTGCACGAGGGCCTTGGTGCAAACGTTTTGATATTAGCCACTCTCTGTCTCTCTCTCTCTATATATATAGAGAGAGAGAGAGTGGCTAATATCAAAATGTTTATTCCGGAGCTGTGGTGCAACCAATTGGTTTTCTAATTTTTAAATTTCAAATGGTCGATCCAAACTGTTAGATGTGATATCTATATTAAAATGTGCTTGAAGACAAATTTTACATTTTTTAGAATTTTTTTACTTTTTATTAAGCCAATTTTAAAATCACTGATTTTAATAAAAAAATGAATTTTTTTTTAATCAATGAAAACAACAATTTTAAAACTGACTTAATAAATAATAAAAAATTCCAAAAAATGTAAAATTTTGGCAAAGCACATTTTATTTTATTATAGATTGAAAGTTCAATGGTTTGAATCGACTGTTTGGACTTTGAAAATGTAAAAACCAAAGCGTCTGTTCCACAGTCTAGAAACAAACGTTTTGATATCTATATATATAAAGAAAGATAGACTATCATGTTTTGACAAGTAAATATAGTGTTTTACTTTCCACTCATATCTCCATTTTCAAAGTTTAAATAGTTGATCTGAACTTCTCAACATGATCTTCATATTGATATGTGCTTGAAGACCAAATTTTATATTTTTTAAAAGAAGTTTATTATTTTCTTAGAATTTTTGAAAATCACAGTTTCTCATTAAATTAAAAATAATAAAAAATTCAGAAAAAACACTGATTTTCAAAAATTCTAAAAAATAATAAAAAAATCCACAAAATGTAAAATTTGATCTCTAAGCACATTACAATATGAAAGATCATGTTGAGAAGTTCGATTCGACTGTTTGAACTTTGAAAATAGAGATATAAATGGGAATTAAAACACCCTCTTTACTTCCCAAAACATTGTAGCATCACTCAATATATATAGAGGTTGGCTAAGATCAAAGTGGTAGTTCCTGAACCTTGGTGCTACCAATTCGGTTTTACAGTTTTCAAAGTTTAAATAGTTGATCTGAAGTGCTCAACATGTTCTCCATATTAAAATTTGTTTGGGACCAAATTTTACATTTTTTGAAATTTTTTATTATTTTTTATGGATTTTTAAAAAACATTCTTTTTCAGATTTCTTTTTATTTATTTTTTATTATTCAAAACACTGATTTTTTATTATTCAAAACTTCAAACACATGTTTAGAATATGTGTTTTAGAATACGTGTTTAAACACGTGCTTAGAATATGTGTTTGAAGTTTAAACGCATGTTCAATCATTTATTTTTTATATGTATGCGTTCCCAATAAAAATGGCGTATTGGAGTTGGATCGAGTCTTGTTTTTCTGCACAGGCAAATCGTAAATTTTTATACTGTTTATATGATTTAATTGAAAAACGTGGATATCTATTATCTTTATCAGTTTTGCTAACAAAATAAAATCATCATTAAAATGAACTCAGAAACAACCTTTTAAACAATCAACCAAATAAACTGCAAACAAAAAGCATCCTTCAAATGCTTGCCTGCAAGCAACAATTGTTGCATTTATGAGCTCTAATTACAGGAATCAAGGGACATCCGATGGGCACCGACTACCAGATCAAATTCGGTCCAATGCCAGGTCAGAGTTGTCCGATCCTCATGAAGATTTGCACAGATAACTTTAAGATTCATGCAAATCAAGTGCGCACAAATCTTAATGTGAATTGGATGGCTCCGACCAAGCATAAGACCACCCCAACTCCCTAATTACAAACTACTTGTCACATATCGTCCTTGACAGTTCTATGTTAGGCACAATTACCATCAGTTCATTAGTTTTTCTTTTTTTTTTCTCAAAGAAAGAAAGGGACAGAATCAATGAGAACTCTCGCATCAGATAACATTCTCTTTTTGCAGTAATTATACAATTTTCAAATTTGAAATGACGACCATTGATGCTGTTCTACGTCATAAGAAACACTTCCTTACCAAAAATTATAAAATTTAGATTTCAGTCAAGATCAAGAAAAAGTGAAAAACAAAAAGAATCAACTAACAAAATCAGTTCCATGTTCCAACTGCCTATTGATTTTCTGACTTCTTGATCTTTATGCTAATGGACTCAACACTTTAAAATCTTTTATCATTGTTTTGCTTGTGATATAGAACAAGATCAGTGTTTAATTATCTTGCCCAAGTATAAGAACCATATTTGCATCTATCTAACCTCCAATAGTAATGCATCCACCATATAATTTCTTTTCCTCCAACATAGTTTTTTATGAATTATACCTTTTTTATTCCATATTCTCTTTACAATTATATTAGGCCTTTCCAAAGCATGTGATATCTTGTCATAATTCCAGTCTACCAGTGGCAGTTATCAACTCACCTTGATATAATTCCTTAAAAGTTCGGGCATTATATCTTAAATCTTGCTAATCTATTATCTTTTACTGTTTGCTGAGGCTATGCCGAGCCCATTAGCGCCTTTCTCAACTCCTCAGCAGCCTCGTTATTTCTTGACTTTGCGGCATTATCCTTTTCTCGTGGTGAGATACTCTGCTTTTCAGTAGTTGGCCGATGCTCTATTCGCCTTTCATTCTTTGTTTGCCGAACCTCAGAAGAAGTTTTTCTTCTTGCCATGATCTCTGCCCATAGATCCGCCGCCTCTTTATGCAACATCTTGTTTTCTGTTCTTACCTGTTCATGTTACAAAACCACTATTATTGATACGAACGAAGAAATGTGCCTCAATTAAATCTGAGCCGGGTAAGTGATGAGCTGCATGAAATAGCTGGGTCTTAGATAGTATGCCGCCCTTAATCCATCAATTATATATCACTAAAAATTGCACATCAACGCATGCATGAATTTGACCAACTTACCCATTATCTTAAGCTGCATAAAATCTGATCTAATTATCAAACCTACATATATCTACTAGCCTTACTAGTGCAAGCAAAGATGAGTACGGGTTTTTAATTTATTGCCACAACCCCAAAAAAATTGATAACAAGAGAAGAAAAAAACTGGACTGATAACTACAAACAAGGATTTGCGCAAAGGAGCAATCAACGGAAGCAGTATAGACATCTTGCCGTATCACATAACAAACTGTTCGTTGGTTGATATCTCAATTGCACAAAGCCCTAACAGCATTTAGCAAATCCAGAGAAAAAATAATAAAGGAGAAGGAAAATAAGTAAAAAGTATACAAATAAAATTTCTTGATTTAAACCTTTTCCATCATATCTGAGTTGTCTCTTGAACTTGGACTTCCCTCATTGAGGCCTTTTAGATCACTGACATCTTTTCTCGTAATCTGCTTAATCGAGATTTTGCTCACCACAAGGAAAGGGAGTCGGCTAGGAGAGATAGAGGCCCAACCTATCATACTTTGAGGTGCAGTCACTGATGACGGTAACCTCACCCCCCAACGAAATTTTACTTCAGCTGAGCCATTACGCACTGGAAGTGCACTAACAGCTGTCGCCTCTGGACCAGAAAATATATCATAATTGCATTCATTATCTCTGGTATCTCCATTACTTTGAAAGCCATTCTCCCTCACTCCATTTTCAGAAAATCTGGATGGTGCCTGAGCACGTGAATTCGATTGGAAGGCCTTCCTAAATTAGCAAATTAAGTTTTTAGTTGATGAGTTTGATCATTCTCTGGAATATCAATATGTATGAGAACTTACTCAAATTAATCAGGAAACATAAGGCTTGATGTCGGTACCTGTCTACTGTAGATGACAGGCCCATAAAAGTAAATGCTAATCCTTTTTTCCATAAGCTGATAGCATTCTAATTAATGAGGCCAGAATAACTAAAAGTTCCAGCCATGCGAGTGCAGTCAAAACTCAAAAAGACCTTCCATTTCATTAGTAATTAAGTATTCCAAGCTGGTATCTCCCATGGTATTTATACACTCATCAAAAGGTGATTCAAACACATGATTTCCTAATTTATCATCTGGAACCATAGCATGTACCAATGAATGAATTATTGCCATAGTGTTAGTATTATCATTTTACAATCATAAAAGGAGCGACCTGACACAAAAATCGCCGAAACAAGGTTTGAAGACAATCGAAAACCTTGGCGCACCAGAGCCTAGCTCTGCTTTCATTACAATAGCAGAGCCGACGGGTGAGCCCATCTCCCCAGCTCCCAGCCGTACCGAGACAGCAATCGGGGTTTTGGCATCGTTAGGACGGTAGGACGCTTGAACGGTGGGCCCGCAATGGAATGCGGTAGCGATGCCGAGCTGGAGGTCTGAAGGGTCGCCGGCGGCAAGGGAGGATATCAAAGGAAGGTTTAGGAGACAGAACGGCACCTTTGCCTTGAGAATTGGAGCTCGGTGCTCTTCCGGGAGTCGGAGAGAGGCTTTCATGTGGTTTTATTTGGGCTTTACCCCTCTCCTTTTATTATGTTGGAGACGGTGAAAAGGTATTTACCATGGATTGACAAGGGGGTGGTGGAGGGAGAGTTCTTTCGAGGAGGGAGAGCGGCTATTGGACACGTGGATGCGATACGGCCTCCGAAGTTGGATGACCTCGGTAGATTTCGAAACTCTGTGGCACTTTCTTTGTGTACCGGGTTCAGTCATAAAATAATTTCTCGCTAAACACATATATATATATGTAAAGAAGTCACTGAATAATATCTGTTTCATAATATCTAGTCATTCCCTTTTAACACTTTCTCAAATTATTTCTGAATTTGAGAATTATATGAATAATACAACATTTATCTTATATTATTTATAAAATAATATAAAATCCTTTAATTATTTCATATAACTATCAATATGTTGATATATTGTGGGAACAATAGAATAATAATAAATTATTATAAGTTATATCTTTATTATATTTTAAAATTGTTGAATTATTTCGGAATTTCAAACTTATTACTGCGGCTAAACCTAAGATTGCTCAACTTGCTAGCCGATTGGTTAGGACTTAGGAGACTGGAAGTACAAAATTAGGTTTTTGCTTTGGCGGATGCCTCACTGGCTCGAATTAACCAGTGTCGGGAGAGCGCCTATGTTCATTTTCCCAGCCTATTAACAGAAATCAAATGAGGAGATAAGAGGTCGATGGACATTGGACTCAACATTCGATCTGAATTATTTGATTCACATTTCGATTTATGGAGACTATTTAGATTTGTGCGGATCTAAACCTGTCCGCACAAATTTAAAAAAAAATAAAAAAAATCAGACGATTTACATCGAATATCGATGTTCATTAAAAATCTTCTGCTCCTGTGCCTGCCATGTGAGGGCCCAATAAGATAGAATATTACAATATTTGAACTGCAATGAAAAAGTATTTACGTATATGAAATATACATATGGGCTAGTCAATTTTAAGTTCCTTTAAGATGCGCCTATTCTTTTGATTCTTATGCATTCATCCATAAAAACAATTTTGTAAAGGTTAGCTCCATAGGAGAGTAGAAGAGGGAAGGGTGGAGAAAAGAGATGATCAAACGTGACCAATCATGTTTATTTGTTTCATAATATTAAAATTTAGAGAGAAAAAAAGAAAAGAATGACAGAAATTTATATATAAAAGTTTGTTCATATTTATGTCTCAGAATCAAAATGTAAAACAGCACAATTTACAAGTAGAACTAGGGTGTTCTTAAGCTCACCAAGTTCTTTTGTGAGTTTAATTCAAAAATTTATTGAATTGGCTTCAAACGATGCATCCAAACTGTTGAAATCAATCTGCTTCACGAGTGATGCGTTTACATGTCAAATTTATAAATTTTCGAACTCATTTAATATAAAGTCAAGTGGTAAAAAAAATATGGTTTATAAGTTAATTTTAATGTATTCATTTTTTCTTATTTTTTTACCGCTTGACTTTATATTAAATTAGTTTGAAAATTTATAAATTTGATATGTAAATTCATCACTCGTGAAATAGATTAGTTTCAACGGTTTGGATGCATTACTTAAAGCCAATCCAATGAATTTTTTATTTAAGCTCACAAAGAGACTTGGTGAGCTCAAGAACATCCTAGTTCTACTCACAATTTACACTCCTTCCTCTTCTTAACTCTTTTTTCTTTCGAAAAAGCATGAACCTATTTTTCTTCATCCAACCGTTGATATTTGTTGAGATTAGCGTATGAAAAAATTTAGAACGTTGGATGAGGAAAAGCAGCAGATTCGGACTCCTCTTTTCTGTCTTTTTCCGAAGAACAGCTAAAATTATAAGCAGCGGCTGCATTTATTCATATTGAAAACAAGATGATGCAGTTACCTCCAATGAAAATTGAAAAGGATTTTATCTCCGAATTATCCCGTCTATAACATGATAAAAGAGAAAGAGAATATGCAAGACATAATAAAATGGGGACAGGGGCCAGGCCATTAATGTGCAACTTTTGGCAGGCATTCGCCTAAAACTTAACTGTTTTGAATTGTTCTGTCTATCCCAAACTTAAATAAAAAATTATATACACTAATATTTTGGGTTTTAAAAAATTGTGATAATACTATATATCCAAAACGGAATTATACCATCTCCTATCTTAACCCATGCATTCTAAATAAATTATGAACGCACCAGATGAATTGTGAATGCACAAAACCCGCATTTATAATTCATCCAAAACGCACACGTTCAAATCCGGCAAAACGCACGCATCGAAACTGGTCAAATTTTGTCAATTTTTTTTTAAACCAGGATATTGTTGTCATTCTTTCATAAATCCGGGATAGGCAAATAAAAATTCTTATGTTTCCAATTCGCTGGAGGAAACGTGAATTGTCCCCTCAGAAACCACGGAAAAAAATAAAAACGGGAATAAGAGAAACAAGCCATTCGCTCACCAAGATATAATTAAAATAAATAGTTTCATACATCCTTCAAGAGTACATTTAAACTCCAGAAAACATCTAAATCCGAAATGGGGCTCTATTTATTAAATGACACCGCTGCTACACTAAAAATGTTCAAACCTCTTCATTTCTAAATCCGAAAGAAAATAAACAAAGCAATAATTTATTAAGTAAGAGCAGGGCTATCAATAGCGATTCCCATGGTATGAAGGCCATTATCCACATAGACCACTGTGCCAGTAACAGCCGAGGCTAATGGAGAAACCAAGAATGCCGCTGCATTCCCTACTTCATCTGAGCAGTAAAAAAATTAAGAAGATGATTTAGTGGGAGAATAGTCACAGTTAAATAAGGTACTAAAGAATGAGATATTACCAGACAACACTGGAAGAAGCCGCAATTTTGGTACCATCTTTTGGCGACCAGAACCAACAAAGACTATAATGGGATGGTGTGCGTAATGGTCTTGGGGTAACCAAAATATTGAATGGAAAAAAGGCACAAAGACAAAGGATCTACTATATAATATTTTAAGGTTTTGCAAAGGTACTGTACTAGAAGGGTCTATGTCTATTGCCCCCCCATATATGCCACTACCATACTAACCCTAAATTTCCAATAATAATTATTAGCAAATAAAACTGCATAAAATGTATGTTATGGGCTCGCATGTGTGTGGGTGTGTAGAGAAAGAGATAGAGAGATAAACCAGCAGAGAGCTCCTTCTGTACAGGTGCATTAGCATAGGAGTAATCAATCATTTTCTCAATGAACCCAATAGCCTTTGCTGCTCTGCTTCCAAGTGGACCTAAATTTCATAAATGCGCTGTTTCATTGTTATTTGCAAATGGCGAAAGAATATGGCACATACTTCCATGTAACTCGTAACTAAACCACACAAAACACCAGTTTGTAAGGCTCTGGAATGCATTACATCAAAGCATTTGTCATGGGATTGGTCATTAATTAAATGAATACAGGGAACAGTTAAACAAAGAAAGTTTGTAAAATTAATCCGGGGCTTACATTATATTAAATAAAAGAATATGTCAAATTTTCCATACTATACACGCTTAATCAGTTGATGCATTAAATATGGTTAAGATGTTCAATTTTGCTGGCTTATTGCCTGACAGCACGATACAAACACTGATTCCGACAAATGGTCATTTGAAATAAACTGAACCCCAACTCTGCAGCTTCAATCAGATCTCCGTCAAGATTAAGGCTCAAATGTAACCCAATATTTGCCTTGATTAACGTCAATATTGCTAATAAATCTCATTAACCAAATTAAGTCTCCATTTAACTAAAAGAAGAAGAAGCAATATAAGATAAAAAAAGAGAAAATTATTAGAGATAGTACAAAAAATATACCTGCAGATATGGTGTTGACTCTAATACTTGCTTTTCTACCAGCCTCGAATGCTAGGACCTACTTCCATAAGAAAAGTTAAAGATAGAAATAAAGCTAATTAAAAACAGAATAACTTGCGGCAATCAACACTCTTGTACAATCATTCAATGTTCAAATGGTTAACAAATTTCAGTCTAAAGATGAGTTATTGACCACAAAAGGTGAATCAAGTTCAGCAGAATCTTAGTTTCACCATTTTGAGTAGTTCACCTCTTAATAGATTTTAGTTTCTTTTTTATGCAGTTGATAGCTCAAATTTTGAATGCTGATTGCATGATTGCATAAGAGTGGTAGTGACTGGAGTTATGGATCCCAATTGTCACACTTAGCCCCTCTGAACTTCCCGGTTTTGCAAAATTTTCCTTCCAAACAGATCTAAAGGGTTCCAGAAACCATACATATTTCAGAATTTTAGTTCAATATCTATTGGCTTCATTTAATTGAAAAGAAAAGTAAAGAAATTTCAGGCGGACCCTTCCGATATTTGAAGTTTTGAAGGCCAAAGTGCAAAGTCTGCGAACTTTGGCTACTCCTAGTCTTTTGACCAGAAAATATTAATCAATAAAAGAATTCATATGTGAAAAGAACTAACTCGAGTGTCGCTCTCAAGGGCTGCTTTCGCTGAACTCATGCCACCCCCCATATCTAAGGAAATTAGCGAACAAAACATTATTACAATAACACCTCAGCAAATGATAAATCAACCTATATAGGTTAGAGGCAGTAATATTTGCTTACCCTGGGATTGTCCTTTCAGAGGCAATATAGGTTAGAGACAGTGTGGCTCCCCCTGCACAAGCACAAATAGACTATTACTTTTTTGCTCATTTGAATGCTGATATAAATCTCTATTGACACTTAGATATCACTGCATGAACAAAATATATTAGATTTCCTCAGTGTCTCAGTCACAACAGTAGTCGAATTTTTTTTACAGTTAGATTTAAGCAGTCCAGTGATTGCATTCACATTATCAAATAGACAACGAGCAAGAGAGAATGTATTACAGTCTGATGATTCAACCCCAGCACAAGCTAATGTATTTCAATTAATAAGCAAGAGAAACCACATATAAAAATTAAACTAGATTTTAAATTTCATTGGAGGATATGTGGTTGATCTTCAGATGGGACCTCTGGTCTTCCATATCAAATGAACTTTTATCTTTGTTTTCTGTTTTTTTTCACTTTTCAACTTTTGCCACCCTGAGTGAAATGAAGTTGTTAAATTATATGTACTTTTTCTTAAGGATAACTGCAAGTAACATTCTTCCATAATTTTCGTCTCCGGCTTTCAATGAATCTGCAAACATATTTTGCAGATACCAATATGCACTATAATTAAAAAGAAAATGCATCTGCAAAGCAATGAAAGCTCTTTGCTGGTAACTCAAAATAACCTACCAAATGAGTAGCTTGAAAAAAAGCACTATACCAGGATTCATTATTGGAAGGAAGTGCTGTAGCAGAGACACAAATGAGTAACTTGAAGCTGAGATTGCTGCAAGATACCCCTTCCTTGATGTCTCCAACAAAGGCCTTGATACCTGTTATCCAAAAAAGTCAATAATGACAGAGAGGAGAGAGAGAGAGAGTATCACAAAAAGAATAGGAACTCCAATATCCAAAAAATCAATAATGACAGAGAAGAGAGAGAGAGAGAGAGAGAGAGAGTACCACAAAAAAAAATAGGAACTCCAAACAATTCTAATTTCTTTAATGATATATTTTTCTTGCTTGGGGGGTTATAAAATTGTACCTCAGGGCCATTGGCAAGAGAATGCACAAGTATGTCAATTGTGCCAAAGTCATTCTTTACAACCTCAGCCGTTTCCTATTTTTACAGAGAAAGTAAAGGAAAATCATAGCAATAGTAATAAAAAAGTGATAAGAAATAAACAAACGGTTGTACTAGAGTACCCACTAACATTCTGTAATAATTTCAATATCCCTTTAGTAGGTTCTTTTTGTTGGAATTGAGCACCAAAAATGGGAGAAGTTGGCAGAGTAGGAGGCCAACCTAGTCCCTAAACTGAATTGCAATAACAAAGTGGCCAGTACAATGTGACCGTTAACTAACATATTCTGTACATTTCGGCATGACACAGTACCTTAACAGTCCAATTTGAGGATCCTGCATAGCGTTTGTTTGTCTTGATCTGCAAATAGAAGAGAAGAAAAGATCATAATGTTATTTTTCTTAAATAATACCAAATGCCATTTTGTTACAAGGACAACTGTAACAAGAATAGCAGCAGCAACTGCAGCAGCAAGAGTATAATAGCTGGAGCTTCTTTCTAAGAAAAATAGGAAGGAATAGGTACAAAGGACAACTGCATATTCCATAGGATGTAAATCACATTTTTATGTTTCTGGAGGTGCCTTTAGTATTCTGACTTTTCAGGGGAATATATAATACTTGTGAGTTTCACAAAGATAACTAAACACAATTTTCAATTAATACAAGCTTTGAGGACAAAATGATATGCTCTATGAGGTCAATTATATTATTTATTATTATTACAATAACGGATATGAAAAATAGGAGCATACATCTTCAGGGACATCCTCAGGGGAGTCAAAAACAGCATCTAGTGGATAGATTTTAGAAATTTCCATAAGAGATCCATTAGGCAACCTACATACCATAAATATATAAAATTGTGTCAGGAATTGTCAGTAATCTGGCAAACCAGTTACATAAAGTTATGATGTCATTTGTTTCCATTTTTGTTCCGTTTAATCAAGCCTCCAACTTCTATTGAACAATAGAAAAGCAATGGAAACAAGACAAAAACTAAACAAAACACGATTTGGTAGTATTTTATAATAACTTCAGCCGATACATATTGTATTGATCTTAATAGGCTCAAGTCAAGATTCTCTGTACAATTTCTCAGGAACACACTCTGTTACACAATCACTGATGGGCCGGCACCATGGGCTTTTTCTAATGTGGTTGGGGGGGGGGGCTCTTTGGGTGCTAGTGGGGCCTCCCATCAATGTGACAGTATAAGATAGCACACTCCTGATAATTGTAACACGGTATAATTCACCACAACGGTGCTGACACCCACACTGTCATCCTTGGTTTCAATAAAGAATATTATGTGTTATGTGGTTTGCTTAAATGGATGACTTCTTGTGCAACCCAGTAAAACTAACATCCCTTATTATTTGAAAATGGAAAACACCCATTATAATCCAACAACAGTGGGGATGAAAAAACTCCCCATATATCTATACCATTTTCCTTCAAAAAGCTATCCCTCCCTTTTCCCATACATTCAAGGAAGAGAATTTTAAGAAGTTTGGTAGAAACTTCATCAATTGGTAAAATGCAGGAATTTCTTCATTTTGCTAGAGTATGCAAGATATTTCAATCTAGGCAAACAAAAGAATAAAGGACTATTAGAAGAGTACAACAGAAACTTAAAAGCCTACTTTCTTGATTCGTCAAACTTGCCACGTCTCAGGCTTGTCTCAAATATATTCAGTGCCTGCCAAGATGAAATGGGGAAGAAACATTTATTACATAAAAATATGAAAAAATAAATCTGAAATGTTAAATCACTTTTTACTCCATTGCTCAGCCATTAAAACAAACAAATAAATAATGGAAGTTTAAAATTGAAAAGAGGGAAGAAAATTGTCCAGCCGCAAAAGCTTGTATGGTACAGTGTAAGGTCATATCATAACCACTCCGTACGAGAAAAAAAAAGATAATTAAATTAATTATTGAAAATGAATTAGGGAACAGTGGACTTACAGGAACCCAAGTTCCAACAAGAATTTCTGCACCAGCTGCTGCAAGTGCCTTTGCAATAGCCCATCCATACCCATTGTCATCTGCTACTCCAGCTATGAATGCCCTTTTCCCTATTATTATAAAAGGAATTAAAAAAATTTATGTACAAAGTACATACATAATTATAATTGGGGCTATTCACCATATAAATCACATTTTTAACTCTGATCGGTAACATTGAAAGTACCTACCGGTTCCTGGGACCCCGCAAGAATACCCATTCACCAAATGTACGATATTTCTAAGCACAGAACTGTAATACCTCTTAAGTCAATTGGCAATCCATATGAGCCGCTACTAGCAGTATCTTGTGACATTGCCCTTGTGATGAGTTTTCCAGTGCTCCTTGTTACAGGACTGCTCAAAGAGAGATGTTTTGTGGAGGAAATGGCATGGTATGAACCATAAAAGCTGGCTTTGGCATTTGACACCATTTTTGAGGTAGAAACCCTAGTTGAAGAAGAGATACAAGGCCGTGCAGCCGCAATTTGCATACTAACTGTTGCTGATGCCCCCATTTCTATTATATGGAGAGAAGGAGAGAGAGATGAGAAAAAAATCAAGTTGAGTAGCAGATTCAATGAGGAAGTGTCAAGAATTAGCAACAATTAACTCAGACATATCTGACAAGAACAACAAAGTGATATTTTGTCCGCCTATCAAATCAAATTATTCATGTAACATGTGCACTATTAAATACTAGGAAGCATTTCAGCTTTCAAAATTTAGGCAAAAAAAAATTTCCCAGCTAGCTTTTAACAATAATTAGAAGTTAGAGAGTTTTTCACTGAAGTAAACTGATCTTAAGAACCATTCCGCTAGTTAAAAGATCCGACTCTGTTTGACAAAATTTGACATTTGCATCAGCAGATTCTTAATAATCCAAGAAAATACCTTATAACAAATTTTAAGAACTTCACTATTTTTGAGAAGTTGCAAATTAAAACAGTTAACCAGGTGATATCTAATCATCTAAAAGTACTTCATATTCCTTTTTTTTATTTCTGTGAAAGGATCAACTGGGTTTTATCAGAGTAAGGTGCATTACATTATCACTGTTGACTGAGCCAAATTCGCAAAAGAAATAAAAAATCCCAGAGCTCAAAACACCCGAATCGCCAACGATCAAACCGTTTAATCAAAACACAAAGATAAAGGTGAAAAATAAAACCAGATCATTAAAAGAATATTACGAGTTTGGACTATAATCTACAGTCTAACAACTAAAACAACTTATACAACTTAAATAGACCCACATTTTAGATTGGAGTCGTAAACAAGCATTGAAATAGGACGAACTAGATAAGCCTTAATTCTTACCTCAAATCAGGTTGTAGACGGTCGGTTGGCTCGCTCTCGCTGTCGCTCCGATCTATAGCTGTAAGCACAATAAAAAGAGATGGCCGATGATACCGAGGCGGGAGGAAGGGGTTTTCGTTATATTCGAGGCGGCTTGTTTTTTATTAGGCTATTAATTAGTTTATTGACTACTAGCGTTTTATTTAGGTTTTGGTTGAGACTTGAGAATGACTGAATATTTTTTATCCATCTAGAGTAGTGCTTTCACATTTCTCAATTTCGCTCTTAAACTTTTTATTTTAACAATAATTTCTTACAAATTTAACGTATTGTTTTACAAAGTATTAGTTTTGAAAAGTCAATAATTACTATATATTTTTACTGTATTATAATATAAAACTAGAAAAAATAATAATTAATACTTATCATTCAAAGAGAAAGAAAATATTTAATGCTAAAATCGAAAACATAAAATAAAATTAGAAATGTTAAATTAATATAGTTCACACCTTACTCCTCTCTCAAAACCTCTCGGTAAACTATATTTTTTGTATACACTCCTGAGATATTGTGTTTTTTTTAAGTAATAGAATAGTAACTGATAAAAATACTCTTTTAAATTTCAAATTTATTGTTTTAGTTATGAAAACTTAAGTTTAGGTGCAACATATAAATTTAGATAAGCGCTAGTTTTTTTTGTAAAAAAAAGTTGTAGGTCGTGCACTTAAATTTAGATATCCTCTCTTTTAAACACTTCAAAACAGGATATTATTACCGTGTTATAGGCCGATAAGATTGAACTTATTTAAATAAATAATTAAATAAATAGTGATGGTAATAAAGTAGTGTATTATTATATATATTAATTTGGAATGACACAGATTTTGAATAGAAATTATATTTATTTAAATGAGATCATTAAAGGACAAGTAACAATTCTTAAATAATATTTAAAACAATGAAAAAAAATGAAAACATGATCAATCAATTTCAATCAATCCAAAAAAATTCTTAAATGGCATTTAAAAAATAGAAAAAAATCAGGACCAATCTGATAATCTGGTATCTGACAATCAAATAAGTGTGGTGAGTACATGGCTAACTAAATTTGACAAACACATCAAAAGAACATCAAAAAGACGCATAGGATCAAAAAAGGCAGACTATTTAATCGGAGAGCAGATATTCAATCCAAAATTTCATCTTTTAATTACCGTCGTTAGCATATCAGGACATCTACATTCTTAATAAGAGAGAATTGATTTCGGGGCTATCTTCGTCATTTATAAGTAGAGTTAATGATGTTAATTAAATTTAATAGTTGGAGGGTTAGTTGTAGCAAAGAGAGAAATTGGAAGAATAATTAGGTGAAGAGAAAGGAACCGAATCCTCTGCCCACCTATGGGCAGGAAAATCCTGCCCACCATTGAATTTAGCCAATTTCTGTTTGACACGTGGCTGCTATCTTTCATTCCATTAATGAGGATTAAACAAATAACTTTCCAAACTAATTAATTAATGATAATCTTTTCTCTTTCCTTGGCCTTTTCACCTTCCATTTACTGTTTCTTCCTCTCTGTACCTCTCAACCGTGAGAAAAAGGCAATCTCTTTCTATGAAGATTTCTTGAGTTAAATAAAGTAGGAAAATATTTTATTTGTAAGTGATTTTTATATTGTTTTTATATTTTCCTATTGCATACAAGTCAAATTTCAAAGACTTTTTTACCATAAAGATTTCAACCTCTCAACAGTGAGAGTACCAGTACTTAGGCGTTTTTGCCATGCATAAAATCAGATTAGGTTATTAAGTTGAGTGAAATCAATATATCAATTTATCCTTTGTTATCCACCTCAAAATTAGTTAATTCTGTGTAGTTAGACATTTTTGTTGGTATTTTACCAGTAAGGTTATTGGTACTTAGTTGCAACTTCACAACTAACCAAAGTTTCTTGAGATCTAACTCGTTATTAATTTGAGAGACAAGTCTAATGTGCAAATTATTTAAATCATTTAGATGGCATCAGGAAATTTTTTAGACAGCATTGATGTCGATTCTCTGCATATTATTCAACAAATTGGAACTTCAAGCAAAAGCCCATCAAATATACTCAACGAATTGCCAGAATATAGATTGGAAGATGTAAATCAGTTGAGGTAAATTTTTTTCATACAGATGGCATCATGACATCTTTTTCAATTCAATTTATTTCATCTTGCTCATTTTTTTTCATCTTCACAGCCCCACAGACGATGCTCATGATAAATGTTATAATTCATTCAAAGAAACTACCTTTTTGGAGCATGAAACACCAAAGCTTGGCATGGAGTTTGATGATGTCGAAGCTACATACGAGTTCTATAACAGATACGGTGCAAAGAAGGGTTTCGGTATAAGAAATGACAATATAAAAACAGTTCAGGGTGTGGTGAAATTTCGCAGCTTTTTGTTGTTCAAAAGAAGGCTTTCGTGGTGTGGATAAGCGGGTGACTAATCTTTCGTGGTGTGGTGAAATTTCGCAGCTTTTTTGCTTGTTTTTCTGTGTGAGGAGTTATTTAACATTTCTAGGATACTATAATTTAAATAATTTAGTTCTGAAATCTAAGCAGGATATGGAAATGAAGCTATTTTAGTTTTTCACTTTTTCCTTATTTAATGAACTATATCAATGTATGTAATACTTTGATCTTTCAATGTAAAACCAATATATCAGGGTAAAAGGGGTTTAAAGGGATTATGGCATTTACTGGTATTTTGTACTGGTGTTAAATTCAATAGGAGGGAAGTGATACCGTACTGAGATAAGAGAGTAAAATTATTTGAGTGAGGCTATGGTGCTATGCATAGCACGGATGGCTAGTGTACTACGGCTCAATATGGTACTTTTTAAAATCCTAACGGTCGATCCGACCGTTCAATGTGATAACCATATGAATATGTACTTGCAAACTAAATTTTATATTTTTTTGAATTTTTTTACTATTTTTTCAGATAGGTAGAATTTTGATGGTCCAGAATTTTCAAAAAACACTGATTTTTCTACCTATCTAAAAAAATAGTAAAAAAATTCGAAAAAATATAAAATTTAGTTTGCAAGTACATATTCATATGGATATCACATTGAACGGTCGGATCGACCGTTAGGATTTTAAAAAGTACCATATTGAGCCGTAGTACACTAGCCATTGGTGCTATGCATAGCACCATAGCCTCACTCAAATTATTTTATTTAATTAGTTTTGAAATGGAAGGTGAAAAGGCCAAGGAAAGAGAAAAGATCATCATTAATTAATTAGTTTGAAAAGTTATTTGTTTAATTCTCAATAATGAAATGAAAGATAGAAGCCACGTGTCAAATAGAAATTGACTAAATTCAATGGTGGGCAGGATTTTCCTGCCCATAGGTGAGCAGAGAATTCGGTTCCGAAGAGAAAGGACCTCCGATTGTGTCATCTTAGATATATATATATTTATTTGATAGAATTTATTAAAAAAATGTTCTAGTTTTATATTAATCGAGGGCATAATTGTTAATTAGCATGCATGCTACGCAAGTCTTATAATATTTGTGTTTATTTTTTTTTTGTATCGGTCGCCTTTTCTTTTGATTTCAATTTTTTAATAAAATAAAATCTTACTAATTAAATCAATAAAATACAAGTAATTGTCCATCGATTGAAAAAAAATATGATTTCACATATGCCGAGGCAGCCGAGCACATTATATTTTTATTTTGTAAATATCTTATATAAGATTTTGATGTTGTAAATTAACGTACATTGAAGGAAGAATTTTTTATTAGTACGATCAAAGAAATATTATAAAGCATTTTGGACAGATATTCTCCTATCGCGATATCTCTTTTTTCTTATTTCTCTTTCTTTCTTTTTTTAATAGAGGCTTAAACCCGTTTCATTAATATGAAACTTAGAGTCACTTACAAAATAAAAGAAATCTAGCTGAAAAAAAAACATGGCATTCAGTAAGGATATATGCCACCCTAACCTATGAATCCATCACATAAGCAAAAACAGAACACAAGTCAATCAGTATAAAAGTATAAGCCACTGTAACACACTACGTCGATCGAAAAATAGAAAAGAGAAGCTAAAGCTGCTGCTCATCCGAGGAATCTGTCGCCCATACAAGGAGTTGCAGAACTTCCGGAGCTGCCACTTGAAGAGGGATGTCATCAAGATTATCGGGCAGCCAGCGTTCGACTTCAGTCCGGACCTCTTCGGATACCATCCCTAACCAGTAATGTATACAATTGACAATAGTTAGAATGGTATTTTTACAAGAATGTACAATAGCATTATTAAAGCAAATATCATTTCGTTGTCTCCAAATACCCCATATTACTGCACTAACAACCAATAAGAAAGCAATTTTTTTTGTTTTAGAAAGTGTTGAAGCAAAATCAAGAACATCTGATATAGAATGCCAAGTAGTAAAAAATTCCTGACATTTGCCCATCCAAAACCACACATGTTTTGCAAAAAAACAGCCAAAGAAAAGATGGTTATTGGTTTCATTCTCTCGACAGAAATGGCAAGAGGGATCGCCTTGCCAACCTTTGGTTTGTAAACGCCGTTTGGTCAGTATTTTATTACGGCTCATTAGCCACATGAAAGCTCGGATCTTAGGAGGAATTGGAAGTTTCCACCATAACATTGGCTTATGATATTTAACACCCCTAAAATTTAGAAAAGTGTAAATAGATTTAACAGTGAAACTCCCTGTAGCATCCCATCGCCATGATAATTGATCAACATCATGTGTAAAAGTGGTCGTGCTAATAATAGTAAGGAGGGCCTGCCACTCATGCAACAATATGCCAGTAAGGGCACGTCTAAAAGAGAGGGCCTCACCCTGCGATGCTAAAACTACTTGAACCGTAATATGTGGTGTGGTGCAAATTTGGTACAGTTGTGAGAATGTAGTGCTGAGAGCACATTCTTGGTACCAGATATCATGCCAGAAATCTACCTGACCGGTAGTCCCAGGCGTATATGTAACACTAACTTTTCCTAAAGTATGAAGAGTTTGAACTCCTAACCAGAATGAAGAGTGTGGGAGACCACTTGCATGTGACATGATGAGGACACTTTTTCATAGATTAGTGTAATTGGGATTATGGAATTTCCACCACCACTTAAGAAGTAAGGCATCATTCATTTGTTGTAGATCAAGAATCCCCATCCCACCTAAGTGTTTAGCTATGCAAACATTTGCCCAATTAATCAAAGCATATCTTTTTTTCTCAGCTGTACCTTGCCATAGAAACCTACGCCGAATTGAATCAATTTCCTTCACTACTCCTATGGGTATTTTATATAAGGATAATTGATATAAAGGTACAGCTGATAAAACAGCATTCAACAATGTGATTCTACCCCCCAAAGACAGCAACTGCCCCTTCCAAGTTTGCAATTTATTTCTAATTTTGTCTACAAGAGGGCCCCAATCTTTTAAGGCAAGTTTGGTTTCATGAAGAGGTACACCAAGATATTTGAAAGGAAACTTAGCCAATTTACAACGGAATGATGTCTTATTTCTCTTTCTTAGAATAAGAACTATTGTCAAAATTTCGTTTAGATATTTCTTGTATAATTTTAATTTGCATATCTATGTAGAGAGTGAGAATTCATACTAGGTCTATGGGTCTATGGTTATTGTCAGGTTCTTTTTTTTTTTTTTTCCCCTTTTGAGAAAGTAGATGAATCCATATTTTTTTTATTGAGATTACAAATATTTTTAAGTATTAAACTCTTACTTAACAGAGAAGGCAAATTTTAGTATTATAATTATATATATATATATATATATATATATATATATATATTTCTTGGTTGGTGACCCGTTACAAGATGGCCGACCTACTGTCATCTATGAATGTCACTATTCTCAGTAAGAGTATGTTTGTGGATTGTTATTGAAAATAAAATCAAAGACAAGGATGAACAAGCCTAAATGATCACTAATTCAGCAATACCAATATTTTTTTATTAATTAACACTTCCCTTTTATTCTTGCAAAGTAAGACTGAAGTACTAAACCAAAAAGCAAACGTATATAGTCAAGAGAAACATAGGAGAAACAAACTGCGAAGTTGTGAGGAGAATCGAATTCTTGACCTTTGGTAACCAACAATGAACTTATTTTCTAGCTGCCTCCACTTTTGGTACTTGTATTTCATTCGTGGTTCTCTTAACCATGTTTTTAAATGAAACTAAATGTTTGACATGTAGATCTACAGGCACTGCTCAGGATTTCTACCACAATGCTCTTATTCTTGCAAAGTAAAAACCACACTAAATTTGTTCCAGGAAGAAACATAGGAGAAACAAACAAAACAAAACCACAATAAATTTGTTTCATAAGATTAGTTCTTTAGCGCCAGCATCTTCTTGAACCAGTAAGCCGACATTTTGGGATACCGCTTGAGGGTCTTGAAATCCACATAGACCACACCAAAGCGGGATGTGTACCCCGACTTCCACTCAAAGTTATCAAGGAGTGACCATGCAAAGTAGCCAATCACGTTTGCACCATCGTCTATAGCCCTCTTCAACTCACTTATGTAGCTCATATAGTAATTCACCCTCTTTGTGTCGTGCACGCCTTCATTGAGGGTCACATTGCCTGGATAATCCATGCCTGCCAAGTGGTGAAATACAATCAGAGGATATTAAAGGATCAAAGTTCATTTGTATATTTAAGATCCATGATATAAGATTTTTTTTTTAATTGGTACCATTCTCAGACAATATTACTGTAGGATTGCCATACTTCTCCTTGACATAAGTAACGGCTTTGTACATCCCCCATGGTACAATGTACAACCACACCGAGTGTGCCTGAAAAATAAATAAACTTATCATAAAATATGGACTCTCAACCTTTTGAACAAGAAAGCATGTACAGCCACAAAGAAGGTACAAGAGAAAGCATTTGGAATCTGTCAGTAAAATAGTTCAAGTATAGTTATGGACTTTTGGTTCAACCCAGTTTCTTCCGGCTATGACAATTACTCCAGTTTTACATAATTCCCATTCGCTGTGTCTCAAGCTAATTTGACATAAGATGCGACTAAGCCTCAATTAACTTCCAATCCACTTCAGTTATCATGCTACAGAAAATTCTGTTAAATTGACTCTCTCTCTCTCTCTCTCTCTTTGTGAAAATTGGCAAAGATGCTGAATTTATTTTCTCTTTCTCCTCTCCCCCTTTCTGAATTAACTGCTAAGTTATAGTCTTGTTCAACCCAAAAGAAAGGCAAAACTTCACAAATGATGAAGGGAGAAGTTTTGGTTAAAACCAGCTAGCAAATTAGTATTGGTATAGTACCGCCAAACATATGTACTGTTTCATACCTGCATCACAAATGGCTAAATTCTATGAAAAAATAAATCAAATTTATCCTTGGTCCAACTAACAAATAGAGTTGGAATCAAGGGGCAAACGCAAAGAATACTGATGAGATCTTTACCCTTGGTCCAATAGGCACTCCATTGCGCTCATCTACAGATTAAACAAAATGCAAATTGTTCAGATTAGTAATTTTCAATAGAACTGCTAGAATTCACAGAAGCACTTCATATGGATTTATAAATATAGAAGATGCCTCTTTACAACCAGTCCTAAAATTTACTTTATTTATAGATACCACCAACATTTTCTGCATTACCAACTGAACCCAACACTTTTTTAGTCATGCCAACAAGTTTCCAGACTTAATTTCATGGACAATAACCTTAGCTAAGTAATAAGATATTAAGAATTGTACTCTTCTGTTACGAGGGACCTCAAATCAAACTACAATCAGAGTGAGCCACATTCATAAAGTTCATTCTAGTTAGAATAACAAAATTAAGAGGCGCTTCTTCCCCTTTTGTAAGATTATGAGGACATGATCAAAAAATTCTGATAAAGTTGATATCTAAATATGTTCTGCTGGTGATGAAGTTGAATGTATTGTCCTGGTTGAAGATATGGTAAAAGTTTCACCTCACAAAGAAAAAAGAAAGTAAAGTAAAGAATGAAGCCGTAATAAAAAATAAAACATCTTACAAGCAAATCCAGCATTCCAATCGAGTTGATAGCTAGTAGGCATTTGGTTTTGGGGCTGATGTGGGTTATAGATGTAATAAGAGGTGTATTGATTAATCCCTACATAGTCTATTGATCCCTTGACCATTTTAATCTCATTAGAAGAGAACTTCGGAAGCCTATCCTTGACAATCGCTTGCATTGATTTTGGATACTCTCCATAGATAATCGGGTGAAGGAACCTACACAATATGGGTGTAGTTAAGTTCTTAGATTATTACAGGAGCCAGTACTTAACAATGATCAGTAAATAATTTAATTAGTCATCCTCTTTTAGAAAACATTGCCAATTAAAGCTCAATTGCCACGATAAAAGAAGTTCTATTTTTCTTGAAAAGTAAGAAGTTGAACCTATTTGTTTCAAAGGGTACTTTTTCAGAGTAAGAAGTTCTCTTTGAAAAGTAAGAAGTAAGAAGTTCCAGAATTTCGGTAAAAGTAAGAAGTAAGAAGTAAGAAGTTCCAGAATTTTGGCATCTTCTCAAAAGATTGGATTGTGTGCAGAAGACTGTAGTCTATCTACCTTTTGGTAGTTCAATGATTTTCTTTTCTCTGTTTTTCTTTTTTTCAAAAGCAATGTGCTAAATACCCTCTATTGGTTACGACTGATTTGCAGCCTATGCAACTCATTCAAAAATAAATAAAAATAAAAAATTATAAAAGTATGGGTTCATGATCAATACCACCCCACATGGAAATCTCTTGCTCTCTGAGCAGCATCGTTGTCACCTTTTGAATCAGTTAGAGGCTCGTACCAAACAAAATCCAAGAGAATTCCAATTCTACCCTTCTGTTTGGCCTGTAACAAATGCATGACATAACGATTCATCAAAGAAAGATCTATCATATTTCAGCACTGCAATCCCCAAAGTCGAAACATTAAATTAGTCTTGTTTAGATATTCTCATCTAATCCCTTCTTTACTTGGCATTTATACATCTGTTAACAGATATTCGAACTGCCATGCCAGAAATAGGATTGGCTCCTCAGTCAATGATTACTTCCTGGATTTTTGTACCTTATCAATCAGTTGTGACAAGTATCGGCAAGCCTGGTATATGCAACTATTATGAACCCTACCTGTAACATTAGCACACCAACCCAATTTATAGTTTGAGCATCTGAGAGCATCCATGTGGTCTTTATATCCCAACAACATCAACATGCTTAAACCATGTTATTGGTATTAATCAGCTATAAAATAAATATAAAATCAAGCAGAACACTCAACAGTGAAAATGCAGCACATACAAACAGATCCTGTTGGTACCTGGTATTTATTTCGGTATCTCTCGACAGCAGCAGCATGAGAGAGAATGAGATTATGTGCGACAATATAAGGCTCGGTGGCAGAGTTCCCAGCAGAACAATTGGTGCACCTGCCTGGTGCAAATTGGCCATCGTCATATCCCAGAGCAGCTACAACCCTCGGCTCATTGAAAGTCATCCAGTTCTTTACTCTGTCTCCAAACGTTTTGAAACAGAAGTCCGCATAGTCTGCAAAGTCCTTCCTATACGTGTATTGAGAAATAAAATTGTTATTTTTCTAATCTAACTTTTTTGTTATTATTAAATGGAGAAGGCTTGAAGCCATAACCTCTTGGAAGTCATCCAAGCACCTCATCACTTGAGTTCATTGATTTAAATAGCGGCTGCTTTAGCGGAACTATTTCATAGACGTTGCGTTGCTAACTCAAATTGTATAATTTAGCGTTTTTACCAATAGCGGACATTTAGTGCCATAACAGACAAATGGCCGGTATTTTTAGCAGAAATTGTGGACAAATAGAAGGCATTTTATCAACAATAGCGGAATTTTTTTAAATCTTCCCAGTTTTAATTTTTATTACTGAACTCCTGTTTTATTTTTCATTTTAAATTTTTTAATTGTGACAGTGATTATTTCTAAAACATGCATGGTCTAAATTTAAATACTTATATTTTATTATTTTAATTAGTTTTTATATAATGCTATGATTTATTTGTCGTAATTGCTATTAAACAATGTTGATTTACTTCTAAATTATTATTTTGATATAGAAAACTTATTTAACTTGGTATTGCAAATATGGACTTCATATTTTCAGATCTTTTTTATGGAATATCATTGCGTATGAAGTACAAAAAAAGGTTAAAAAAATAATTTCCACTATGAACCGATAGCACATGCTAAATGTCCACTATCCACTACCTGCTATGACAAATGCACACCGCTATAAATCCGCTATCCACTATTTAGACCTTTGCTTGAGTTACAGGTTGTTTACAGTATTATTACCTAATTCAAAGAAGGAAAGATTTTTTTTAGATGGTTGGTAAGGAAAATGCATACACTAGCACAGAACTTCAGAAGTCCAAAGTAACCAAAAATCACTTAAATAAAAATAGGTATGTTAAATATTGTATGAGGAAAATGCATTTCTCAATTGTTATGGGTATACTGTGTTTGAATTCTCTCTTAGATTTTTGGGGGGTTTTTCCCCCCTTCTTCTGTAAAGGTTCCTTGCATTAAGAACGAGCTCATGGAAGCAACAAAGAATTCAAAGTTCGAGTAGGGGATCCAATTAATGAGTTTTAATCTAAGGTGGTTTGTAAATTTGAGCTCATAAGATTCATGTGCTGTTTAATAAAAAAGCAAACCATCACTATTTGCAAATGTTAAATCCAAATTCTGTACTGGAATCCAGCATCCTTAGAAAGGATTGTGATGAGAGTTAAGTAAGGTAAGTTTGTTACTTACACAACTCTCTTGCTTAACAAACCATTGTATCGCTTCTCAAGGGCCTCCGGAAGATCATAGTGGTAAAAATTGGCATAAGGTGTGATACCTAAAGAACATTAAAAACATAAAAAAAAAATGGATAATAGAACGAATTAGGATAGAGAAACGATAGCCATTGGTACAGTAGAAGCTTGAACAGCAGAGAGATGCACGGTGTATGGTTGCTTACTAGGGTTATTCCAGGCATTCATTATTTTTATTAACATAAAGGAGGCTCTCGCATCCTATGTATACTATTCTGGGCATTCTCCTGTCATTTCATATACAACAACCAAGTATTTGTTGACGTGTACTGGTACTGAGAGGAACCAGTACTTTACTAGATAAACAATTGGATGTAATTCTTTATTCAAAGAAACAAGCAATGATATTTGTTGAGCAAACCTCTCTTTAGCATGTAGTCAATGAGCCTGTTGTAATATGCCACACCTTTCCAGTTCACCTTTCCAGTCCCCTCTGTTACAAAAGATAAGAAAAGGGAAAAAAAAATTGTGACATGTATTCATGGAAAAATAATTACTGTATGCACAAATTAACTTCTATTTTCTGATTGCGTTAATTGAACTCCTTCAAGTTCAATTCATGCTTTAATTTTTAATTTATGCAAAACAAATACTAGTTTGAGGGGTCCCGGGTCAAAGCAAACCTAGTGCTTCGTTCTTCTAGCATAAGGAGTGAAAGGTCACTTGATCTTAACAACAATTTTAATTGCTCAGACGAATTTTGTAAATTTGTCGAGTTTGCAGGAAGAGAAAAAAAAATTACCAGGAAATATGCGGGACCAGGAGATGGAGAAGCGGTATGCATCAAAGTTCATATTCTTCATGATGTCAATATCCTCCTACATAACATAACAAAATCTATGTATGTTCAAATCTGAAGCATAAGCCAAGAACACTTGTCTACTTGCATGTGTTACTCTTCTTATGTATAAAAAATGAAAAGAGAGAAAACAAAATTGGAACTATTGGATATGTATTGTGTAACTTTTTTTGGGGGGTTCAGACCCATAGGCAGAGAAGTACATCCAGCTACATTAATCAAATATGAAAAGTACAACTATTAAATTCTATATTTTGTTGCCTGGTGCTGTTTGATATTGTGAGCCTACATGTTTGTTCTCTTGAGGTACGTTGGCGTTCGACACTTGCAGAATGTCTCAACGATTCCTGTACGATCCATAGTTCCTTTTAAGCCCTCTAGTCAGAGTTAATACGGAGGTTTATGCAGTTAATCGCGGTCACCAGGATCAAACAGTCAGTGTAGACGATGCATAGCTGGAGGCCTTGTTCTGTCATGTTGTTGACTGCTTGGAGGAGCGCCATGGATTTTGTTTGTAACACGCAATTAGCCAAAGCAGACACCTTTTATACTATAAGGCAGTCCCCTTTGTAAATTATATACTTTGTATCACTTTTTATGTTTTTATCCCATGAACCATCTATCCAGCAGTAGTTGTGCGGATTGCACAACTACATACAGCACAGTGCACTGTGAAGTGTTGACCAGTATCGGTGTGGAATTTTGGGTTGGGTGGAAGGAAATCTGTATGAGAACAGCCGAATCATTCGATTGTGTATATATGTTTATAAATTGTTTTTGTAAGTTGATCTTTTATTCTACCATGAACTTGCTCATTCATACTTATTTCTTATTATCTTAAAACTAGAATATAAAATATTTAATAGTCATTATTTTCTTAATAAATGATATTTAATTTTGTTGATTTTAACTTAGTGTTTTATGTTATATTAATAACTACATACTCTAAATTAAATAACATAAACATAATTATATATCAAGTTCTTTCAAATCGAGCTCAAGCAAGTCAATCCAAACAATTTCGAACTTTAGCTCAAGCCCGAGCTAATCAAAAGTCTAATCGAACAAGTGGAACTCAATTAGGTTCAAATCGAAGAGCAAGCCCCGAGCTACGTGTTAAACTTGCAACCTATTAAATGCCTCAGTATTTCTCCTCAAGTGTATCAGTTCAGAGACCAGCGACCCAGACTTAAACTGCTCTGGGTAAGGCACAACCGAACAACTTATGGAACACAGTTTCATCGTTCCTTCGCGGGATTGACATGTGTTGTGTATGATTTTATTACGTCTCTTTTTTCACTGTATACTGCATTGCAATAGCATACAAACAAAATTCAATAAAAAAGAGATCGACTTCTTACTTTGTAGCGATGGTACTCGTCGACAGTAACATCAGCAGTTGCATTGTTCGCAATCTCCCCTGCTCAATCAAACAAGTTTTACTTTAAGCAGAGTAAATAAGATACAATTTTAACATAAATGAACTTACAAAACTAGTGAAAAATGTCCATGACAACTCATTAGTTAAAACGTTTTATCGTTATTATTCTTAAGGATCCTTTTTTTATGGAAATTATTATTCTTCAGGGTCAAGCATTATTTCTGGGACCTACTGCTAGTAATGCTTTATATTTGAATTTTTTTTATAAACCATAATTATTTTATTTTTTTTTTTACAAAACCAACATGATTATTTTTTTTTTTTTTTTACAAAAATCATAAGAACCGAAATGCCATTTCGGTCGGTTAATTTTTTTTTATTCCGGACCGAAATAGCATTTCGGTCCGGTCTCTTTTTTGGATTTCCTGTGATACTGGTTTCACAAGTTTTCATATGAGCCGCCACAAAAAATTCAAAAAAAGAACCGGACCGAAATGACATTTCGGTCCGGAATAAAAAAAACAACGGACCGAAATGACATTTCAGTTCTTATGGTTTTTGTGAAAAAAAAAATAATCACGTTGATTTCGTAAAAATATGTTTTTTAATTATGGTTTATAAAACAAATTCTTTATATTTTAAGAGGGACAGATAACATTACAGAAGTACAGCTTGTAGACTTGTTTAGTGAATGAAAGGACCCATGTTAGTTTGTCGTCTCTTCTTGCTGATGTCATGTCACTATAAATGCTCTGACTTTATTCCGACCAATGCTAAATTTATACCCTCTTTTTTTTGTTTACGGAAATGTGTGCTCCAACAAACATGTGACTAACTTCTATATGCATTTACTGAGGAACCATAATAGGCAAACTTTATCAAAATGCACATAATTCATCACCATACTTGGTATTAAGATGTATATACCAGCCATAAATGTTCCACTCCAAAAACGGGACTAACATATGCCTTATTAGAAATGTTCTTTTGAACTTCATATATATCTAACCCAAGATATATACCGTCAATCGAGGAAAAACTAACCAATATTAAATCGTCAAACTATCACATTCGACACTACAAAATTGAGGAACATTTGTGCAGACAGAAATAAAGACTAAGATTGAAAGAGATGAGCTAGAACGCTGCAAGTTTCTATCACTTATATTTGTTTTGGCATAATTGCATTCAAGATAATTCTCCTGTACGGACAACAAGGTAAATTATCTCTTTACCGGAGTATACTCAGCAAGTTGGCACTGAGAGCTTTTGCATGAACAAATTTTGTGTATATTTAAACCTGTAAAGGAAATCGGAGTTGTAATCCTATAAACCTGGTATTTTGATGAAGGCATCCCAAATGCTGGGCCCACGTCCGTCCTTGTTGGCCATGCCTTCAACTTGATACGCCGAGGCGGCCGTGCCAAAGGTGAACCCCTTGGGGAAACTGTCTCGGCTCAGCTCGCTGCCATTAGTACTGCCAGTGAGAAAGAGGACAAGAAGAAGGAGAAGAGAGCAAAATGAGGCTCTCATGGCTTGGAGAGGTGCGGTGCTGTGTGAGAGTCAGTGGAGCTGGAAACGAAGGGGTACTGTCACTGTGTACGATTTTGGAATTTTATAGCGGTAGCAGAAGGATAGGTGGGGTCGGATGGTCGCCATTCCGGTGTACGATTTTGGATGTTTATATCGGAAGCAGAGGGATAGGTGGGGTCGGATGGTCCATTGGCCCATTCCGAGCCGAAATTTTTATTAATCGAAAAAAAATAAAAAAAATATCGAAAAGGGGCGAAACTTTAGTCACAATTTTAAATGTAGTTAGAACGGGACCATTGGTACCGTCCCATGGGACGGGATTATCCTCACCGTCCGAGATTAATCAGGATTAACACGCTAACCCCGCTAATCCAGATTTCCGGACGGTAATATGGATCCCGTCCCACGAGAAAAAAAAAAAAAAATAAAAAAGGCCGGACGGTAGGGTTGATCCCGTCCGACAAAAAAAAAAAAAAAAAAAAATGAAGGACGTTGGCATTGATGCCGTCCGAAAGTCTACGAAAAATAATGTTTTGCCATCCGAAAGCCCAAAATTCAAAACGTACAGTGGCTGCAGTTCTTTAGAGTCGATTATATAATTATCATAATCTCTTACTTTTTGTGAAAAATAATGTTGTTATACCTTATACGAGTGAGTTACAGGGCTTCTGCAAAACAGGTCCCACAAGTACACCAACGGACCAACCAATCAATGATCCAACGAAGCCCAACATTCGAACTACACAAATCGTCTCACTTCTGGGAGGGACGTTGGCATTGGTACCGTCCGGCTTTTTTTTTTTTTTTTTTTTTTGGGACGGGAATTTTATCACCGTCCTTGAATCCGGATTAGCGACGAATCTGGTTAAGCGAAATGTAATCTCGGACGGCGAGGATAGTGCCGTCCCATGGGACGGTACCAATGGTGCCGTTCTAACTACATTTAAAATTGTGACTAAAGTTTCGCCCCTTTTCGATATTTTTTTTATTTTTTTTCGATTAATAAAAATTTCGGCATTCCGAGCGCCGAATCAATTCTTGTCCAATTTGGGCTATGTAAAAACCGAATTTTTTATTAATGAAAAAAAATATCGGCGTACGATTACGTGTAATATCGAAATATTGAAAAACGATAGATGCATTAAAAAGAGTGAGGCTATGGTGCTATGCACATGCCTAGTGTACTACGGCTCAATATGGTACTTTTTAAAATCCTAACGGTCGATCCGACCGTTCAATGTGATAATCATATGAATATGTACTTGCAAACTAAATTTTACATTTTTTCGAATTTTTTTACTATTTTTTTAGATAGGTAGAAAAATCAGTGTTTTTTGAAAATTCTGGACCATCAAAATTCTACCTATCTAAAAAAATAGTAAAAAAATTCGAAAAAATGTAAAATTTAGTTTGCAAGTACATATTCATATAATTATCACATTGAACGGTCGGATCAACCGTTAGGATTTTAAAAAGTACCATATTGAGCCGTAGTACACTAGCCATCCGTGCTATGCATAGCACCATAGCCTCACTCCATTAAAAATTATGAACATAATTTTTCCAAAATTAATTTAAAGTATATTAAATTAATGTGTTTGTTAATGTTTTATAATAAGTTATGGTTTCATTTGTAATTCAAAGATAACTGAAATCATCACATATTATCTGATGAGGAGAGTTCAAATGCCTTCATTTTTCATGCCTCCACCATGCCTCCATTTTTAAAAACTTTAATAACTCAAAATTTAAAACTTAAAAGTCAAAATAAAACCGTTGGATATGATCTACATCATTTTATCTATGCACGTGTAAAAAATTATGACATTTCAATTTTGTTTTGGTTGTCATCAAGAGCTTGTAAAAAACGTACTAATGTGGATAATTTCTAGACGTTGATTTTTCAACTTATTGATTCACATTAAAAACAAAATCAAAATGTCATAATTTTTTATGAGCACATAGATAAAATCATATAGATCACATCCAATGGTTTTTTTTTACTTTTAAGTTTTAAATTTTGAGTTATTAAATTTTTAAAAAATGGAGGCATGGTGGAGGCACAAAAAATGGAGGCATTTGAACCCTCCTCTTATCTGATATATGTCATCTACACTCTCATAAATTTATTTGTTCAAATATCAAAGAAATACATCAAGAATTACACAATTTTTTTTAAATGTATTTACATTGTATAATGTGGGTTTGTGGGTTTTTTTTAATGAATTATGGTTACATTTAGAATTCAAATATCACAAAAACTGTCAAATAATATCCAATAATATATCTTCTCTACATGATCACAACTCTTTTTTCAAAAATCAAATAAATACATCAGAAATTACGCATATAATCCTTCTAAAAGTCATTTGTAGCGTACTATGTGTTATTGTTGATGTTTTAAATGAATTCTGGTTACATTTATGATTTAAATATCACCAAAAATAGCTAAATTATATCCAATAGTCCAACTCCAATACAGACTTCCCTATTTATTTATTTTCAAAAATCCATGAGATACATCAGAAATTACACATTTAATTCTTCTAAAATGCATCTACAATATATCGTTTCTGTTTGTTAATACACTTAATGAATTCTGGTTACATTTATGATTCAAATATCACCAAACTTGTCAGATAATATCAAATATATGCATTCTACGTGTTTATAAAAAAAATGAAAGAGTATGGCATGGAACAGTATGGCATCCAATATATGTATTCTACGTGTTACTAATGGGGAATTGCCAGTACAGTATGGCATGGAATCTTTTGTGGCTTCTTCGGCTTACCATGCTGAAGTGGGGGCATTGCTAATCGAGTTAAGGGCAGTCCAACAGCTAGGAGTACTCAAGGACTGCACCTTCATCTCTGATTGTCAGCAACTGGTATTCCTCCTAAATGAGAAACGGGGCCGGCATAGTATATCAACGCTGGTGGGAGAAGACTGGCACGCATTTATGGAGCTGCAGGATGTGTAATTGATTTTAGCACAAGAAAAGGGTTTTCAGATCATGTTTATGCAAATCTGTGATTGTGCTTGTAGTTGCAAACAATGTAATCTTTTTCTGGTATGGAATATATCAGTCCTATGGGTATTTCGAAGCAAAAAAGAAAATGAAAGAGATACATCGGAAATTACATATATAATTTTTCTAAAATACATTTATAGTGCGGTTATTGATGTTTTAAATGAATTATGGTTACATTTATGGTTCAAAAATCACCAAAATCGCAATATAATATCAAATAAATGTTCTCTACATGATCTACACGCTCGTAAAAAAAAAAAAATTACAAGTGAAGTATAAGGGTAAGAAAATTGCTGAGATATTATCCATAAAGTTGAGAGATGAACATGAGCTGTCAAGATTTTAGTATATTGCAAGAGGTGCTCGACACGGCGAACTAAATAAAGATTTGTTCATGACAATGGATGGTGTTGAATTTACTGAGCAGATAGAAAATAGAATTGAATATCACCATCCGAAGCATAAAACTAGCTCCAAGGATTCATACCTAATTTCAGTCATCCTCGAGGACTTGTTTCATTTTCCCTGACAGTCATATTGTCATCAACAAATTTAACGCAATTGACAATCAAGCACCTCTTGCGATATACTAAAATACTGACGGCTTATGTTCATCGCTCTTTTTATTCCGATTTTATTTTTTTAACAATTTTCTTACCCTTGTTCTCCGCCTTCATCTAAACAAATATTAACAGATTATGTTCATCTCTCATTTTATTTTGAGTATTTTCAGCAATTTTCTTACTCTTGTTCCTCACTTCCTTTAATAAAACACGCCGTACCCTCGACTCCTCAACAATCATGTCAATAATATTTACGGCTGCAATGTATTGTTAGGTTTTGTTCTTTACAGATAGAAACTCCCCTTAATTTCGAGTGCGTATCCTCTGAGATATCTCATATTTTGCGTGACCGACGTGTCCGGTGCCTATTCGGGGATAGCGCAGGGGCCAATATTATTTGAGCTTTGAGATTCGTGCAGAACGTATTTGAACAGTTGAGATTTTCCAAAAAGTCACGCAAAATATGAGATATCTCAGAGGATGTGAATTGCTTAATTTCTACCCTGAGATGACTCGCCACATCCCTCTCAGCTGGCCAACATTTTGGGGTACTGAGAAAGGGCCTTGAGATCCATATAGACCAGGCCCAAGCGGGATGTGTTGCCCAGTATTAAAATGAATTGAAAAGAGCAATCATTTTGTTATTATTATTGTTTTCGTACGTTCTAACTATTCACAACTTGTAAATTTTATTAGTTTTACTGACAATCGTATTCAAAATCTCTTTACGGTTTTTCGCATCTTAATTTATTTTCCACCACTCCTGGTAACACTTCATCCCATCTAATAAAATAAAGTAGGGGCTTAGAACTCTATTTTCACCCAAGAAATAAAATAAAATGAAACGCATATACACAACATAATCGGTATATATCAAAATTTCCAAAAGCGTTGATCATTTTACAACATGCATTACAATGTGAAACGAAATACAGACATAAAAGTGAAATATTTAACATGTACCCCATCACATTACTCACACTCGGGTGGAGATAATTTAAATATAAATTACCATCTCTTAATTAGAGTCTCTAAAGCCTAGTAAAAAAACCTTACGACAACACGAAAGGAAAGCATTAAACAGCAAAAAGGACATCAAATACATCACTTGTTTTCATCGAAGGAAAACAAGAACTGTCTAAGCAGAGTAAGGTTCCATGCCCGGGCCCACGGGGTGGCCAGTCTCGACTGTTGGTTGGTGTGCGGCACTCGGCCTAGCAGCACCAGTCGTCAATCCAATTGGGCCGGTGCGAGCCACCCCTTCCTCTGCATGGCCATGCGGCGAGTGAGTGCTGCATGCGTGTTCTCTGACGGCTGCATTGTACTCCATTGCTTCATGCTTTGCCAGCTCAGCCTCGTGGATTCTCGCTTGCTTCTTGTGCTCTGCCATCTGCTTCTCTGCTGGGTGCTGGGCTGTCGCTTTCTCTACCTGTTTTAAGAGTTTGATAATTGTTGGTGATAAAGCACAATTATATGATTATGCTAAATAAAACGGCAAGGTTTTGGATCCAAATTTGTCTAAACCAATATGTAAGGAATTAAGAATGCTCTTCAACTATGCATTTATTACAGAATATATAATTAGAAAGCTAGATTTGCGTGAGAGTATAAGTAAGACAGAGAGTGACCTTTTCTTCTACGGTGGCTTTGGTTTTGTCCATACCGGACTTGGCGGAGGCGCCTACATTGGCGGCCTTCTCCTTCATCGTCTCCATTGCATTTTTTCCAGCCTGCATCTTTCCTCTCTGTTTTTCTCTCTCCGCGCCTGGGCCTGCTCCCTCTTTGATCTGAATTATATATATTTTGATTTCTTTTCCCTAATTAGAGCTTCTAAGCCTCGGACGAAATGAGTATCGAGTTGTCTCCCTATCTTGGGAACGATAAGCACGGATACCGAAAGGTATCGCAGTGAGGACACGTGGAGAACTTCCACGGTGCACGTGTCGGGTCAACTCCTTCACTCGTTTATGCTGGGGGTACGTGTAGAATCAAGTTTTTAGTTTTTATTTCTGTAATCAATCGTTTTAGGAGAAGAGAACGAATTTGGATACCGAAAGGTATCGCAGTGAGGACACGTGGAGAACTTCCACGGTGCACGTGTCGGGTCAACTCCTTCACTCTTATGTTGGGGGCACGTGTAGAATCAAGTTTTTAGTTTTTATTTCTTTAATCTATCGCTTTGCGAGAAGAGAACGAGTTTAGATATGGGCTAAATTCAAGTCGGCCCGCCTGGATGAGACCAAAACCAACGAAACAGATTATCCAAAAATGTTAAAAACAATTTAAAAAATTGTTTGGAAAATTATTGGCACTTTATAATCCAAAGCGCGCGTAAGATTAAAGATTAAAAATATAAAAAATTATGAATTTGAAGAGAATAATGAGATTAATTTTAACAACATATGTCATACTTTCTTCTGTCATGTTCGAAGTGAGATATTCGCAAGCTATTTATTTGTTTTTGTTTTTTCATCAATTTACGTTGAAAAGGAAAAATAGAAAAAATAACTCAAATCTAATTTCATACGAACTTCCGGTTAGTCCAATATCCTATCAGAATTTTTTATTTGCAGAAATATTATTAAAATAATATATGGTTTAATGCATGAGGGGTGAAATTTAATTTGATAGAAAAATTGAATTCGGTGCCTTCTCAACGGAAAGAGTTTTCAATTGGATTTCATTCAGAATCACTCATCACACACTTACAATTCGCCTCTCGTCACAGAAGATCCCTAAATCCAATTTCAAACCTCACCCAATCCATGTGCACTCTCTCCTCCGCAGTCCGCACTGTAGCACGATTCACCTCTTCTCCTCCTATCTCAATTCTTGTGTAACCATTTGTGTTGGTGTGACACTAATTTTTTTCCAAAGGATTTAAGAAGACACCGAATTCAATTTTCGGTTATTTCCATCAAATTAAAATACAATTCCAATCCATCTAAAATCCTATATTATTTTAATAATATTTCTATAAATCCCATTCCTTCTCGAGAAATTTTTGAGTATCCAACAGCCCCGTACGGTAGAAACTAAAAGAAACGTTTGCAATGACGTCATCTGTCCCTCTTTTTTGTAATGACCAGGACAAAGTTTTTGTATTTGCAGGACCAATTTTAAACACTTTTTGTGGAATATATAGTCGGCCACACAGATGATGGTATTGGTATGTAAAATGGACAGCTAATCTCAGTATCCTCTGCATTTAACTGAGAAAGGAATCTTTGGAGTTAATGAATCTCAACCGTTTGATTTTAAACGGAGCCAATCTAACTTCTGCCTATAACAGAGGGGTTCTTTAATATTAGTGCAGATCTAGTCTGCACGAATTTTTAAACAGATCGGATGGTCAAGATGCATTAACGCAAAAGATTTCGTTTTGAGTTAATGCAGAGATGCTTCGTTCATTGGTCCTTTTCTGCCTCGGGCGGTTGGCAAATGGCAAATACAAAATTGACTTTGAATTGTGAAATATAATCCAAATTTGAGGATAATTACCAATACGGTAAATCAAATGGAATTAAATCTGCTGAGATCTTTCGAGATTTTTAAGAATTCTGAAATTCTAAATTCAACCGTTTAAGTATTTTTATAAACAAATTTTAAAACCAAAAAAAAAAATTATGCACAAATTTCGAAACATATAGACAATTGAATTGAAAATTTCAGGTCCCTGAAATCCTCGTGTATTTCAGGGATTTGATTCCAAATCAAATATTTAATTGGGAACTGACGTTTCCAAATTCAGATGTTTATTCAAATGAACAAATATTTTGTGGATACTAAATAGTTTTGTGCACTAATGTGCTGATTTGGGCACTAATGTGGATATTAAATAGTTTGACTTTTAATTTTTATTCAAAAAATTAGGCACATGATGTTCCTTTCTTATCAATAGTTTTGGGCACTAATGTGCTGATTTGTACCTGTTAAAAATAATAATTAGATAGTGATTGGAGTATTTGCAAACTCATATAGAACTTTAAACGACGCTAGTAGAGTTCATGTAAATAAAAAGATGAGGAATTATTTGGTAACAATTATTGTTACAGTCTGAACGATACTTTTTAAGAAAACTCAAATAAAATTAATTATGTAGACCTGTTATTGTATGTATACATAGTCTAACAATTAAATACTGTAAAATTTGAGTGTTGTTTAAATGATGCATCGCTAATAATTAATTTTTAACCGTTGAAATTTTAAAAGTCATATATCAACGATATATGGTAAAAACATATACCAAGTCTTATTATTTTTTTCCATAGAAATGGTCTATAATGATAAATCATGCCTTTGTTTTGAATTTTGAAATTAAATTTAAAAATAAAGATTTGTTAAGTGATCCTTTCTCAATACAAAAACTAATTCAAAAACATAAAAAAAAAAAAAAAAAAAATCTCGAACAACTTGGTAGGGTGTCATAGATACGAGACTAGGCAAGTAGGGATATTTTCATATTTATATTCGTTGCGAAATAGTTTTACTGGAATTCTATTAATTATCACATAACAGTTAATTATCAGCTTCATTCATATTTAAATTTGATAAAATTAACGGGTAATATACACATAACAGTTAATTATCACATAACAAAATCATTTAAATAATCTAAATTTAAATAGGTAACAAATAAGCAGACATACATGAGTCGGGCTAATATGCTTATATAAAAACTTCAACACCATATGCTTGCAAGTTATTTTTGCATTTTCAAAGTTTAAATAGTCGATCTGAACTGTTCAACATAATATCCATATTAAAATGTGTTTGGAGACCAAATTTTACATTTTTTGAAATTTGTTTACTATTTTTTTAGATTGATAGAAAATCATTGTTTTTATGGTCCATAATCTTCTAATTTAATGGATTTTCTATCTTGCTTAAAAAATAGTAAGAAAATTTCAAAAAATGTAAAATTTGGTCTCCAAACACATTTTAATATGGATATTATGTTGAACAGTTCAGATCGACTATTTGAACTTTGAAAATGCAAAAATAACTTGCAAGCATATGGTGTTGAAGTTTTTATATAAGCATATTAGCCCGACTCAATAAATGTAAAATTTGGTCTCCAAGCATATTTTAATATTGAAATCATAATCAGAAAGTATTTTTTTAGGAAAAAATTAGAGAGGTTCTATAAAAGCGTATAGGGAAATGTGAAGCGGTTGATCGGTTGGACATGAGAGAGAAAGCTAACAAAAATGAGGTGTTATCACTTGTCGTTGGTAAGAGCAAAAGAAAATAATAAAAGATTTTGTGAAAACATTGAAATGGGAATATCAATTCGTGAATTCTCACAATTTGTAACTAGTAGAAAATTTTAGAATATAACTGTTCGGTAAATACATAAAAATTTATTATAAAGTTGTTTTTTTTTTCATTTTTACATTTAAAATGATACTAAATCCAAACTATGCTAAAATATTGAAACTTAACACTAATTCAGATTAATATGATTAATATGATTTTGTTATAAAATAGGAATTTAAAATAAATTGCTAGGCCTTCTTCTATTGTGTTGTGCTTTGTTCAATTATTTTCTCACTTGTGTTTGAACCAGTGCACCAGTTTCAATTTTGTCTTCTGTTATAATTTTGTGCTTGAATTAGTGTACCGTATAAGTTTGTGCTCGAATCAGTGTACCACACATTATCGCATCGCTCTAATTTTTAAATCTCAGAACATATTTCACCTCAAATTAAAAACAAATAGGAAATTCAAAGGTAGCTAGACAACAAATAGAATTTAAATTGAAAATTGAAAATCAAAGGGGCGCTACATCGGTGTCATATGCTTTGTTCCTGATTCTAATTTCTAATGGATCAGACGCTTAAGCCTTACTATAAAAAATTGATGGATCGTCATATACTTCAGCTTTCAGCACATAGAATATAAAAACAGAGGTCTAATTCGATTGTTTTTCCCCACAAAAAACAACATCGAGAATGGGAATACAATTCCCTTGAGTGTTGAACGGTTCATGACAAAAGTGATCACAGAATGTAATTTTTTTAAGAAAATTCATTGGAAATTTGGATGTCGAACATGACATTAGGCATGAAAACGTAGTGGATATTTTCCGTTTCAAACTCTGAATTTGTATTCGTGGATTGTACACTATGTATTCATTTAAGGCATATTTGGTTTAAATTTTGATATATATATTTATTATCCGTACTTGTATTTACTTATTGAAATGTGGATACAAATTTAGTATTAGCATTGTTCGTTCCGAATTCGCTCCGTTTACATTTCTAGAGACACTTCAACAACAAGGTCGTGCGCATTAAAAAAAAAAAAGTTAATTTATTGAAATAAATGGGTGAGGAATAACACTAATTCAAGTTAGCAAGTTATTCCGAACTCTATTATGTGTTTGGACACAACTCCCTATTTTTTTTTTCTCTCGCGTTAGTGATTGTTCTACTATTTTAATAAAAAGTTGAGTTAACAGTTATTTCAAATTATTGAGTTAGCTGAACCCCGCGATTCATCTAAACTCCACGATTAACGAATAAAGATTAGGGTTAGATTGACAGAATTATTTTGCGGACTAGATCCATGCAGCCGCAAATTATTTTTACAATTGCAGAATAAAGTGAGATTTGTCCCACATATTTAATTTTTTTTTTTTTTATGATTTTGTTAGCTGTCAAGAAAGACACTTCAACAGCAGAGTCGTGCGTATTGAAGATAACATTAAATTTCTTAATAAATAAAGTTCAGGGTTAGGTTGATCTGTGCAATTATTTTGCCAAATGGGTCTAATGCAGCCCGCAAAATAATTTGCAATTGTAGAATAAAGTGATATTTCCTCACACAGATTTAACTTTTTTTTAATTCTATAAATTAAAAAATCGGAAATAAAAGGTTAGTAATTGGCCGTTGAGAGCTGGGAATTCGTATCCTATGAGAAGTTCAGAGACGGTTCCGTAGAGTAATTAGATCCGGATCGTTCTTTTTAACTTTGCACGAATCTCAAAGCATAAATGATACTGCCCCTTCAATCTCCCGAATAGGCACCGGCTAAGAGTAAATCTGGACCGTAAAGTGATTTACTGTTTTGTGGAGGAGATACGGGTTCTGAGAGCTGGGAGGGTCGGATTTGGCAGACCTACCAGATTTAATCCAAAAGAAAATAACTCGAGACCGCTTAAATTAATAAAAGTTAGCTAGCTGCACGCTGCAAGAGTAGACACGAAATTGTTCCTAACGGGTTGAAATTTCCGTGTACGGATTTTCAACCCAAACAAGCCGCCCCTGCATCTCCCAAGTCAAAGGTCTTATTGAAATTTCCGTTTTATTACACAACAAAGAGAATTGAAAGCGAATTAAGAAGAGAGAATAAATAAACCCCAAAACAGAGCTCCTGCAGCCTTGCTACCGGTAGCAGTAGTCAGTCGACAAATCCCCTCGGCCTGTCTCACTGGCAAGAGCTTCGCCAGAGTTGAAGACGACCTTTTGAATTGAAAACGATAAGTGGTTTGATTTCGCTCAAGTTATATCGAATCTGATTCAGTTTCGGTCTCAGTTTGTCGCCTCTTAAGAGGAGTGGAGATGATGCGCCGGTACGCTTCAGATGTTTATCGGCTTCCTGATTTTCTGGTATGAATCCTATGCTGAATCATCTATTTTCCTTTTTTTTTTAAACAACATATTAATTGTGTGAAAGAAATGCAGTTGGTGGAGCTTTTTTTTTATTATTTGAAAATGAGTTTTCCCTTACCTTAAGTTTTAGCATCCTTACTTTAATTTTTGATCTTGTCAAATAATTTTTCATGTATTTGTTTAAACTTGATTTGTTCTTGCTACATGCTGATTACTGAATTGTTACTCATGCTACTTCGTACTATTTACTGTTTTGAAATATTTTGAACTGGATCATTCTCTCAGATTCACTTACTGCGTCTGACTTAGTGAAGAAGCTTGGATCCTGCTAGAAAAATCTGTTTCTTATTAATTGAACCAAATCAAGTGAAAATAACCAATTGCCCTGTATTTATTTCATTATTCAATTAAAGCCATCCACTGTTTATTTGATTATGAGACAGACTCTGTATAACCTGCAAATGAAATGATTGCTTCATTACTATTTTTGTTTAACAGAAAAGGTAGCTATATTTGTATATTAAAGCAATCAGATGACCAAAGGTTCTTTTCCCCTTTATAGCGAATATAGAACCTAATGAGCATTAAATGCAGTACTAACTGTATTGGATCTATTTTGTCTTTTATCGAATCAATGTTTCATAAAAATTAACAGCTATGATGGTGGGAACACAGTAAGAAAATTTATAGGGGGAACACCATAACAAGACTCATTTCAGAGGGGTCGTGATTTATATTTCGATGTTTTATAGGGTTATAATGCACCAACATAAGGTTTTCATTTGTTGCACTGCAAACATCAGTTTCCCTGTCCCCCTGGAAGCTATTAGTGACAAAAAGAAGTTGGGATTGTTATAACCTTCATATACAGTTTCATGACCATCTCAAAATTTCTCTGTCAGGCTAGCACTTGCAAACTTGTCAGAGCATTTTCTACTTCATATGCTACCTTGACGTCCTCTTCAGAAGAAACTATACACCCTGAAAACACCGACAGCAAAAGCAACAGTGACAGCATTTTAACTGATTCTTTCGGGAGGTTTCACAACTACCTGCGAATCTCTCTGACAGAGCGGTGCAACCTTCGGTGCCACTACTGCATGCCAGCTGAGGGAGTCGAGCTCACCCCAACTTCTCACCTTCTCTCACAAGAGGAGATCATCCGCCTCGGGGCTATTTTTGTCAGCTCAGGGGTGACTAAGATTAGGCTTACGGGGGGTGAGCCTACTGTCAGAAAGGACTTAGACGACATATGCTTGAGGCTATCAGGCCTCAATGGGGTTGAAACAATTGCTATGACAAGTAATGGGGTGGTTTTGTCAAAAAAACTGCCAAGGCTGAAGGAATGCGGTTTGAATGCTTTGAACATAAGTTTGGATACTCTAGTACCAGCCAAATTTGAATTTATGACAAGGAGAAAGGGGATGGAGCGGGTCCTAGAGTCAATCTATGCAGCTGTTGATATTGGGTTTGACCCAGTGAAGGTATTTTTTGGGTTTTGTGTTACTATAAACCAGCTCAGCTCTCTTGTATAAAATCTCTCTTTAAGGTGATTGTGGATTTGTGGATAATTCCCAGCTGTTAGGTTGGTGTGATGAGCAAGTTGGTTTTTTTTGTTAAATAATGACAAATTATGCACCAATTAATTAAGCCAAGCATATTAGATGATATGTACTTGTTCGTATGGTGTTAACACTAGGGGCACTTAGTTTTTATTTTCCTTTTTTGGTTTCATCTCGTGTTTGACTATTTTGTAAGTAAGTTATAAGATTGAGTGTTAATTGCAAACATGAGAAATGTTTGTGTCATTGCAAATAAGGGGGGATATGCACCATAGCTGCAGCTAGCTATATTAATAGAAAGCCAATCATAAATGTATTGTCAAAATTTTTAAGTTAAGAGCTGGTAAAACATCGAGAATTCTCCAAATAACAAATATGTAACTGATTTTTATGAATAGGTGAATTGTGTGGTGATGCGAGGGATAAATGATGATGAGATATGTGATTTTGTGGAGTTGACGAGAAACAAGCCAATTAATGTTCGTTTTATTGAGTTTATGCCGTTTGATGGAAATGTTTGGAATTTCAAAAAGTTGGTACCGTACGCTGAGATGATAGATAAAGTGGTAAGGTACAATTAAGCTTTTTTATTTTTATTTTTTAAAATATGTACCATTTCTTCATTTTGTTCTTAATTCATGCGAGTGTTGGTACCATATATACTTGTTACAAAGAAAAAGAAGAATTGATTAATCCCAGGAAGAAAAAAAATGAAAAGGTATTGAATTGAGATATCAGTGGTACTAGCCTGTATAACACCTGTGGCAGACTTTGTCCATATATTCATTTACTTGTTTCTCTTGCTTGGCAGTGCAGCCAAATGGGTTTGTTCAGGAGGTTCTGGGTGTAATTAAGTCAGTTGTATAACAGGTCAAATTTAAGTCCAAATTAGGTTCATCGTGAACAAGATTTTTTTGTTTTTGTTTTTGTTTTTTTTCCATGATAAAGGTGGTACCGAGTATTAGCAGTTTCTCATTAATTGAAACCAAAATTTACAGCCTCAGTTTACGAGTCTTAATTCCCTTATGTTTACCCTTTTTGATACAATCAGGACCCCCATCTCGTTCTCATCCCTTTTTACTATCCTATATCTCTTTATTTGCTCCCTATATTACACATTTATAACTAGTTTACATCAAAGCCCCTCCATTTCTTTGTATGTACACTACTATGTACAACACCTTTGTTATATCCTATTTTACGGTGAATGTCTATCCCCTGGATTCCTTCCCCTTACAATTAGTAACACTGCTGAAATTGTTCAGATTCTTGTTAGTTTTAGATTCATATTAACAGTAGTTTGAACGCATTGATTTAAATTAGATGTTGAATTGATCTGTTGCCAAAAGTAGTTTTTTGTTTTTGTTTTTAATTAGTATCCTCTCTTTCATTTAGCCTACCCCAACTTGTTTGGGACTAAAGGTTTGGTTGTTGTTGTTGTTGTAGTAACCTCGTTTTCATTTCTGTTAGTATGAATCATATAAATACAGTGTTTTAGTTAAGTGTTTAACAGAACATATAGAATATATCAATATACAATACAACCCAAAATACAACCACAATAATTACGTGTAAACAGAAAATATTGAATAGTCAATACAACACCAAAATACAACTACACTGTCCTACTCTGTACCCGCCAAGTCTGAGAATTTTCTCTCTACTTAGTTGAACTATTGTGGTTATTTATCGTGTTTTCAATGTTGATCTCAGTTCTTGTGGTCCATTCATTCCAGTGGTACGTTAACAAGTGATAATTTTCAACGATATCCGAGTTTTCATAGCTAAGTTGATCAAGAATGGTTGTATTTTCTATTTGTAATTTTTTTTTCTGAACTCAAAAGGTTTAGGAAGTTTGGTGGGCAAAAAGACCGACTGTTTCTTTGTTGGGAAATTCTCTGCATCCTTCTCTTTCTTCTTTTAGGGTTGGGTTCCTGTCCGAAGGCATTTGGACAGGAGTTCAATCCAAAGCGTTTCTAAACCGCTAGATCATATTTCATCATAACTGATTAAATTAATGCTAACAGCGTTAGCCTATCTCCGTTGAGCAAAAAAGAAACCATTCTTCTTTCTTTCTTTTTCTATAGAAGGAAACTATTTTTCTTAGTTTGGTCATTTTGGTGCCTCCATTTCAAAATCAGTCCCATCCTTTCTAGAAGGAGAGCACAGCTCTATCTCGTTCCTCCCCATGAAATCAATCAGGATCCTCTTCTCTAGGCCGACTGGCACCCCCACTAGTGGAACCCTCTCTGATCCTACATGGATGGCTAGCAGGATGATCCTCTGCCTTGGTGATTGATCAGCATCAATTTTAGACCAATTGGGAATCATGGCAAAAGAAAAATAAACTAACTCAACTCTTGGTAGAAGATTATTATATTACCTCTAAGAAGCTTTAATACTGCGAAAATTCAACAATGTTGAGCCTAATAATGGTATCTGTTTTGTTAAAGGGAGAGCAAACCCATTATTTGCCAGCCATGGCATCTCTTGAAACGGTCTCCTAGATTCAAGGATATAGCATTGGTTATTGGATATTGCTTCAAAACTTGATTGGGATTTTGATGCTGTATAATTTTTAAGACCCTATACGGATGATTTGCATAAAACTCTTAGAGAAATAAATGATAATAGAAAAATATTCATAGTCATAAAGCTGATTCTTCGATTTAATTTCAACCGTGGATAAAAAAATCGTTTCCTTCCTTGACTAAAGAGAGAGAAAAAAGAAAGGAGGTCATTTCCATTTTCTGCTTAACGGAGAATATGATCTAAACGGAGAAAGGCTAATATTGATTAGCATTAATTTTAATCAGTTCTGATGAGATATGATCAAGTGGCTTAGAAATGCTTTGGAGTGAACTCTGTCCACATGTCTTCGGACAGGAACCAAACCCCTTCTTTTATTTTATCTTTTCTCCATCTAAAGAATTTAAACACCCCACTTATTGTACTTGGTTATGCATTACATTTTTATATATTCTTTTTGTTTTGTACAGAAGCAAAGGTACAAGGACATAAGGAGACTGAGAGACCACCCATCTGACACAGCCAAAAATTTCAAGATAGAGGGGCATTGTGGTAAAATTTCATTCATCACATCCATGACTGAACATTTTTGTGCTGGTTGCACCCGGTTGAGGCTGTTGGCAGATGGAAATTTCAAAGTGTGCTTATTTGGCACTTCTGAGGTACTTACCTTTGCCCTGGATCATTTTTTGTTTTAAAAATGTAAATTTAACCTATTTGCTAGTAGTCATTTTGCTACAAACTGAAAGAAAAAAAAAACTTAGATAAAACCAATGACATCGTTAACACCAATCACAATGAGTGCCCGTTTGCCAACCGTCCAATAGAAATGTCTCTCTCCCTAATTGAAAAGTAGAAAAATAAATTAAAAAAATATATCTTTAATTTGCCGTCCTACAATATTTCGATAGGTAGATCGAATTGAGTAGCTCAGATTGACTGACTGAATATCGGAAGTTCAAATTGCCACAACCATAAAAAAAAATATTGGAAGTTGAGATTTAAGACTTTAGAGCTGTAGCACCGGTAGATCGGTGCTATGCATAGTACCATAGCCTCGCTCAAAATGAATCCTAATTTCTAAGTTCATATGATCTAATTGACAAGAAAATTTATATAATGAATCTGAGGAGAAAGGGATAGCCATTCGATCATTTTTATAATGCCCAAGCCTCCTTTGTCACAAATATTTGTACTTAAAAAAATTATGAAAGGGGATATTTTCTGTGTTTTGCAATGTTAATACATTACTCAAAACAATGTCAATTTTCTTAATGGAAATTGTTGATATTTTTGCAATAACAAATCTCTGTTTAAAGAAATATGGATAAATATATATTTGTTTGACGAATTGTGATCTTCATGTTTGCATTGAGAATATATTTTCAAAATCCTTATGATTTGTGTCTGTGACCATTTTTGGCAGGTTAGTTTGAGAGAGCCAATTCGAGCTGGTGTTGATGATCTTGGTCTAAAGCAAATTATTGGTGATGCAGTATGTGCATACGCTTGTCCTTTTCTTTAGTTATTCATTGTTGTTTGATTGACATTTCATGCACATACCCACACTCAAATATTTTAGTTATGAAACATCAAAAGTTCTTTTAACTAATGCCAAACAGTCATTGTCTCTCTCCTAGTCTCTCTTTAGATATATGAAGGTGTCTGTACTGGTTCTTTAGCAGAAACTAAGAAGGCAACATATGTTATAGGGCAACTCAATGTTTAAGGCGTAACTAAGTACCATTTCTGCAACTAAGCAAACAAAAATTCTAAAAAACAGAAATATAAAACAGTGAGTTGTTAGATTCAAGTACCTCATGACACCAGATCTCACCATATCCCTGCTACTTGATTCGACAGAAAGATAATTTGAATCTGGGAATCCTGTACTGTTACTCTCCAGCCATACCCACTTATGTTGTCCCAAATGTGATTCTTGGGTCAAAAGAGAGAAGATTTTAGAGAGAAAAAAAATGAAAAATGGAAAAACAAGAAAGGAAGTTGGGAGTTGGGGTCGTACCTGTAGTGCTAATACTTTGGTACCTGCTGGCTGTAATTGCAATCACTGATTCTTCGTAGTTTGCATCTTTAAGCTAAAATAGGAACTTCTATTTTTTTATTTTAGGTGAAGAGGAAGAAAGCAAAACATGCGGGTATGTTTGACATAGCCAAGACAGCAAATCGACCCATGATCCACATTGGTGGCTAACTTTACGGTACCTGTTCATTTTTTTCTCATTGCTTTTCCTTTGTTTTTTAGTATTATTTTGATATTGCTGTTGAAATTGCCCAGCTAAGGTTCCAGAAATGCTCAAGTTAAAGCTTGGCTAGCTACAATGGGCTAGAAAGCACCTTAGAATGTTCTGTACCGGTAGTTCCCCAAAACTGGCTAACTGGAAGCTTAGACCTGTTCCTTGAGAGCATCTCTCTTCTTCAAACGTACCTTATCCTCAATGGAAAAGAAAACATGAGAATTGTTTAGATCAGGAAAAAAGCAAATTAGAAGCTAAAAAAAATTATATGCAAGTTTTTCCTTTTAACTTCTTTATTTCTTTCATTAAACAAGACCTTAGCATTTGAGCATGGGAACTTGATTGCAGTTTCATTTAGACTTGTTTCTGCTTCCAGGGGATAACTTATCGGAGACTCTCAGCTCATGTACCATATGGAATCTTCACGTGAAGATTATCTAAACCAGGATATGATTATATGATCCTGCCAAGGTGGGAATAGAAATCATTTTTTGTGAAATATTCTGATCGTGTCTTAATGTACGTGCTTGTATGCAAATAATGAGAGTATTGACGTGAAATTTGTATATAGCTCAATGTTGATACAAAAGTATCAAAGGAGCGTTGAAATAAAAAGTTACTGTAACTTTTTTGAAAGGTCATTGGCTTTGTTAGAGGACCATGCTCATGTACTAAATGGAATTCTTCGTATTTAAGTTTATTTAAATTGGGATACGACACGACAAGCTTATTTAAATTCAGGATCATCCGAGAGTAATGAATTTCTACCAATTTAAAAATAGTAAATTTTTATAAAGAATGTAAATTTGGTATATAAATATATTTTTATTCAGAGATCATATTTTACAGTTCATATCAAATATTTAAATTTTGAAAGTACAAATATGGATTAATAGCACAGGTCGATCTGTAATATATTATCATAGCCTCAGTTTTTTATGAGGGATGATTTTCCTTATGCATTATGTAAGTAAACAAAATTTAAAGTTGAGAATATTTTCAAAGTACATCCTTTTTTAAATTGAGACCCCGATATTTGGCAAAATATAAAAAGATAGTTTATATATATATATATAGAGAGAGAGAGAGAGATGGGCGAACATTTTACTTCGAGCTCATATTCCCATTTCAAAGTTCAAAACGTCGATCCGAACTGTTCAAGTTGATCTACATATTGAAATGTGCTTGGAAACCAAATTTTACATTTTTTGGAATTTTTTTACTATTTATTAAGCCACATTGAAAATCACTGATCCATTGGTCCAGAATTTTTTTACTGTTTTCTACTGTTCACAATGGATCAGCGATTTTCAAAGTGGCTTAATAAATAGTAAAAAAATTCCAAAAAATGTAAAATTTGGTCTCCAAGCACATTTCAATATGTAGATCAACTTGAACGGTTCGGATCGACGTTTTAAACTTTGAAATAGAAATATGAGCCCGAAGTAAAACGTTCGCTTTACTTTGCAAAGTACAATAGCCCATCTCTCTCTCTCTCTCTCTCTATATATATATATATAGGGAGAGGTTGGCTAATATCAAAATATTTGTTCCTAGGCCGTAGAACAAACGCTTCAGTTTTTACATTTTCAAATTCCAAATGGTCGATCCAAACCGTTTAACATTCAATCTATAATAAAATGTGCAAATTTTACATTTTTTGAATTTTTTTTACTATTTATTAAGCCAGTTTTAAAATTGTTGTTTTCAATGATCCAGAAAATTTTCACTGTTTATTAAAATCAACGATTTTAAAACTGCCTTAATAAATAATAAAAAAAAAATTGGTCTCCAAGCACATTTTAATATAGAGATCACATCTAACAGTTTGGATCGACCGTTTGGACTTTGAAAGTCGAAAATATGGTTTATAAGTTAATTTTAATGTGTTCATTTTTCATTATTTTTTGACCGCTTGACTTTATATTAAATTAGTTCGAAAATTTAAAAACTTGACATGTGAACTCATCACTCGTGAAGTAGATCAGTTTCAACGGTTTGGATGCGTCGCTTGAAACCAATTCGATGGGTTTTTGAGTTAAGCTCACAAAGAGGCTTGGTGAGCTTAAGAACACCGATTTATTTACCGCAAACGTGTTTTTGAGTGATTTTAGCAGGTTTTGGAGAAAGTTGCGTATTTAGGCCAAAAATAGAGCAAAAATGTCATATTTTGGCGATTATCAAATAGCTGCCAAGATGGAACATCACATGGAGCATGCAACACCTCTCACGAAATACACAACATGCAAAATGGCAAAATTACAAGAAAATCCTCTAAGTCAGAAGACCATGCGACATCCCTCATGCCGTACGCGGCATAAACCAGAGGCCGCATGGGTTAGTAGGTCGGGCCTTCTAGAAGATTCGCTTTTCTGATAGGCCACGCTATTTTTAGACAATTCCTGATAAATTATAGGTAGACCTCACGTCCCCCCATAATCTCCACTTCTCCCATGATCTCCACTACCTCCACTAGTGTATAGGAAGATTATAAATACCCTTTTTAATAGGATTTAGTGTGTGTGTGTGTGTGTTCAATTGTGTCAAGTCCATAATTGTAGCTAGCAATTCTCATTGTTAGGTTAGAGAGTTACTTAAGGAGAGAAGGATAATCATCAGAAGTCATCTAAGGAGGCAGAAGATTCTTCCATCTTCAATTGAGTTGTAATTTATGTTCTCGTTATTTATTTCTTTTATTACCATGACCATGAGAAACTAAACTTCTCATCTCTAGGGTGAGGGTTGTATTTGAATTATTAATTATGTTTTAATATATGTTTATGTTTTGTTTTGTGTTATGATTTGAATTTCTTTTGCACTTTAATTATTTTAAAATATCATTGCATACATTATTCTTTCTACTATATGTCAATGATCTCCACGTACCTTCAATAAGCAATTCAGAGAATTCATTTGAGGAATTACTCGTAGGTAGTGGTGAGACTGGGGCTAACGAGGTTTAGCAGCGGTTCAAAGACTAAGATTAGAACCCAGTGAGCTTCCTTGGCAGGATAGTATAAAACGTACTCAGATTAGGTTTAATTCCTCTACGAACATGTTAGACTTAGTTGAAACAATATTAGAAAGCACTTATTTTAGTGGATCTTTGGGATATTTCAACTACAGGGTAGTATAGGGAAAAAATATTTTTTCGTACCTAAAACACTTTAGTCTTGGTAGCCGAAAAAACCGATCGAAAGATCAGAAAAAACCTTTCAAATCACATAAACAAACACTCAGATCACCGTGCAGGTAGTCATAATGCCATACGCGGGGTACTTGGGGACAGTCTATACCGCACGCGGCAATGACAGTACCGCATGCGACCTAGACAAACGTCGAAACTTGTATTTTACATGATTAAGAAGAATAGGAAACATGAACCCTAGAGGCTCTATATCTACTGTTTAACCTTATTTAGCTATAATACCTTAATTGCATTTGTCACCACCAAACCTTTTATAAAAATCCGATAACCTAGACTAGTAGAAATTGTGTTAAACTTAATACACTGTCCCTGTGGATCGACACCCAATTATACTACACGGTAGGATCACGTGCTTGTGATCTGAACATAAGTTGAAATTAGGGTTTATAAATATTTAAAAGTTAGTAGTTCGTTTTGGACTCATCAATACCCTTAATCAAAAAATAATAAACTAAAGACCACAAATTTGTGAGAATTTCAAATTTACCCAGACCGCAACGTGAAATGGCGGCCTCATTCTTTGGGGCCCGCCATTTCACATTGTGGCCCCGCAAACCAAAAGTTTTAGTTTGTTACGTTCAATTTCAATATATTTGTTTAATAAGTTTAAAAAATAGAAAGAACAACTAATAATTTGAATATGTTAGAAAGAACATCAAACAAAATAGATAAAATATCTTATAATTTAGATGTACTAGAAGGACTCCGAAATATTTTTCAGGTAGGATTTTCCCGGCTTTAAATTTTTTTTAACTATTTCTTGGTGTGTTACTGTAAAAAAATAAAAATACTTTGGATCTGAATTATTAATTCCGGTTCAAAAGTCACTTCTAGTAAATACAAAAATTATCGTGGTCCTTCTCGTACATTCAAATTCTAAGGTACTCCATCTATTTTGAAAAAAATGATTTGTCATCATTACGAAATGTCAAATCAATTTTTTTGAAAACAAATGAAGTATCTTACAATTTGAATGTACTAGAAGGATCATGATAATTTCTTTATTTACCTAGAAGTGACTTTTAAATCGGCATCAATAATTCAGATCCAAAACATTTTTATTTTTTTCCAGTAACACACTAAGAAATAGTTTAATTTTTTTTATATTCAAATTATTAGTTGTTCTTTCTATCTTTGAAAATTATTAAGCAAATATATTAAATTTAAACGTTTTGGTTTTTTTTGGTTTTTGTGGGGCCGCAACGTGGAATGGCGGCCCCAAAGAATAGGACTGCCATTTCACGTTGTGGCTCGGGTAAATATGGAATTCTCCAAAAATAGTGGTCGTTTGGTTTATTTTTTTGGCAGGGGTATATTTAAAAATTTCAGGAGAATTCATTTTGAAATTTGTGTTAGATTGAGAGAATTTTTTTCTGTAGAAATTAATGAAAAGGAAGAGAGAGAAACAAAAATAAAATTGGTATTCGCTAAACACACAGGAAATTAAAATTTTGATATATGTTTTGCAAATCGTCAAAAGGGAGAGATTGTTGAATTGTGCAATAATATACTTGTCTGTTTGACTAAATTTGCAAAATATATATTTGTTAAATTTTACAGTTTTTTGTCTTGAGATATGATGCAGGTTCAAGAAGATATAAAGTTTCAATAAATATCAATGATGCATGCACAAATGCTACATATATCAATGATGTGCTACAATGAACCAAAGAATGGACTAAGAAAACTTAGCTCAAGATTAGTATTAATTAGAAATCTGTGAAATTGATAAAATATACTTGAGATTGAAGTAATTTACATAAACCGTTACAATGGTTATCATAGCGTTACAACATAATAATTCATATGCCAAAATCCAAAGTGTAATTGATTTATTTCGTTACAACGGCCAATTAAACTTGCAACGAAATAAATCAATTTCGGACCCTAAAACTTTAGAGAGTTCCGTTGTAGCAACCGTTGTAACGCTTGACAAGCGTTATGGTTTCCAGTGCAGCCAAACCTATTAACTGGGGCTAACCGTTGCAACGGTTGACGCCAATTACCAACTTTTGTTTCTCTCTCTATAAATAGAAGCAAAATCTAGGTTTGAGGTAACAATCTAGCCGTCCCCAATTGCAATATTTCGTATTCTTTTCAAATCTAGAAATCTTCATTGTTGCTTGTGCATCAAACTTCAATATCTTTACAACAATCTCAAGCATACTTCATCATACTCAATCTCGTGTAAAAATTAGAGTGATTTGTGTGAGAAATCTTATTTGTTCAAACACTATAGCCTTTAATGCTCAAGAGCCTATTTGTGTGCTCGGGCCGAGTGACTTCCCGGAGTTTGTAAGGGCTCACCGATTTCACCTTGTAATCATTTCTCATTGTAAAAAAAGGTGCGCCATCAAGAAGGTCGCGAAGCCCCGGAGACGTAGGCGTTAGTGCTGAAATCCGTAAACAACTCTCGTGTCAAGTGTCTCTTAACTCTTCTATTTACTTTACATACACTTGCTTAGTTTAAAGTTTATTTTGGTTTCCGCCAAGAATAACTCACACACACGTTAGTTAAATTCATTAGTGGTGAATATTAATTTACTTAAATATTAAAATTTAAAAGGCCCCATATTCACCCCCTCTAGATGCCGTTAGGGACCAACAAAGTCAAGCGGTAAAAAAAAGATGGTTAATTTATAAGTTAATTTTAATGTATTCATTTTTCATCATTTTTTGACCGAATGACTTTATATTAAATTAGTTCGAAAATTTAAAAAATTGACATGTAAACTCATCACTCGTGAAATAGATCGGTTTTAACGGTTTGGATGCGTCGCTTGAAACCAATCCGATGAGTTTTTTAGTTAAGCTCACAAAGATGTTTGATGAGCTTAAGAACACCCTAGTTCTACTCCATGTCTATGTACCATTTGTTTATTGCAACAACATATTAGTACACATAATCAAATAATTAAGTACCATTAGTACACGTAACGACACAGTTCTGGGAGGAAAGCAAGTTAATCTCGCAACCGGTCAGCATTACTACACTGACACTCTAACTGCATGCCGGGCTTTCACGACTACGGTCTCTACTCGAAGTCAGAAATGCACGGAGCATCAGCAGCCTACTCTAAACTTTGAAACAAACCAGGATCACTTTGTGTGCTATGTAGATGGTTCCTGGTCGGCCGATGGAAGAGGTGGGATAGGTGTATGTCTCACTAAACAGAACCAGATGCTCAAATGGCTTTCCAAATCGGTAAGTGTTCTAGGACCAGCACACTCTGAAGCTAGAGGGATACTGGAGGCATACAAACTTATGCAATCGCTGGGGTGTGAAAACTGTCTGGTGGTATCGGATTCACTGGAAACAGTGGATTCACTCCTGCATGCGCCACCCATGGTACATGACTGGAGAGCATCCAGTGATATCTGGAGTGCATGGGCAATCCAAAACAAGCACCAAGGAAAGTACAAAACTTGTCACAGGAGCAGGGAGGATCAGAATGTGCAAATAGCACACATACTGGCAAATCAAGCAAGGGAGAAAGGATGGGACAAGGAAGGAAATAGCCTACCGGATCTTCAATGTATTTATGTTTAATAGATACTAGGAGGTTTGGCTGTGGACCTACGGGTCATGTAAGAAACCAAAAAAAAAAAAAAAAAAAAAAAAAAAAAAAAAAAAAAGAACAAAAAAACAATCATCAATTAAAGTGCATTTATACTTCATATGTGTATAAATATACTGCTTACAGATTCCACCCCCGTAAATGTAATATAGATTTTATGGTGTTTGCACAATTTTTACATTTCTAATTTTACTTTCTTACCAAGGATATAAATGTTTGTTGCAGTTGCTATACTTTTTTTTCGCACTGTTGTATTTTGCATATACATGTATTTTGAACATATATTTATAGCTATTCAATATTAATTGTTCAATTTAAATGATAATTAATAAATTTTATCATTAAAAAATGATTTACTGTTTGCTTGATATAGTCCGTTAAGTTTTACATATTTTAGTTTTTAGTCTTTTAATTTTAGCTCGTACATCATTTATTAAAAAAGTTGCTCATTTTTATTTCTTAACTCTCTAATTATATAAAAAAATATATAAGAATAAAATAAGTTTAATAATTTAGTCAAAGCATTCCTAGTCTGATAGTGATAAGTAGAGGCTTTAGAGCAGTGAAATATTAAACAAACGCTTCCCAGTGAATCTAGTCTTCGGCGTCTACAGACCAAAATGTAGTGGATCACTAACATTGGACCCCACCATTAATTGTTCGCTAAAATTACTGTCATTTACCCGCCAGACAGAAACGCTGTCCGTACCGGTCTCAAGGATTCGGCGAACTTTAAAACCCTAAATCGCCTCCCCATTCTCTCTTTTCCCTCGACTCTTTCTGCCGCGCCATACTCTCCTCTCCGGGCTCCCCATTCTCAGAAAAAACCGCAAGAAGAGGAACATAGTCTCTTCTGCCTCTCCGCCTCTTTCTTTTTCTTCCCCTTCAGCCACGAACCCACAATTACCTTCTTCTTCTTCTTCTACCCCTTCAGCCACGAACCCTAAGATCCACAATTACCGAGACCACAACTCTTCTGCCTCTCCGCCTCTTCGTCTTCCTAGTCGACAACAGTGATAAGAGAGAGGGACGAGGGTCAGCAGTGTAATTTTACTGTGACTAAAGAGATTCTCGCCAAATCTCTTGTTTTCTTTGCTGGATTTCTCGATTTGGACGCCTCCGAATCGTGCGAACTCCTTTCTTTTCTCTTTGGTCGCTCTCTTCCGAGTTCCGATCAAGTTAGGAGCGTCAATTCCATTTCTGTTTATCGTTTGCGTAAGAAACCCTCCCTTCCGATCAGACCATTATTGTACCCTATTTTTGCTCTCTCTTTGCTTCGAGCGACATCTTTCGTTTAGTGCTAATTGTGAAGAGAAAGGGGCAGAGGATCTCTAGAGAAAACGGATGGGCGAGGTGACCGGCGAGCATATGGTCGAACACGTGGCCGCAGGAGAGGAGGAATATGCTAGCGACTCCGAGGCCTTTTCTTCCATTTATTATGTGCTCGACTCTGTTCGCAAGGCAAGTTTTTACTTCAAAGTTCCTGTTAAAATTTGGAAACAAACAACAGCTTGTGGTATTGTTTGTTATCGTTTTCAATTTATTGGGGATAAGCTTATTGAAGCGTGCACCGAGATAATTGGGCTTTACGTTATTTCAATATTTGTACAATTTTTACGAACTAAGTGAACTGTTAGTTAAATTCAGTCTTTGACAGCTTTGTTAAAGGGAGCTAATATAACTCCCTTATTTCAATTTGCTACAAAGCAACTGAATATCTTTTTGATGATCTTTTTAAATTGAGCCGTTCTGGGTTATAAGCTCCTTAATTTGAAATTTGCAAAAATATATTCATTCTCTCTACAATGCCACCTCTAAACCTTAAAATTTCCTGTTATTATTGAATTTATTGTTCTCTCTTATGTTGATCCATCTTCCCATGTTTTGATTATCTTTTTTTCCTGTTATTATCGAGTTCGTTTTTCTCATCTATATTGATTTAACTTGCTATGTATTGACATTTCTTTTGATTATGTAGGAACCCAAACTTGTGGATACCAATGACAAAGCGCAGTATGACTACTTGCTAACTATTGTGGACCCCTCTGCCAGATTTGGACCTGATGAGGAGGCCTTGCTTACGGTATTTTTTATTTTATCTAGTCTTTTTGTGTGGCTCCAGTTGGGTCCAGCGTATAATGATCTGTACTTGTAGTACTGATCTATATACTATTTGTGCAAGCTTACGGATTTAAATGCAATTGATGCTTAACTGTGCAAAATTGTGTAACGATTAACTAACCGACCTGCCTTGTAGAGCATAAGGCTATATTTCAATAACAAATGTCCCTTGACAGTATTATTTAATTCTTTTTATTTTTTATTTTCAAATTTTGCAGACAGCATTGAAGGCGATGGCTCGAGCTGTGTCAAGAATTGATACCTCATACCATGACTCGCTTCTTAGTAATGTAAAAGATTTTGGAAACTTTTTTATGCACTCTAATTTTCCTCAGAATATTGTTGATAATTATGCAAAGCATGGGAGAAAATGTACTCAAAGAACCCTTATTTTTATATCATTCATGTAAAGAAATGGTTAGGTACCAATGAGTCTTGCTATCTGTTATGCATATGGAGGGTTATGATTGATACTTCATACTTCTAACTTGAAGTGACATTTAAAGCAATTCATTTTATCCTAAACTGAAGTTGATTTACTCATAGGTATTTCAAATGCGCATATGGTTCTTTGGATTTGATACAAGGGCTGCTTTATTGGAGTTGATTATTACCTTGGTACGTTATTCATGCATGGTGACATCATTTAACCTTCGGTATCACCAGCTGGTAAAGTCCCAATCAAACAAGTTTAGCCACCAAATAGTAATTCTAGGTGGCTTCAGGGACTGATATAAACCTAGTGCTGGTCAGTTATCAATGATTCTGCAAGACACCAATTAGAATATGACCAGGTGACACCAGACCAGTTCATTAGTGGGTCAATTCTTATTTTCCATTTTGTTTTTGTGAACTTTTGGCTCTTCTGGTTTGTCAGCATTAAGTATGGCCCCGGTAATGCCAGACCAGCTCGTTGATGGGCCAATTCTCACAATGGATGTTTCTTTTTTGAAAATTGGGCTTGGTTTGCTTGAAGTTTTTATTTGCCTCTGGCATACTAAAAGCAGAATGCACACAAGATGTGTGCTTCTGTTCTGGAGTTAAGAACATTAGAAGTTGTTCATGGACAAATTGTATAGTTTCCGTGAGCAGAAGTGCAAGAAAAGGAAAACACTCTTCCATTTTATGTACATTTACCTGACGTTTCATGCTGCACTAATGTTTAGAATTGTTGTTTCTTGCGTCTGATATTTGACTATTGTCTATACCAGGCAGCGGTGCCGGACAAGTACCTGGACGGGTGCTTGCACATGCTTGTGAGCAACTTTGTACCACCTGAGAGGGTGCTGAGGTGGCTGGATCAGCCTAAATGGGTTATTAGGAAGAGAGAGATTCACCAAGAATTGCATACATGTTTGCAATATATTTTCCAATATGTTCCTCTGGCGGCCTTCAAATTATCTGATGCCCTTGATAAGACCATGCCACGGCCTTTTGACTCAAAGGCTGTAAGTTCTTTTACTCTCACCACTAAGTTGTATTCACCTTTTGTGGTTAATTGCACTTGAGGTTAATGTTGAGGCTTAAGTTGGAATAAATTGAATTATGCACAAATTTGGAGTTAACTGGGGCAATAGAATCGCTAATTGACTAATTGAGGGTTAATGATGGCAAAATTCGATTTAGTTGAGGGTTCACTGAGCAATCAAGGGTTGTGGTGGACAATTAGTAGTTAATTGAGGTTCAGTTGGGGTTTGTGTGCAAAGCATTTTATCCAGTTCTGATTTTTAGTTTAATGAGGATAACTTCAGCAACTTTATCGTGTATATGTGCACTCAAGGTGTGTGCTTCTGTGTATGTTGGTTGGAGGATGGGTGCTCCGACACCTTTGTATTTTTTGTTGTTTTTAATGGAATAAAGTAATTCTGTTATGCAGAAAATGAATGCTTATGTTGAGTGCATGCTGGGTTTACAGAGAGAGGAAATAGGAGACGTCCTCAGTGCCACTTTACTTTCAAAGGTCATCAATTTGCTCTCTGATTTGGATGTAAGTTTCTGCCTCTCTATAATAAACTGTTTTGCATCATCTATGAAAACATCTGCATGATGCAAAATTACATCTGTAGTTTCACTGTAGGAACTATAACCTGAGCCACAAAATTGGTCACTCTACTCCAATATATTTTTCCCAAATCACTGTGCTTTGATTTGTGGGTTTCATTTCTAGCCTACCCCAACTTGTTTGGGACTAACGGCTTGGTGGTGGTTGTTGTTGTCACTGTGCTTTGATTTCCCCTTAATACATTCTCCTCCATGAACACGTCCCCTTCATCAAATAGGCAAAAGAATAGAGATTCTTTCTTTAAAATAAGATAAAGCTTGTTCTTGCATACATTTTATGTTGAATAATCATCACGAGCCAAGAAGTAACATCATTTTTGTTTTGAAAGGTAAATATAACTTGGAATGACGTGCTTCAAGAAGATCAAGCCATAGGCATTTTTGACATGGAGCTTGAAGATCTTGACAATCATTGTTTACAATTTGCTGAAGATGATTCAAAGGTGTTGAAGCTATGGAGAATGATTTTTCTTTTACATGTTTTGTCTATCTTTGTAGAGTTTGTGTACTGTATTCAAGTTTATTATTGGATATATATATAAGCTGCTGCTAATATACTTTTTATACATTCTATAGGTTGGTGCTCCGTTTAATAATAGGGGTTTTAATAGTAATAACAATAGTGCCTTTGTGGAAAAGTTGGATGGCTTGATGGTGGTTGTCTGTGAGCATCTCAAATCACGTGTTGAAAGTGGCCGCTTGTTAACGGTACTTCTCTTCTTTAACTTCTCCATATAAACACAATTTTTAGTTAGCATACCACCTCAAACAAATATAATTGGGTTGACATATCACAAATATTTGCAAGTCGTATTTCCTTTATTAATTGTTTCACTAATATATTTACTTCTTGTTGTGTCTGATTATAAGTTGGTGTTTTAGCCCATGTTTGGTTAAGGCATAAGCTTGGCATATCCCAAATTTCTCACTTGTGCTTTGCGCCCGAACATGGTAAATATGTATTGCATAACTTGGCAGAAGGGATAGAAATGATGACATAAATTAGAAACAGCGGCACCAGATATGACCCATTTTTGTATTTAGGTTGAGGCATAATTATCTGTGAAATGAAATGTCAATATACTTTTCTGGTCATTTATTCTAATTAAAATTAAAATTAATAGCTAATTGGCTGGATTATTGATGTCAAGCAAACTAATGCAAAAAAAATTATTATTTACTCTTAAATATTTTAAAAATATACTTTTACAACTGGAATACATATCGTCTTATGCCACCTATAGTGGAATAAGTTATGCCCCACTTGTGTATAGTGTGGGACAAGAAAATTATCACTTCAAATATTGGATTATTTTTCCGTCATATTTCAAATATTGATCAAAATTAATATTAAATTATTAATAGATGATGGACTGGACCAAAACTAATACAAAAAATTATTGTTTACTCTAATCATTGTTAAATTTAGTACTTATTCAACTGAAATGCGTTATGGTAAATTGCTGATTAGACTATTTACTTGTATATAGCCGTAAAGGTATTTATCTATATATTTTGCATTTTCATGTGCACTTAGCACACAATAACAATGTGTCATGAGATTTATCACTCTATTGCAATTATTATATGCTCATAAGTTTAAGCTAAGTAGTTAGCCATTTCCATTATCCAACTAAACATTTAATGTCAAGCTAGTCTTCTTTTGTATTTCAATTTTTTATTTGAATGTAAGTCAACATTCAAACGACCAAACATGGTGAAATTTTGCAACATAGCACAAACTTATGCCTAGACAACTTCTTATTCCTGAACTAACATAGCTGTAGTTGCTCGCCCTAGAAATCTGGTTTGTGCAATACCAGAACCGACTGGTAAAAAATATGATTATTTTTTTTGTATTTGTTAGATTGATTTATTATTTACCTGAAGCAGGATTATAACATATTTATGGACATATTCCGGACTTCAGTGCTGAGGCTTCATAAATCGAAGTTCACTCAGGTTCTGATGTACTTATTCTGTTTTTTCCTTGGGAGGATGAACCATTATATATTTGCAGTTGGTCTGGTCTTCTTTGGTCAAGTCAACCAACTTAACTGCTTTTCTTAATTTATCAAATAATAAAACATTGGTAGTGAGTTCTATATACATGTTGGGTACTTGTTAAACATGGTTTTTGTCAAGTCCTGAACTGACCTGGCCTGCCAATGGAACAAAAAATCCCAACTTCTATTTGCTGCTGACCCAGTGGGTTGGTTTAAACTGAGCATGGTCTTGATTATCTCAATTGCCAGCCTTTGTATTGTTGTATTAAACAGCTTTTGATTTGGATTTGTTATCGGGTGCAGTTTGTGATGTTTTATGCATGTTCACTGGATCCTGAGATCTGGGGCCTCAAGTTTGCCTTTGACCTTGCTGAGATTTTCCTATCAACATCTGAGGATCCAATCTCGAGGTACGTAAATGGAATTGTAATTTGAACTAGTCAACTCAATTCTCTGTAATATGGTGCCATCTCAATTTTGCCCCAAGCACAAGATATCTAGAAATTTTTAAGAACTGTATACCTTCTAAATCTCCTTTGTTGGTGCAGGATGAGTGCTGTTTCATACCTGGCAAGCTACCTCTCACGAGCTAAGTTCATCTCTTCGTCAATAGTTGCTAGCATTTTAACAAGGTTACTTCAATTTCTTTTCTTTCTTTTTTTAACATTGATATCTCTTTATTTGTATAATCATTTAATGAAAGACATTGAAATATAGAGTAGTTAATTGGTGTTGCGATTATTGCAATCCAATCTGGGAGAGAATATTCAATCCAGAAGCCCATCAAATCTATTACTCTGCTTGTCAGGTAAAAGTGCACCTTTTATTTCTTGAACATTATTTTTTAGCAGGCTCCTTTTTTCTGATATTATTGCTGTTGTTTTATTGTGGTTGTGGGAGTAGGCAGTGATGTATATACTCTGCTTTAGAATGAGAGAGCTGCTGGATGTACCTACTAAATTACCTGCCAAGTCCTTTCTCTTTGATCTTCCCTTGGGCTCTATTCTCTGTAATCGCTTGGATCCTCTCAAGGTACTTTTGATTTTTATTATTTTAAATCATTTGCCAATAACACCTGCACATTTGTGATTTGCATACAATGCCAGATTGATTCATTTGTTTTTGTTGGACTGTAGAGGTACTACCTTTTTGTTTGCAAATCGTTACCCAGTTGTTCAAACCAAGTTTAAAATTTTCGAATTACCTCTGAGGTTATATCGGCTTTCATCCAGTCCTTTTCAAAACCAGCATATGACACCTTTTAAACTGAAATTAAAATTGCTTGATTTGTTTTTTGTTTTGTTTGGGCTTAAAAAAGAAAGTGGGACTTTTGAGGCCTACTGCAGTGGGGATAGAAGTGCCGTGAAAATTGGATGACTGGTTTTCTCCAAGCTCCTTCATTTTGCTTAGCAGTTCAAGTTTTACTTGGGTAGGGGAATGGAAGGGAGGGGAGAGGTTTCTAAATCCTAAACAAAACAAATTCTTAAGCTTTTATAAACCCCAAACTAGACTTTGTAACTTGCAATGTTCGCGTAACCTGCCCCATATGTTTCCCCTTTTACGTCTTCTCTCTAAGGAGTCCTTTATTGGTGTTTAGATTGGAATTGTCAGCATTTTATGAAGTATGCATTTTCTATTACCTAGAAATTTTTAGTTTTGTCTGAGATCACAGTACCTTTTGATCAGTGCGTTGTTGATCATTTTTAACAGAATCATTAGATTTGTTACATTTTGCCCCATGTTTTCTGTACTAGGTGTGCTTGCCTTCAATAGTTGAGGAGTTTCGACAACAGGCAAAAGCAGCTCGCCTGTTTCAGGCATCATTTACGATTGATGAAAATGCCATTGATTCTATGCTATCCAAGGCCTTTGGTGGGACTCAACGATTGGACATTTTCTTTCCGTTCGAACCCTATTTATTAAAGGAATCTGACAGGTTTGTTTCTTTCGTAGTTCAAAACATATTATCGTAGTTATCTTTTAATTTATTTATATCGTAGTTAATTTTCCTGTTCCTCATATCAAGGCATGTCCCTTTAAAAATGTCTAAATTTCTTAGCTTCAAATAGCCTCAGTAAGCAAATGAACAGCTATTCTTGAAGATCCAAGGCGGCGGCGGTGGTTGTGTGTGTCAGTGTGTGTGTGTGTTGGGGGGGGGGGGATCAAACAGAATGAATTTGCTAAAAATTAGTTTCTTTTTTAGTTTAGTATATCAGATGCCATCCCTGCTCAGCTAAAAATCTAAATGGCGCCTCATCAGTTTTGTTTTTATCATATTATATTGGGCAGGTTCATCAGGCCAAATTTTGTGTATTGGTCAAGGGCGAAGACAACATACAGCTACTGCAATAGTGAGGAAGAAGATGATGAAGATGAAGAACTTCAGGATCTTGATGCACCAAGAATATCCTCTGATCCAATCAGCAGCTTTAAAGATCACTATGATGACGATTACAATAATAGTGACGGAGAAGGTGATGACCTAGAATATTCCTTGAATAAGATGTCTATAACACCTAAGCAAACCTTTAATCTGCATATGCCAGCCAAGATTCGACCTTCTGTAAGCCCTCTGCTGTGAACCCTCTCCATTACTAAGGTCGATACTTATTTTTGTAGGGGCATGTTTTAATTATGTAACTTTTGGAGCCTGTTAGATGATTAAATGTACTTGCATTACTATAGTTGTTATTTCAGTAGTCTTTTACTTGGTGGTCTTTTTGGGGCTTTGCGGTTTGTAATCTTAGAGAATACTGCTTGTGCTAATTAATTTTTGGATGAAAATCTATACAGGGAGTGTAATTATTGTTATTTGGATGGCAATTAAATTGTGTTTGTCTCTTGGATTGAGCAATTTTGTGGGAATAATTTGGCTGCTTAGCCCTTTCATACATGTCAGCAAGAAATAGGATGCTGAGGTTATGCTGCAACCAACTCTGGAGCTTTTTATTCCTCTTTTTTTAATTTCTAGTTGGTTTTTTTTTTTGTTTTTTAAAATAACTTGAAACTTTTTTCAATGAACAGCTAAAGGGAAATGAAAACCAGTTAGTTTTACATATTGGATTAGTTGTTATAGAGTTTGTCTGTCAAGGTGAATTGCAATCATCAGCCGAGGTTATTGAATTTATGTCAATGCATGTACCAGCCAACCAGGTAATCTGTATGGGAGCACATGGAATTTGCAGGTACTGAAATTGTAGCTCTATTTGTTGAGAATTATATTGGAACGACCATTTCCTTGACTTCCAATCAGAGATTATTTCATTCCTTGGTAGTCACAATCCTAGTTATTTGTGAAAGCCAGTGAATAAAGCAAAATCGATTTAATTACTATGCACATGGAAGAAATTGTTGATGTATTTGAAAGGGTAAAGGTTCTAGTGGCAGCAGAGCTTAAATTCTGTTTAATTACAACAAAAACAAAATAAGAAAACAATAGTCTAGATAAACTAAAGGTTAACGAGAACACAACAATCCTATAAACAAAATCTATTTTTGTAGAACCAGAAATTTGGACAATGAGCAACTTCTCATGGAAATTGGAAGCCGCCTCCGTTAGCTGCAGAAGATCCAGATCCGGAGCTGGTGGGAGGGCTGATAGCAGTCCACAAAAGGGATATCGTAATGGCCATGAGTCCTGACCACACAAAGACTATGGTTGGTGTCTTTCCTCTCCTGCCCATAAGTCCCTTGGCGAAAGGGTAGAGATGTGCCAACACCCAAAAGCTAAAAAAGACACCACCAATCAACTTGCTCCATTGCGGCACCTCACTGTATATTGTCCTGGCAAAGGCAAATGCAATGGCAATTATGTTGACCATCATGATGGTTATGGGTGGAATCATAAGCGAACTCCACTTGACAATGTAGAGGTCTGCATAAATATCTTCATTTTCATCTCCTGCTGACTTTGATGTAAGCGTGAATGAGATCTCAATCCCGGCTATAACTTTTAGGAGGCCTTGAACAACAGCATAGAGATGAGCACTGGTGCCTGAGATTAGCCAAAATTGCTCATTACGCCACCACTCCTCTAATCCGACGCCTGACCACTTGACCTCGAGTATGGCAAGTCCAATAAGGGCAATTGTGATGGTCAGAAGGTACAACAAAAATGCCACGTTTAGAGTTTGCACAATGAAGGAGCCCGAAAAGAGAGAAAGTGCTGGCAAAAAGCAGTAGACTATGAGGAAGAAAGATGTGAACGGATATATGCCAACATTGAGGTAGGCAATACGTTGTAGGAACTTGAGGCGAGAGGTTGCAAGGACTGCATTGTTACGGGAGAAGAAAATCTCAACCGAGCCAGTAGCCCAACGAAGCACCTGATGCAAACGATCTGTCAAGTTGATTGGTGCTGAGCCTCTGAAAGCATCGCGCTTTGTTACACAATATATAGATCTCCATCCACGATTATGCATGCGATACCCTGTGACGACATCCTCCGTCACAGAACCATAGATCCACCCCACACGGTCACCCCATTCAGTCTTATCCTCGTACCAACACGATATAACTGATACTGCCTCTCCAACTGTTTCTGCGCTCAAAGGTGGTCGTGGATTGGTAAGAACGCCGGGAGGCCGTCCATGCCTTACTCCTGGATGGTCAGCAAGCGGTCGACCTTGGAATTCAGCAATTGGTATAGAGTCCGCTAGTGTTGCAGAATTCCCAAAACGTTTTGGAAGGAGGGCAGAGTCAAGTGAAGTATCAAAATCGCTTGCTCGAAGGGATTGAGTTTCTGAGTCAGCATCTTTATCCTTGTACATATTTTTCTTGTTCTTCTTCATGAACCATCCAGAGTATTCTGTTGCTCGTGGAGGATCAAAACCATATAGTGCAAATCTCCTAAATAGACATCCTGTACCGACATATACAGGACCCTGTGTTAAAATAAAACATAATCAGCCAATGGAAACAAATTAACACTATTGTTGCCGAGCTGAACTCTAACGGGAGAACTTGTTTTATTTTTGTAAGAACAAGAAGAATTTAAAGACAAGGTATCATGTTACAGACCTGTAATCCATCAAGGGCTCTCATGTTTCCATCAAAGAAGACTGTGTTGTGGTTGGCATAACGATCGGAGGGGTCAATGCCCTCGAACCGCTGAGGGAATTGGACATAGCAGATCCGGTCCCCATTTCGGTCCAACATGAAGCACATGCCTTCCCTCATGGCCTTGCAATTGTATATGTAGTGGTCGCAGTCCAGATTCAGGATGAATGGGCCATTTGACATGATGGCAGAGGCACGCACTAGTGCATTCATTGCTCCTGCTTTCTTATTGTGATCATACCCACGTCTCTTCTCTCGTGAGACGTATACCAGCATTGGTAACCTGATGTCCACTCCTGTGAAGTCTATCGCTGCTTCTTCTTCATAACCTCCCTCAAGTGGTTCTGGAGATGGGGGCTTCAACATTACCTGTGATTCATTGCATTAATTAAGGGTTTAATATATCCACAATTTTCATATTGAAAGAACTAGTTAATAATGGACGGTGTATTCTTTTAAGCAAATGTACCTGTAGAATGCTAGCATGGTCGCCTCTGCCATGATCAGCCGATGAAACTGCCCATGTACCAGGCCAATGGGATCCATCAGCCATCCAAGTGGCTTTAGGGACCTTGGGGTGCTCAGAAGGGTCGATACCACTTTCCCTAACCATCTTCAGAACCTTCATCTCCTCTCTTGCATTAAAAGCATCAGAACGACGACGAATGGCATCAGGGAGGCCATTGATCCTCACTTTGAATTCATCATACTCTCGCTTCACTTTTCTCCGGTCCTTTACAAAATCAGGTCGCCGCTTGTTCTTGGTGGGGTCCCCTTTCATGCTAAAGTAGCTGTCTGGATTTCTTGGTTCGATGTCATGTTTTTTACAGAAAGGAACCCAAATATTGGCAAAACTTGCCGCCTCTGCCATGGCCTCAAATGTTAGTAATGCACCGCCATCATCTGATATGTAGCAGGAAAGTTTCTCAACTGGGTAATCCACAGCTAGGATGGAGAGAATGGTATTGGCAGTGACGAGTGGAGGCTCCTTCTCTGGATCAGCAGTTGACACAAACACGTCCATGCCAGGAAGGTCGGAACGACCTGTGGGGTTGGAGGGGGTGACAGTTTCAAACTTTTCCTTAAGCACAGCAAGGTCAGTCGCACGGTTAATTGGATTAAGCTTGGGAAGCATGTCTAGCAGCCAGGAAAAGGCAAACCAGATTTCACACACAATTGACATTCCCCATAACCATGGTGCCTCGACATTTGGGTGCTTTACTCGCCATGTTAGAAAGAAGAAGAGTGTGACCAACCGAACAAGCATTAGTAGCCTGAACATATCAGTCGTAAACATAAAAAATTGTTAGATTCAAAATATGTTGCATTGTTAAGAATTTTTTAACGACTTATACTTTCTTTATAACAACCTATAAGGGCTGATGATACCGGCTTTCATACGGACTTTCCGTGTAAGGGGCTTCCATGGCTTCTCAGAATTTAAGGGTACGCTGATATCATCTTCATCAGCATCACCATCATCTGAATTTGGATGAAATGCGTTACCATATCCATACGTACCCTTGCTCTCAAAAAGCCACCGACTGTGGTCGAAATCGCCTGTCCGTGCTACAATCGACTTGTTATTAGCCATGACAGCCTTAGAGCTGCCTGACGGAGCAGGAAGTGGAGGCAGCTTGGCCCCAGAATTCAAGGGTTCATCGTCGAAATCATCAGTCTTATATGGTTCCTTGCATCCTGGACAGATACCTCCGGACTTTTGTGCATCCATGTAACAGTCCCTGCATATCTTGAACCTGCCACGCGTTCATTCAATGTATATTATTAGTGTTACGTCAATAAAACTCGAATCACACATGACAATTAAGGTTTCCAACCGATTCTGTAATTGAGTCTCCGTTGCCATATACTCAAATTGGTGTATGTACTATATATATAGAGAGATTTCTAATGTAGACATATATGCTATAATTGTTTAAATTTATGTTTTTTTTTATTATATGGGAGATAAAATCAGTTGAGTTTCATTTGAACAGTCTTTGATTTAGTGTGCGTGCTTTTCTTTTCTTCATAAAAAAAGAGCAAAACCATTTCTCATCGCAACAAGTCATGGAACGAAATGTAACACCTTTTCTAGAGGAAATTATATTATGGTGTTCCGAGTACTTTTTTCTGAAGAAAAAAGTGGGTTAAATTGTGCTAAAATGCTAATGAAAAATTGTCAAGTTTGTTGAGAAAAATGAGGATCAACTGACCGGCACTCGCACGGATCAATATCAAGGCCGCGCTCGTCAACCATAGCACTTCCATCACAAGAGGGCATGCCGCAGACAGAACCAACCTTATTCCCCACCATTTGGGGGTGGTTCACATTGGACTCTATAACGCGGTCCATTAGGTGGGCCCGGGTGACACTGTTGAATCCCCCGGTGAAGAGAGAATTCGACACATATTGTTCCTCAGCCTTCATGGCTACCGACCCCTCGTCCATTGGCTGGTTGTCTGGCGTCGGTGGAATCTGCACCGTGTAATTCATGTAATCTCCTGATATTTCTCCAGACATGGAGATTTCATCTTGGGACATGTTCACATATCTGCCGCTAGAGGTGCGCCTTGCAAACTTTACTTTTTGGTCAGACATGCTGCCCCGCGATGAACTAGCGCCCTGAGACCCACCCGCACCGCTCCTGAGCGCCTTCTTGGAGGGTGCGTTATTGGATGACATTTTTTAAAATAATTTATTTGATTTTGTGTTCAGCTTTTGAAATTGTTGTTTATAACTTTATACATATAAAAGACACATTCCATATTTAGTGTGAAGCCTAACTGTACAACTCCTCGCCCTTCCTCTCGCCTTTCTCTCTCTCTTTCCGTTGAAACCTGAGAGTATATATCAACCACCTAGATCTTTAGCATAGATAGAAAATTCCATATTTGGGCAGCATCAAGCTTTGAGCAGTTACAGGAATTGCTGCTTCATGTTTTACCATTGGTCATATTAATTTCAAAACCCAGTCAAATAACAAATATGGCAAATTCAATAACTACATTCACATTGTTGCATATTTTCCAAATCCAAATAATAGATTTAGGTCAGCATGCTGCTCTTACCTCGAAATAATCAGCATAATGGGGCCACATCTTCATGCAACAGAGAAAACAGGTTAATTTACTATACTGGTACTATTATAGAAGTTTAGAACGATTTCATCATGGAGTTCTTCAGAATTTCCAGGAATAAAGGATAGTTTTACAAAAGGAAATACCAAGTTACAATCTGGGCGTTCAAATATCCAAGTCCTCTGACTATGGCGGAAATAAATTTGACACTTTACTATATCACATTTGAATTAAACAGAATTTAATTTAAGAAATTCTTCCGAAAGAAGAAAAGTTGAAATTGAAGAACTCAGAGAAGCCCTGGAATAGGAATGCCTGGTCAACCCTCTGTAACTAAAATATATTCAAAAGTGTGAGGTGATGAGGTCAGTTACCTCGGCTTTGAAAGGAGTCGGGTTCTACTTCATTGGGCTCAACTGTATATAGGCCCATTAAGGCCCAATGAGAAAATGATTTCAGATGCTCGACTTCAACGGAATATACAGCATCATCCACAAATGATCGAGTGCGTATCCTCTGAGATATCTCAACTTTTGCGTGACCGACGTGTCCGGTGCCTATTCGGGGATAGTGCGGGGACCAGTATTATTTGTGATTTGAGATTCGTGCAGAATGTATATGAACGGTTCAGATTTTCCAAACTAACACGCAAAAGTTGAGATATCTCGAAGGATGCGAATTCCAAATGATCTAGTCAAACGGTAGGGACAATAGTGGCCGAGTGGCACGGACTAGAACAAGTGTGTGTAGCGAGTCACTGACACAACATTGGATGTCTTATTGGATGATGGGTTATGATGATCTGGTAATCAGGATTAATGAAGGGAAAAGTTATTGGCTCTCTTAGCATCTGTTTATTTTAGAGAAAATTAATTATATGTCCATTGAAACTTTTAATTTTAGATAGATACCCATTAAGATATCATAATTAACTGTTTACCCATTCAAACTCAAAACGTTATCAATAACCCCATTTCTCACTTCATTGAATTAAATTATATATTTAGTGTTAATTACAAAGGAAAATGACTACCGTGCTCTTATTTTTTTAATGGTAAAAAATAATTCTTTCCTTCTCTTTTGTTCTTTCCGTATCTCTACGTGCACGTGGATATCATAATTACGCATGGCTAGAGGCTCTCAAGAACCGTCTTCTCAAATTTAAGGGCAGCTGTGTTGTTGTTTTTTTTTTTTTTATTGCTTCATTTCTAAAATGATGCATATATTTTTATTTTTTTAAATAATATTAAAATAGTATAGGCTCTAGACATATTATATAATATTTCGATTCGGAAAAAAGAACCGAAAAAAATTTCAGTCCCTTTCGATTAATAAAAAAATACTGGATATGGTGTCTAGTTACGAACTCAGATCCAGTTCAGTATCATATGGTAGAAATTTTATATCCGAACTGTTTTTTTTAATTAGACACGAATCTCAAAACAAATCTCCTATATGTATAATAGACACTGAATTTCAATCGCTCGACTGAAATCGTGCCACATTTATTTGTAATTCGGTGCATTACCGGAGAGGATACGTACTCGGCTAGTCGTTACTGCCTATGTGAGCATCCTGATGCTGGAAAGGGTTTATTGGACGTATTAATGCTTCTAGATGTAATTTAATTTGCATAGCAAATTAATCTCTCTTCCGCTTTTGTAACATGGATTCATGTACTACCGGATTTTATCACCTCAAGCTCTAAGATTTTACCAGACCGTTTAGATCTACGTCAATTTACTGATTCCACTAGGCATGCACGTTATAGCAACAAGGGAAGATCTACTTAATTGATACAAATAATTATAGTGGCAATGAAGAAGTATAAACGAGATTAAAGGAAGCAACTGTCCAAGAATAATATCAGTGTAATCGATAGGCAACAAATAGTTGAAATCAACGGACTAAATAAGGACACAAGTAATCTTCATTTCATTTCAGATCACTTGTACTATAAAATTTTAAATTTTTCATAGCAAATAGAAAGAATAGGAGAATCAACTTTTGGTCTAGTGATAAAGATAATATTTTCTGTGTGAGAAGTCACAAGTTCAAAATCTGAATAGAAAAATATCTTGTATATATTAAATAGTTGGATGATTTGATCTCCAATTTTTACTAAAAAAAGACTGATTCACACTCATTTTCATTCAAAGTAAGGTATTTATATACAAGACTGAGAAAATTGTAACTTTTTTTCGTATGTTTTAAGTAATTATGCCTGATTTTTCCCCCCTCTAATTAACGACTATTTAGCCGTATGACAACGTTCACACACTCAATCTTAGATTTCTTTAAGTCAGATGGTGAAATATATTTCTTCAATATTTTTTGTTTATATTTTGGACTTTAGAAATGGAGATAAGTTGCAAGATACAAGAAAGATATGATATATATTTCGCTCAAATTTACTATTTTAGAATAATCGGACAATATAAGAGGAATTGCGTGTAGATTATTTAAAAAAAAAATACGAAGATTCTAAAATAGAAACAAAAGTTGCAAGATGTTGGGTACTGAAAACAGGGACCTATGTATAACTATCATTCTTTGTAAGTTTGTAACCAAATGTTAGGAAAATTGCCACTCTGCCCCTCAAAACTTGCAAAATTCCTTAGGATTTATAATAGAATTAAAATATTTGTTGTTTATCACTGTATATTAATTATTATTTGAAATAAAAAAAAGTGTGATATGTGCTTCGTGTGTATCATTCTTTTTTAATGGGCATGTTATTATAATAAACAAACGTTTTTTATATATTAATTGGATTCTAGAAAAACCAAACTGTTCATTTTATATTATTTTGTATATCTACGCTTCTGAAGTTGTTTACTTGATATTAATAAAATAATCTCAAGGAAAAAATATAATAATGGAGCTCATTTTTTCTTCTTCTGAATACTGTAGTCACAACCAACAAGATTGCCAACATACTTTATTATGTATAGTCTGTACCTGGTATTATTATCCTTTATCCTCGTCTTGATGGTGTTGCCCAAATTTAAGGATATTTTGAATGTAATTAATAGATCATGAATAGCATTTTGATATTTGTTGGTCGAAAAAATTTCGCAATCAGATAATAACTGTAGGTAATAGAAAGAAAATTCTTTCTCTAAAATGTTATCCTTTTCATTTCTTCTGATTAAATTATTACCAAAACCAGACAACTTTTGTTGGCAGCAAATTAAAGAAAGCCAAATTTAAGGTTATTCAATTTAAGAAGATCTAGAATGGTATTTTTAATTAATTTTTTTATTGGGGTAACATGCTGACTGCTTTCTTTCTTCTTTTTGCCGATTAAAGTTTGAAGATTCGAAGTCGCAACTCGAACAACATCAAAACCGATTCCAGAAGCTGTCTTACAAAGGAATACATAAACAAAGACCTGGACTGTTGATTCGGAGGAAAAAAATGCTCTTGAACGGGAGGGGAAAAGTCAGAGAAAGTGATAAATGATTTTGGTCTATTTTCAAATGCTTCTAGAAAACTACACGAGCAATTCATTATTCCAACGGTACCTCGAAGATTAGTGTGTGAATGCCGAATGATATCTGATTGACTGCAATACTTTCAATCGTAATTAGGTATCTATTTAGAATATAGAAAGATTTAATTTGAAATTTGTATAAGAATGAAACTGATGACTCAAATCTCATTCTATTCGGCCAGGTATTGTACTGGATCTGAATTCGTGAATGCTTACTAATAAAGAGCATTTGCATTGCATTGAGATTTTTTTACTTTTAAAAGCACGCTAACACATTTTATTTATGTAGCGTGATTTCTAATTTAGAATTTTTTTTTAAAGAAATTGATTCCTAACTATTTTTTAGTAAAAATTGCCGATGTGAGTGTTCAAAAGAATTAAAAGTTAATTGCAACGGGTATAAAATTTTAATAATCAAAATAATTCTCTCAAAAAAATTAATAATTTAATTTTTAATTATTACTTGACAATTGTTTTTCTTCTTCTTAATTTTATCAAAAATTTAAATAGTGCTTATCACTTTTTAGAAGCCAAATATTTTTTTTCAAATGCTTCTAGAAAACTACAAGAACTATCTCTTTTATTTTTCTTATCCTTCTGCCAAATATAATCCTTAGATCTAATTAAAAAGAAGCTAAATTTTATAATGGCCTTTTTAGAAAAAAAAAATTAAGTACTTAAATAAAACTCTTACAGAAAACTCGTGTATAAAATTACTTCGAAATTAATGACATTTGATACAATACTATAAATAAATTATTTAAAACTGTTAATTACAACAACATGTTATTATCTCTCTCGTACGTAACACGACACTCTTGCAAAACAGACGCAAAGACTCGGACATGCCAAAGTATGGCATAGACCTGTCTACAAGGCAGTATAGTGAGAAAATAAAGTAAAAAAAAAAATGAATACAATAAAAAAAATCAAGTCTTATGTATATATTTTTTTTATTAAAGGGTTCCAGTACATCTTAGTAGAACTGAATTTGCAATCTCTCTGTAGAAAGACGAGACTCGTGCCATTGTATTAAACCTGCAGTTCTCAAGTTTTATATTATTAAAAAAAAATTAGTAAAAATTGAAAATCAAATCATCAAATTATTTAATATTCATAAAAGATTTTCCAATATGATATTTTTTCAATGTTGAAGATTATATGTTGAAAATTGAGCGTCTGGAAATAATTTGAAAATTTTGTCATTCATCTCATGTTAAAAAAATAGAAAAAAAATAGAAAATGAGAAAATAAAAAGGGAAGCAATGAAAACGCTCTAGCTAACATTCTTTGCCTGCTGCAACACCATCTCCCATTTCTTCCCGTGGCAATTTCTCTTCTTCTCTCGTGTGCAAATTGTGCAGAAAAATATAAGATAATTCTTTCTTTACTTTTTTTTCTCGAGTTCCTTCTTTGCTCTTTTGAGACCTTTCCTCTTCTACTAACAAATATTTGATTAAATTGAAAGAAATGGAGACCGGTGGACAATTAAGACTTCAGTTTTCAACGCGAGAACTGTAATGAAGTGGTTCCAAATATCACAGTTCTTGACTGGAAAGTACTACAAATCAGAATTTAATATTGAGTTGTTTTTCAGTACACCGCTGTTTATAAAAAAAAAGTTGGTTATTAATTTTGACCATCAAATCAAACAAAACTACAAAAGTAAGCAGGAAGTTTTTGTTTTGTTTTTAAACTGGTTTTTAATATTAGTAAGAAAATATTCGTTATAAAGTTACTGATATGTTCTTGTCATTGGATAGTCTAAAATGGAATTTGTTGTTTTTTTAGTATTTTATTTATTTACATCTTTGTCTAAAGACTAGAGCTGTATAAAATCTTTACTTTTTAGAAAATAATGCATCGTTGTGTCGATATTAGTGTGTGGGAGGTGCAGTGGCGTAGCTAGGATATGAATCAGGAGTAGGCAAAAATTAGATTCAGGTTATTTTTTTTAAATGGTTTCGGGTTCGAATCGCCATCATAACTCCCTTTCTGTCTCTACCCGAGCCACCTACTAAATCACGTCTCCGTCTATCAAATCGGTTGTAATTTATAAATTACTAATTGGTACCAAAATTACTCAAACAATTATTTGTAATTTCTAAACAATTGATATCACTTAACAAAATAAATTGCATATTCACAATTAGAAAAAAGGTTATGATGAGTCCAAAATGAATTACTGCTTTTAAAGATTTATAAATCATAATTTCTACTTACGTTCAGATCACAAACGCATGATCCTATTGTGTAGTATGATTGGGGTATCGATCCACATTAATAGTGTATTAGATTTTAAACAATTTTCACTAGTTTAAGTTATCAGGTTTTTGAAAGTTTAAGGTGGTGGTGATAAATGCAATCAAGGTATTATAGCTAGTAAATGTTAAACAGTAGATAGAGAGCCTCTAGGGTTCAGGTTTCTTGTCTTTCTTAATCATGCAAATACAAGTTTTGATGTTTTTCTATGTCGCATGCAGCACTATTACCGTCGCATGCGGCATGGATTGCCCCACAGTTACCCGGCATGCGGAACTGTTACTACCCACAGGACGTGCTTGGTATTTGTTTATGCGATTTGAAAGGTTTTTCGATCTTGCAATCGACTTTTTGGGCTACAAGACTAAAGTATTTTAGGTGCGCAATTATATTATTTCCCTATACTACCCCATAGTTGAAATATCCCAAAGACCCTATTTAATCTAAATGCTTTCTAATGTTATTTAAAGTACGATTTACGTTATCCTGCCAAGGGAGCCCACTGGGTTCTAACTCTAGTCTTTGAACTGTTGCCAAGTCTCGTTAGCCGAAGTATTTGGAGTACTTACATGCATTATCCTTTTCACACAATGATGCAACGACTTAACACCTATTGGTATGTGGAGATCATTGGCATATTGTAGACAAAACTATGTATGCAATGATACAATAAAATAAATTTAAAGTGCAAAGGAAAACTCAAACCATGACATAAACAAAACATAAACGTATATTAAAACATAATTAAGAATTCAAGTACAACCCTCACCCTAGCCATGAGAAGTTTAGCTTCTTATGATCATGGCAAAATAAAATAAAATAAAATAAGGAGAACATAAATTACAATCCAATTGAAGATGAAAGAACATCTGCCTCCTTAGATGATGCATTCTTCTATTACTTGGCTTCTAATGACTACCTTTCTCTCTCTAAGTAACTCTTTAACCTAACATAACAATAATGATTGATAGTTACAATTCTAGACTTGACACAATTAAATACGCACATTAAATCTTATTACAAGAGGGGTATTTATAGTCTTCCTAAATGAGAGGTGGAGTAGTGAAAGTAGTGCGGGGACGTGGGGTCCACCCATGATTGTATAGATGAAGCCAAAAATAGCTTGGCTCTTAAGAAAATGCGTCATTCTAGAAAACTCATCAGGAAATCGCGTTCTTCTGGAAGACCCATCAGAGAAAGCCCATTTTTAGGACAGTCCACAGATCGTGCGACCTCAAGGTATGCCGCATACAACATAGAGGAGGCCGCAGGGCTTCCTAACTTGGCGGATCTTCTTGTATTTTCGTCATTTCGCACGTTGTGCACTTCGTGTGAGGTGTTGCACGCTCCATGTAATGTCCAATTTTGATACCTTATTCAGAAATCGCCTAAATACGACAATTTTGCTATGTTTTTGTCCTAAATACGCAACTTTATCAAAAATTTGCAAAAAGACCTAAAAACACATTTGCGGTAAATAAATCGGAAAAATGGCTACTTTGCATTCGCTTTTCGTCATTTTTCGGAAGAAAAGATAGTGATTTTCGCTATATATTTTGGCTTCATCAGGTTACCTTAGCTGTAGTGAGCACAGTTTAAATATTAATAACACTCATAATAATTAAATTCGGACGGATAATAATTAAATTTGTAGAATATAATTACTTAAAAAATTAAAATTTATCTAATTTTAATATAATATACTTTTCCATAAAATATTAAAAAGTTTGAATAATATTAAAAAAAATAGAAGTTTAATTTCTACTTTTATATTTTCATAACAATCAAATTTGTAGCCGAGTATAGTACCATTCTTTACTTTAATCAAACAAAAAATAAATAAACAAATCATTATTTTTTTTAAGTGAACAATCTTCGTCAACAACTGTGTACCTTTTCTTCACTTTGGTCAAATAAAAAAAATATATAAATAATCTAAATAGACATTTCGCAGGCTACATGCTACAGAATACGAAAAGTATTCATTGGATTTAGATATTAAATGGTAAGGTTTGTATGCCAAGTCTAGTCACAAAAATAGTTGAAGATTCTTCTTCCTAACCTAGTCGGACTCTTCGCCCTTCACATTTTTTTCGATCACTATTATTGTTCTTCGAAAAATGCAAAATTGATTTAAAGAATCTGAGCCAGGAGTAGGCAGAATCAAATCCAGAAGTAGACAAGACCCATTAAAGAATCTGGTTCAAGTTATATTTTTTTTTTTTTCAGAGATAGACAACTATCTACTTCTGTTATACAATAGCTCTGCTTCTGAGGATATGTGCATTTGTTTACCAGGCTTCACTTCTATAGAGAAACATTTATAGAAGAAAATAATAAATTTTTACAAAGTGACAATTTATATAAAAAAATATTGCATTCAATAAATTTTAAACACAAATAAGTATCTATATGAAATACCAAAAACCTGCAAAATAAAAAATAACAATGATAAGTTGTGTGAAAATTCTTGTGGAAGACCACAAAAAAAGTTACTACTTAAAAGTTCTTATACATCTCGAAAACACTAAACTAAAGACATCATCTTTAAACGAGAAAAGTGCGAAAACAAATTAACCGTCCCGATCATAATAAATAAAAAGATAAAAATAAGATCGAACAAATGAAAACATTAGTGATGTGACATAATTAAGGAGTTAGAATACTTAACCCCTGTTATGTATTTATATTTAAGTATTTAACACACCATGCATTAAATTTTCCAATAGAGTGATATACTAAACAATAATAAAACACCATAAAATCCCATAAATTCAGATCTAAAATTATAATTTATTCGTGTCCAATATTCAAATTTCAAGTAAAATTTATTGTTGATTGTGTTCAGCCTTTTTAACATTAACTAAAATTAAATTTTGGAATAAGTTTTTAGTTCGTCATAGAATTATTATGTCACTATCACACTAACAAACAAGAAAGAAGAAAAACAAAAAAAATGATTCCTTCGTTCTCTGATTTTCAAGTCAAAATAACTTTTTAATTAATTTTTGATCGGCATGACGTTTTAATAACTAATGCTATGATCATTGTATAATTAAAATCAGCCGACTCTAATAATTTACAAATATACCTACCTCCAATAATTGACAAACCGAGGTCAGAGGTCTCGATTCCCAATCTGCGTTCAAGCATCTCCATTTCCCATGAACTGGAGGCCTTTTAAATTCACGCATAGTGCTTTTCGAGAAACAAGCAGTCTCAGTACAAACGAACGAGGACGCAGGGTCAACTGCGACGGTATCTATGCTAAGAATATACCCAAACGAACTTTACAAACGGTCCAAATCAAAGAATGGATCTCTCAATAAATAACTAATAGCAGTCACCGTCAAATATATATATATATATATATATATTTTTTTTTATGAGAACCGTCAAATAATTTATCCATAATATAATATGAAAATAAAATATAGTGGGTCAAGTTTCTCAGGAGAATCACGCAGGACAAAAGGGGACAGAAAACCAGAAAACAGGAGGCGCCTGGGTTTACATTTCGCACGCGGGTTATGTTACCGCAGACCTTTATTCTTTTTAGTGTCTTCTTTATAAGGCGCACCTGGTGTATATTTACTCGCCAACTTGGTGTCAATCAATAATGGGTCCCACTTCATTTTTCCTTGTAAATAGTTTACTCGTAGCTCTGCCGAAATCAAGAGTTTCCGCCCCGTGTCGCTCTAATTATTAAGTATGAACCATGCGTAACTTCCATCTATAGACCATTTCACTGAAATAGCGATTCTAGTACGATTTGTCAACTCATTTGAAACCACGAGCCTATTTGCATTTAATGCGTCACGATTTGCTTCATTCAGTCGTACGATAAGAAGTCTATTCTACACTCCCGGTGAGAAACAAAGAGCAGAGAAAGCTATTTCCTCCGTGGCTCCTCCCTCCAGACCCTCCCTAACAGTGATCTGAGGGAAAGAGATCTGATAGAGAGAGACAGAGATGGCGGATTTTGGTGCACCTCGAGAGTTATCGGAGCTTCAAAAAAAGAGAACAGAGTACCAGCCTCGACTCCCTCCCTGCCTCCAGGTGCCTCTTGGTTTCTTTTCCTATTTTTTTTTATTTAGTATTTTCATCACTCTAGTAAAGGCTTCTCTATCTCTGTTGACCAAAGCTGCCTTCTTTTTCTACCTTCTGTTGATGTCTTGAAAAAGTTGGTAAATCTCCCTCTGTCACCCCTTTTCTGAGTTTTGGTCCCCATTTCTATCTTGTATCGATGTGAAGTTCGTAAATCTCAGTCTATTTTGGCCTAATTTGTTTTTCCAATTTTTCTATCTAATAATGTTTACTAAAAAAAGTTTCAAAATGTCTGATTTGCTGGAAGAAAATGCTTTTGTTTCTATTTATTAATATCCTTCTAATAGGGCTGTCAATTTGAAATTATGGAACTATTGTGCCAAGCAATATGCATTTTTGCTAGAATTTCAAAAAAAAATGTACAACTTTTTTATTATTCAAATTACTACCATTTGATAGATGTATACCATGCATATGTTATACATTTAGTACTTTGTTTTAATAGAGGGGATCTGAATAAAATTTTACAAATGTTATGTCTCCGAGGTGGAGTGGGGTTCTAAATTTCATTCCGAAAACTTTTTGGCCCAGATAATGTGCGGCATTACTGGGTAGATTTCTGTTTGCCTGGTGCAGACAAATTTAAGACTAAATTGCAATCAAGTACTTACTATGTGTGTTGGGGTGTTGGGGGGGGGCGAGGGTCTAGTCACAGTTCATCTGTGATTCTAATTTTAATTGTGATTGTAACAATAATTTAGGGGAATACAGTCAGGGTGGAGTTTGGCGACTCAACAACAACAGCTGATACTGCCAGTGCGCATGCAATAATCCGGGCCTTCCCCCGCACATTTGGGCAGCCCTTGGCCCATTTCTTGAGGACCACTACTCTAGCCCCTGAAGCTCAAACCATACACCTACCACACCCAATTAGGTAACAACCTTGACGCTCCTAGTTGTTTTTCTCCTTCTAACTTCTATTTAGAGGTATATCAGGTTCCTGCCTGTAAGAAGAAATTTTGGTTGGTATTATGTGAATATGGAAATGATTTTACCTACAGTTTTGTTGGTAATTCTCTCTTAAATAGCTTCAATTAGCACTGAGTATATAAGCAAACACAATAAAATTCAAGATAAGTGAAATAGGAAAATACAAAATCATATCAGAACCAAGCTTCTAAAGTGGTGATATAGCATTTTATCATGTTCTAAATTGCTATAGATTGCGTGATATAGCGGATTTGGAAATTATAGCTGTTGAATGTAGCGTTATTTATCGTCTGCTGAATTTGATATGCGAGTTGCTTAATTTTAAGGCTAATAGTTGTTTGATTTTAAGATGTTGTAGCATTTGAACCAAGTTAGTGCTTGCCTAATTTTCAGATGTTGTCGTATTTTAACCATAGGGCTTTGTTTGGTAGATGATAATAAGTGGGGATAAGGGGATAACTCTCATCCACGCTTATTCCTGCTACATAGGGTACTTAGTTTCTACTTTCTATTTACTATATGAAGTATGGACTATACAGTATTATACTTTTAGCATATAAGGGACGATTTATAATGATAGAATTGATACTATGTTTTTGTATGCTTATAAATGTGTTATTAATATTTTAGGCATTTTAAAGTTGGAAAATAGTTTCAAGGAATGTATCAGTTTCAGGGTTTATTGGCTGCTCTATTACTTTTAAATGTTAAACGCTAAGCTACATCCCTGCCACTATGGATTGTCAAAAGCTAATTAGAACCCTTGTAAGGTCTAACATTTCCTCAGCAATACTGGCTGATGGCCTGTAGGCATGTACTTATATGCATAGATACAGAATGGCACTGGAGCCTTGTATTGTAATCTTCAGTGAAAAATGTACCTTAGATTTTTTGTTTGTTTAAACCTGATGTTGTGGTATGAACTTATCTTCTTCTTCAAAGCCTTTATTCCCAAACAAGTTGGGGTAGGCTAGAAATGAAACCCAACCAGAATCAACAACACAGGGACTTCCCAGGAGGTCACCCATAAAGAGGCTAGTATTACTCCTGTCCAATTTGTGAGGGTTTCATTTCCATAAAGAGGCTGTTTTTGACTGCTGGCTCGCCAAGCCTATCATGAACCCTCCTCCTTTTTCCATAAACAGGTGGTCTGAACTTATATATATACAAATTTTTACGACCCCATGCATAGCGTTATTATATTCGAGACTTTAGGGTTTATGATCTGGTTTACAATATGCATATATGAAGTTGCATAGTCTAATATAAAATTTGAATCTATTTCCTTTGAAACAAACCAAATATAGGGTAGGAGTTGTATTTTCTGGGAGGCAGTCACCAGGTGGACACAATGTCATTTGGGGACTTCATGATGCCTTGAAAAAACACAACCCTGGCAGTGTCTTGCTTGGTTTTCTTGGTTAGTTTATTTTTCTTATTTTTTCTCTCTGTTCTCTCTTTTCTTTTCTTTTTTAATGCTGGTGACTTCAACATCTTTTAAATAAGACACATCATTCCAAGATGTTGTATTAGCAAGCAATTACTGAATACTCAGTTTCTTGTCTCAGAGTTCATTAACATAGAGTTGCTATTGTGTATTTAGTTTCTGGGTAATTAAGTCGTCTTTTTATTGAATTAAGGTGGAAGTGAAGGCATGTTTGCAAAGAAAATCCTGGAAATCACAGATGAGGTTCTTGCTTCGTACAAGAACCAAGGTACACCATTCTCTTTTGTATATTAGTAAACTTTCTATGGCCTATGAGTTATATATGAAAAACTAAATTTATATGAAGGTGGCTATGATTTGATTGGGAGAAGTGTTGATCAAATAAGGACAACAGAACAAGTTAACGCCACCATTGCAACATGCAATGATCTTAAGTTGGATGGCCTTGTTATTATTGGAGGTAACTTATTTACCTTTTGTCACAATTGAATACTTAGGGGTTTCCGTCTATCTATCTATCTATTTATTCATTTATATTATTCACTTGCTTTTGATTGAAGGTGCCACATCAAACTCAGATGCAGCTCAGCTAGCTGAGACCTTTGCTGAATGTAACTGTAGGACTAAGGTACAATGCTGCGTTTTCTCTCTCCACATTTCTTTTTGGAGATTATAGAAAATTACATAAACACCATTGTGTCAAATAATGCAAAAACATCACCTAATTGAATACTGAATAGGTGGTGGGCGTGCCAGTAACATTCTATGGAGATCTGAAGAATCAATTTGTTGAGACCAATGTTGGGTTTGACACAGTTTGCAAGGTTCTACTTTTCTTTTTTTCTTCCATTTTTCCTTGTACCTTGGTTCAGTTCAACTCATCTTCCTCATTTGCACGTCTTCATTTTTAATTTAATAAATAATCAGGGCATGCTGGTTGAAATCATAGTGACAAGTGGTGTATTTAAACTGTTAATTGGAATAAACAATTAAATTTGGATCTAAGAATCCAAAGCTGCTGGAGGGTCAGAAATAGTGTAAATTACAGCTAAATTAGCTTAGGTGCATGTTGACCAAGTCTAACTCAGTTTTGTTTGTTCTTTTGCATTGATGAGAGCAGTAATCAATTTTTTTTAGAAAAATGGAAAATCTACAAGAAATTTCCACTTTCTTATGAGTTTAAATGTTGAAATTCTTCTTTCAGGTCAATTCACAACTAATTAGCAACATATGCACTGACGCCCTTTCTGCAGGAAAGGTATTATTACTATCCATCTTCCATTATATATGCCTAATGCCAGACATGCATGCTTATATGTTGCTGTTCCATTTATGCGCGAGTCCTTGTGAAATCTTAGAACTTTGAAATATTTTCGACTTACCATGTGGCAATTTTGTGTGTACCCTCAGATTAAACGTACTGTTCACCTTAGGTGTCTTTATTCCCCATTCTTGAAAGGTTACCAAACAGCCCTCCTTGCTAATTGCTTTAATAAGGGGGGTTTTAAGCATTTGCTTTTTGAAGAACTTGGCAATGAGGGGTGTGAGCAGCATTCCTTATTGCTTGTCAATGCACCCTTTCCTAGCATGGTATAAAATTTTCCAATACTGATTGTTCTATTTATAATTAAATAATGTACGAATGTAATTTGGTTTACAGTACTACTACTTTGTTCGGTTGATGGGTCGTCAGGCTTCCAATGTGGCCTTGGAATGTGCTCTACAGTCTCACCCTAACATGGTTTGTTCTATTCTTTCTGTTTATTATTTCAAATATTCTATTTTTACTTGAGAAAAAAGAAATGTGGGCTAGTACATGTATTTTTTTTTTCATTTATTGATGAAAATTTCTATTTGAACGGGTGCTTTGTGGATATTTGTGAACAAATTAGACATGAGAAGAGCATCAAGTTATTTTTGTCTCCTGGGAATCTCTATGACATTTTTCATTTTGGAGGGGCTTTTGGTGTTTGATATTTTTGGAAAAGTACACATCTTGACAATATTGGAGGGGCTTTCTATTATTGATGGAAGTTTCTATTTGAACGAGAGGGCCTCGTGGGGTGTTCAATAATTTTGATAACGTGCAACATCAAGTTGTTCAACTACATGTTTCTAGTTGCTTGCCCTTGGCATTCAAGGCAGAATGAGAAGTATCATGTTTACCTTTGCACGATGATATGCTATATCTCAGAGTTAATGACATGTTTATGTATAATAGTTTCTCACTTTTAGAGGGCTTATCTGATATTTTGTGGTTTCTGGAAGGTTAGACATGAACTTGCCCTTTTGTATTTATTGGGTTTCAGCTGATATTGGGTGAGGAAGTGGCACTGTTAAAACTCACCCTTTTTGACATAACTAAGCAGATCTGTGATGCTGTTCAAGCTCGTGCTGCTCAAGGTACTCGCTCTGCCCTCTCCTGTTGTTTCTAGCCATACCATACTATTGCAGTGACTCAAAGCTGGCATATTCATGAAAGTTGGATGGTCCATAATAGTAGTGCTTAAACAAGGTTTTGCGAATTAAAGTTGTCTGGTATGGCATGTCCAGTACTGTCATATCTGACGATTCTGACTGCTGTGATAACAAGGTTTCAGAATCTAGGAAGCTTACTTGGATAATAATTAGGATAAGATACTACTTAACTTTCTGGTATATGATTTCTTTTTTTCTTATTTTATGCCCAGATAAGTATCATGGTGTTATTCTCATACCAGAAGGAATTGTTGAAAGTATTCCAGAGATGTATGCCCTCCTTCAGGTACAATCACTCTTCTGTTTAATTTTTCAATTTGTTTTCTGCGATTATCACCAGTTTCTGTAGAAATCTTTTAGACTATAGTGCTTTGTCTGCCAAAAACCGTGTTTATTATAGTTTCTTTCTTTTTTCAGATTTCATTTTGTAGATAGATTATTAGGAGATGCTCAAACTGTACTCTTTTTGTAGGTTGATTATTTAGACTACTCAGAAGTTCTGTTCAGAAATACTCGCTTTATCAGCGAGCTTTTTTATACTTTCGTGCCATTAAGCCTTATTTTAAGTGACAGACAATTGCAACTGCAGCTTTATGATATTTGCTTATTTGTCTGAGTTCTTGAAAAGGACTGTGTATTTGTTTTCATTGACCGGCTCCCTTGATACTTATCTTTTTGTTATGAAGGAAATATATGGGCTTCATAGCAACGGCATTCCTGCAGAGAAAATATCATCGCATCTGTCACCGTGGGCTAGTGCCTTGTTTGAGTTCCTCCCTCACTTCATCAGAAAAGAGGTATTCTCTAGTTCTGTTCATATATATTGTTTCTTTTATATCTTATGCACAAAAACTTCAAGTTTCACAACCAATCACTACATCAGAAATCTGTCAATATCGTCATCAAGTGCTTATTTGGGTTTGTAAGGCTCCGTTATGTTCATTTATTTGGTGGTTTGTGTGCATGTTAGGGGTTGGGAGGGGGGAGTGTTGGTTTCTTTATGTAAATAAGTCATACATTTTTGTAGTAATATCCTGATAAACACAGTTCTGATCATATTTGCTTTGCTGCACAGTTACTACTACGCCCAGAATCTGATAACTCAGCACAACTCTCTCAGGTATACGTCTCTTCCTGTTAGTCCTTATGTTTTCCTTGGTTTATTTCTTTTAAGAGCATGATCCATACGACTGCATTTTGTCAGATTGAGACGGAGAAACTTCTAGCCCATCTGGTCGAAGAAGAAATGGAGAAGAGAACTGTATTTTTCTTTTATCTTTCCCTCCTTTTTGTTCTGTTCTGTATTTTATAGTTTTTCTTTCTTACTTAAACAAAACCTCCTACTGAGGCTATCATTTTTTTTTTGTCAGAAAGAGGGAACTTATAAAGGGAAGAAATTCAATGCAGTGTGTCACTTTTTCGGCTACCAGGCTCGTGGCTCCTTGCCTTCAAAATTTGATTGTGATTATGGCTATGTATGTCCAAACCCCTCCCTCTCTACCTCGTCCTTGCTTCTTCAATAAAAATTAGAAAATTAATACGAAAGAACTGATAATGGCCATATAACAAATCCTCAAGGAATGTCAGTATGCAAAAGACATACTAGTTTAAAAGCCACATCAAAATGGCATGATAAAAATGTGGATTGTATAAATCAGAGTATGTTAGACAAAAAAAAGTGTTATACTGAGTAAAATGGACATAATTGCAGGTAATTCATGTTTTTTTTTTTTAATTTCTTTATATTAGCTGCTGAAATAAGTATACAAAATGGAAAAAAGAACAGTCCTAGACTGAGATTGGTCTAGTGTCTCCTGACAGGTTGTCACCCATAATATGCTACTCAGATCCAATTTAAAATTCATTGGTATTAATTGGCGTTTTATCATAATACAAAACAGGTACTGGGTAATATATGCCGTCACATACTAGCGGCAGGTTTAAATGGATACATAGCAACTGTAACTAACTTGAAGAATTCAGCCAATCATTGGAAATGTGGTGCTGCCCCGTTTACGGTAAGTTTCAACCTTACCACCTTGAATTAGCTTAAGCATATTTTCTATTCTCTAAAGTTGAAATTTTGGTAAAAATGTAGGCTATGTTGAGTGTGAAGAAGTACACTCGTGGTCCTGGAGGCATTCCAGTTGGAAAACCTGCAATTCATCCTGCTTCTGTTGATCTAAGGGGAAAAGCTTACGAGTCTGTATTATTTTCCATTTTTTCATTTATTTACTGTTTTATTGTTGACTTGCTGCTGCTTCTGGTTAGTTCAATAATATATCAAATCACAAAATCTTTAGTCTCTATCAGCTAGAGTGTTTAGTAAACGGCTGTTTTTTTTTTTTGTCAGTGCTAGAGGTTCAAATTAATCCTGCTAGTCTTTTATTAAAGAAATTTTATCCCATTAATATCTGCACAACACGGTCTATGAACAAACCTCCATACTCGAGGGGAACATTAAGAATACAAATTAGAGTAGATAAAACCTTTGCTTTTAGGTGGGACACATTAGCAAATCTTGGAAATTATTTGAGAAGATAAAATTATGTTAAAATAGGCAACAATAAATAAAATAATATCCAATATTTATGAAGTTAGTTTGTCTTGAGTTTTCAACTGCAGTGTATGACAGGAATTGTCCTACCATTGTCCCAAAAATGGAAACTACTAGTATGGTGTTGCCCATACAATCTAATAGAATAATAGATTAATTTCTAGCAGTAGATATTTTTAATTGAAATAATATGTTTCATATGAAAATGACAGACATGGAAAATATAAACCATACTTTTCAAAGGTTTTATACTTCTCAAAGAAGCGATTCATATATTTATAATGAAATGATATGAAATATATTATCATTAGAGTATGGAGAGAGAAGGCTGCGACCCTACTGCTTGAGGACATGTACAGAAATCCGGGTCCACTTCAGTTTGAGGGGCCAGGGGCAGATCAGCCAACGATTTCACTCTCAGTAGAGGATCAGGATTATATGGGCCGCATCAAGAAGCTTCAACAATATCTCGAACAAGTAAGTTGTTCCTTCTATTGTTGGGCTCATTCAGCAATTTCATAGCACTTTGTTCCTTGTAATTTTTTTTAAAAACCATTACCAAACAAGACCTCAGATTTGCCAGAAACCAAAACCAAAGGGGGCAAGTTGAGGGTTCCCTTTGCAAATTTCTTATACTAATTAAAGCCCCAACAATACTGTCTTAAGGACACAAGATCAACTAGTGCCATTTGGTGTTGATTTCTGTCGCATTCTGAAGCATCAGTAACTTCTCTATAGAGAAGTTATATTTAGTGGTGGTTCATACAGAAATTCCTTCCATATAGTATTTGATACCTCTAAGACTGGAGGCTCCTCATTGATTGGTGGAGATATGAAGGCAAAAATAAGGCTGGAAATATTTATTTACAGCCCTGGAAAGCATTAACCAGAAATTTAATACCCTACTATATAAATTACCTTTAAATTTCGCCCTTCTTAATTATCCAGTCTACATAAATGCCTTATAAATGACATATAGCTCCAGTGTTTTTTCTTAGTTTTTTTATTTTTGGAGAAATTAGATAAAGAGGAGCTAAGGTGATATTGATCATGTTTGGTATTGTTGCATGCCAAATAATACTGCTCGTAGATGATGGATCTATATCATGAGGAAGTATTAGGAACTACTAAAGCTACCTCTCTACCTGCTAATTAGAGAAGTCTTGGATTGTAAAATCCTATGAGAACATTTTTGAATTAAAAATCCTATTAGATTAGTTGCCACTTGATTCCCCAATTAATAGTTTGTCGAAGGATGAGTTAGCAAACAAAATCCTAACACCGCAGTAAGCATTAATAAATATGGGGTCTCGCTAACATAGGGTGCGATAATTGGGTTGTTAACAAGACAAAACATTGTTGTTTTGTTAATTACAGGTGAGAAGCATAGTCAAGCCAGGGTGCTCGCAGGATATCCTAAAGGCAGCTCTGAGTTGCATGGCATCTGTCACCGAGGTCTTAACTGTTATGGCTTCCCCATCCTTCAAAAGCCAGTCTTCCCACTAAAGCTTGAACTGGAAAGAAGAAATTTCTGCTTAGACTTAAAGAGAGACCATTTTTGCAATAGCTTGCTCCACTCCTGTCAGCTTGATTATCGACTTGTTAGTTTTTGTAGTGGTGGTGTGTGACTGTGCTTTCTTAGAGGTGTAGTGCTATTTTGCATGGTTGTAAATAATGCAGATCCTGTCATATAGGATTCTGTTTTTCATTAAATCCCTGAACGGGATTTAGAGAAAGAAATTATTGCTATGAGATCTTAAATAAATAATGTTTATTTTATAGGTTCTTTTTTGAGTCCATATCCTCCCAGCTGCATTACAGGCAGTGCCCTTTTTCGATGAATTTAATCTATAGGATCTTCTTAAAGGGAAAAAAAGACATTAGTTTCTATTTTCCGTAAGAGGTTCATCCATTCTGAAAACTTTTATAATGGATATTCAACAATATAGTTAGTGTGAGTCCGCTTGCTTAGGCATGTGATCTTTGTCGAGTTGGCATCTTGACTGGTATCTTACCTCTCTTATTGGTTTGAAAATGCTGCTATCTTGCAGTCTTAAACTTGAGTGGGGTATTTAATTTGATAACAATCACTATCTCTGTGTTTGGATAGCGGTGACCTTCATTGAAAGAAGATGACAGAACAACATCCCACATTAATGGAGAAAAGTTCAAAAATAAGCCATACGACAGGATATGAGATTATAAACCTGGGGTACTAGTCAACAAGCTTTTCTTTTCCTTTTTACTCAAAGTCCGTAGCCAGTTATCCACCATATTTATCTCTCAATTTTCAATTCCAATTCGATTCAGTCCGTGCTAAATTTTGATTCTTAATTAGTAGATTAGAAGGCAATGTTAGTCTGGAAACTTGGTCTGTGAAAAATATGCAAACCATTCTATAAACCAATAAAAACTCGTAGATACATCATTCACTAATTACAGAGTACAACGTGCTGTTACGGAGTTATTGACACGAAAATTGGAAAAACTTTAGAAAAGAATAATGAAATTTATTAATTTTTTCAACTCTGTATATGAGTATTTATCACCTAATTCTCTATTAGTATTTGGCTATTTTCCTAAAATACATCCGGATTCTTGCCTAATTACTGAAATTATAATAGGTACTAAATATATCTTAACAACTATATAATTTATGCTAGTTAATTTCTTTCCTAAATGTGCCTATGATGATTTTCTGAGATCAAACTTCTATTTCTCAACAATTATAAAATACGTAACTATATATTTAGTTTTTCAATATTTTTATTGGTATATCGGATGGTCAAATTACTTCTTAAAATTTATTTACTAAAATACAATGCATTGGAGCACATCTAAAAAACTATTATAATTTTTATTATTATATTGGAGTTTTTTTTTTTTTGGAGTAAAAGGTGGAGATTAAGTTACTCAACTGTTTAATATTCACAAAAGATTGCTCCTTATGGGTTTCCATGATTTCCCACACAGAGATCATTATTCCGATCCCAACCGTTCAAATGATTCCATGCACGAATCTCAACAAAGAAATGTTATAATGCGCGAATCTCAACAAAAATCAACAGTTAGGATCAGAATAACAAGTTCCTGTTATTCCAGATTTAATTTTTTGCCTTTGCCACTTGACTAAATTCTAGTTCTTATTTTAGTAACTTACATAGAACCGTCTATATCCGTTACTTTTTTAGAAGTAAGACCCCACTACTTTGGATCATCCGATCTACAACAAATGAACTAGATAGACCCACTGTTGTTATTCAGACAAGTTGTTCAACATAAATTTGATCCGGTTTATTTTCGGTCAAACTGTTCCATTTGAAATAATAATAAAAAATTGAGGGAAATGAAGTCTATGTGAAGGGTACACTGTACACTCATTATCTCATATCTCTTTCCAGTTTCCAGTATAGAATAACAATTAACAAAATTGCAAAGGAAAGCTTGAAACTGGTCCCATGTGACATGAAATTTTGTTTTACGACGCACGAGGAGCATTTAATGTATAGGATTATAGGATATTGAAGGCTCAAGCCTAGAACTACGAGTTTGTAAGATGATAATGATAATAATAATTATTGATTCAAGTGGCTATTAAAATTAATTAAATCATGTTCTTAGATGGTCTGCGCGTAAAATTAAAATCAGAAGCTTGCTTTCAGATGTAACTCATTTGATCTAAGATGATTGATAGATTGGATTCACATCATCAATGTCTAATTGCGGGTTTTAATTACAGAGTGAAGTACCTTGACAGCCACTGTCAAGTTTTCAACAAAAAAGAAATAATAAATTTTTAGAGTGAAGTAAACGAAGCTACATGGTATATTGGTTTTAGAATAGGTTAGGACGTTAGGTTGCTCGTCTTGTCACGGTTAAGAAAAAAAAAATGCTAGGTTACAATGTGGTTTATCTGGTGGGCATTGATTTCTTTTTCGTGTCTAGCACCTAGCGGGGAAGGCTTCCTCTCATCTGCAATTCACGTGTATATAATATGAGGGTACAATTAGAGAAGAATGATCAGGATTTAATTCTAGCCGGACCAAAAGATATTTAGTGTTGTAGATTAGGAGGTATGCACTGAGATTCGTGTTAGAATTAAATAACGGTTTGAATTTTCTAATTGTACGTCAGGTAACCTGAGGGGCAGAGAAGAGAGTAGGTCCGATATCGATGCCTATCGGACCTACTTTGGTTCAATAGGCTAAATCTCCGTCTGGTCCGCATTTAAATGTGTACTTATGTACTTCAATTTTTGTGCGCACATATCTTAATGCGGATCGGATGGTGATTGGAGCTCATTGGACCCAAAAACATGTTCGATGCCCATCAGATCTACTCTGTTCTCCTGAGATATACGGATTCCTCCCATCTGTCCACCACCGTAATTTTTTTTGTCCTTTTTTTTTAGTTCTCCTCCTTTATTCCATCTCTTTTGGTGCACAAGTCACTCAATTTTAAATAGTTTAGCAAAATTAATTTTATAGTTTAGGGTATTAATAGTTTAGCCAAATGTATAAAATATGTTTTGAACAAAATTGAATATAAATTATGTCTCATATAATAAAAAAATAAGTTTTTATTTTGTCCAAAAAGTCATCCTTAATTTTGATATGAATAACAACTAAAATAAATTCATTTATTGATTTTCTTATCGAGGAATATTGTGGTTTTTCATCCTTTCTGCTCAGAGGATGATCCAAATCCATCTCTTTTTTTCTTTTTAAAAAAGAAGCACCCTCTCCTATTCTCCTTTTCTCTTCTATGTTTCTCTCTCTAAAAGAAAAGAAATATAAAGAAAAGGAAAATATGAGAGTCCTTTTCAATTTTCTCAAAATAAAAGAAGCAGATTGGATCCTGAGGAGGAACTATTGAATAGTTAATTCTAAATAGATGGATTGGTGCAAAATTATTTAATTAACAAATCAATTAATTTGCTCACAGGTAACAACGTAGTATTTTACTGCTACGTGTAAATAAAACGAAACTGTTAATCTTGACAATGAAGAGACACACTTAACATTGTCAGTTGGTAGGTGGTCTATTTAAAGGGGTCCATAATTGCTTTAAATTTTGGCAATCCTTGTTTTAATTTTCCCTATATTTATAGCGGAAGCCTTCACTATTTAGTTTGCACCAAGAAGGGAAAAAAAAAAAATCCATATTTTCTGTTTCAACGGCGTATACGTGTTACCTCCAGGAGATGGGAGCAGAAGGGATTTCGGATCATCTCGAGTGCCGGAAGTTCAATTATTAAATTCTGACCATTTTTTAATTGTAACACGAATCTCAAAACAGACCTCCTATTGTCTGAATAGAGATTGAATATCAATTGTTTGGTTAGGAATTAATTTCAGCTCATTAAACTCGGTCCGATACTGTAGAGGATACATACTCGGCTGAAGAAATATTATTGAATTCATCAGAAAAAAAAATACAAATTAAAAAGAAGTACTTTTGTATTATAAATTGGAATATATATTGAGGTTCAAATGCCTAATCATGCTTCACATTTTTTATTTTTTATTTCAAAGTTCAAACAGTCAATCCGAACCGATCAGTGTAAATTTCATACTAATATCCAAAAACAATAATTTTGCATCTATCTAAAAACAAAAACAAAATATTTCTAAAATTATAAAATTGATCTCCAAGTATATTTTAATATTGAATATCATGTTAATCGATTTACATCGACTGTCTAGACTTTAAAATATATATAAAAAAAAAGTAAGAGACACGATGAGGTGTGAAAGACATAAGCTATTTAAACTCTTCTCGTATATATCGTATCAAAAGATAGTTTGGGAAATAATTGATCCATTTAGTCACAGGCAATGCGTAACGTTGACAGGGAAAGCTAGTCTTCATCTATTAAAGAAAAAGGCGCAATGTCTATATTATTTAATATTTGGGATAAATTTATCTTGAAGCTACTATGATGAATTTTTATAAAATTAATTATTTAATGATTAATCCGGTGAAACTACGTACGGGCTCAGCTCAAAGGTAGAAAAGCACCGTAATTACTTTGTTTGTTTATACGTAATTATGTATTTATTGGACATGTTCGATTGTCACAGCATTATATGACATGAGATTTTGTAAGTACAGAAATTTACAAATTAATTTGCGCGATTTCATATTTATGAATATGCACTGAGATATTTATGAATTTGTGCATAAATAACTGTTCGGTTGCACTGTCAGAATAATTGTGGAAAATCTTATTTTGTTGAAATGACTGCTTGGTTGTACCATAGAAACAATTGTGGAAATTCTATTTTTTAAATGCTTGATATTAATACGATTATTATTATTAATAATTATTAATATGATTAAAAAATGAATTAAATAATAACAATTCAATGACAAGGCTTTTGCTCGTAATTTGTAAACTTGTTATCCAATCACCAAAAAATTAATTAATATTTAATAATTAAATTAACAAATTGGTTATTACCAATGCTTAATTTGCTTGCAATAAAATACAAATATGTATTTTCATATTTCTTATACTAAAAATTATTGATGTTTATCAAATATTCTGAATTTATTTTTATATGATGACAAATACTATAAATTAAACTGACAATTATTAAGTTAATCTAGTTGTAACAGAATATAGGAACTCAAATTGAAAGGAGTCAACAGAATGGGATAAGCTTGGTACCAAATATTTTAAAGCATGTGAATTCATAATGACACAACTCAAATATTGGATGTCATTTTATAATATCTCAAACTATGATTTTCTTTAGTTGCTGGGCTGTTCAGCAACAAGAGATTAAGAGTGAAGAATTATTAAGAGTTTAAAAAGTGTTAAGGAATCGATATTCAGTTGTCTTAATCCGTGGATAAAAACTAAGGAAGCTAAAAGAAATGGTAGATGTACCTTAATGTCTAAGCAAAACGAGGCTAAAGGAGGTGATTTTAATCCGCACTAAGAAACCGGTGTTCGGCAAGATTAAGCAGCTAAAGAAAACATATTAAGCCTTAAGGAGAATTTAATCCTTTGTTGCTAAACGGCCTCATTAAAATTAAATTCTCACACTATTTGCAGAAAACATAAAGTGTAGACATAGTGAAAGAATAGAAGAGAGAATAACAATGGTTCCGCCGTGAGAAAAAAAATAGCTCCAATTTGATATTCTTTTTCCATATAATTTACACTTGAACGAGAAAGAAAAATAAAATAAAAATTAAATCTCATTCCATATAAAACATCATCCGATCGGGTCATGAAATTTTTGTCTCAGTTAGTCTAAGATTACATTTATTTTCATGAGATTTTCGACATGTGAACAAAACCTAAATATAAAATTAGGTTGTTAAAGTCAATGTTCTAAATAGCGCGCTATAGCGTTTTTGGACTCCAAACGCTAAGCTATGACATCAAAATGCGCTATTTGTGCTACGGCCGCTATACAATATAGACTTTTTTAAGCAATTTATATAGACTTTAAATAAAGATCCAAAAAAGCTCAAACCGAAATTGAATTTGTTGCTACTTGCTACAAATAAATCAATTTGAAATTGGGAATATAAATTGAAATTTGAATAGAAAAAAAGTCCAAACCGAAATTGAAATTTGAATAGAAAAAAAAAATAGATTATGTCATGAATCATGATGCTTAAGATATTTTTAATAGGAAAAATCAATAGTTTATGATATTACTATGGATATTTTGAACAGCAATTTGGACTTTGTACGGGTTCAATATGAATATTATAATTTCTTAATTACTTTGGTGTTATTTATTGTTCTATGAAACTTTAGATAATGTTGATATTTAGTACAAATGTTGAATATACGGAATGTAAAAAAAAAAAAAATACTATGTGACATAGCTTCCGCTATAACGACGCTATTCGCTATAGTTTTTTTTAACCTTTCCGCTATGACGCTATAAACACTATTTAGAATCTTGGTTGAAGTACATATAACAATGAATAGCGTTCTTTAGAAGTGAATACGTTGCGTTTTTTAAAAGTAATATTTATGATTTGAGTGAGGCTATGGTGCTATGCATAGCACCAATGGCTAGTGTACTACGGCTCAATATGGTACTTTTTAAAATCCTAACGGTCGATCCGACCGTTCAATGTGATATCCATATGAATATGTACTTGCAAACTAAATTTTATATTTTTTCGAATTTTTTTACTATTTTTTCAGATAGGTAGAAAAATCAGTGTTTTTTGAAAATTCTGGACCATCAAAATTCTACCTATCTGAAAAAATAGTAAAAAAATTCGAAAAAATATAAAATTTAGTTTGCAAGTACATATTCATATGGTTATCACATTGAACGGTCGGATCGACCATTAGGATTTTAAAAAGTACCATATTGAGCCGTAGTACACTAGCCATCCGTGCTATGCATAGCACCATAGCCTCACTCTTATGATTTTATTTCCTGATTTATAGCATCAAGTGGAATGTCAACGTGGAGATCGATGATAAGGTTACCTACAAAAGAAAAAATTCATTATAAGAGAGACCTCGTAACAACTTCCATTGGATCTAGATGCCTAGTAAAAAAACAATTAATGTAGCCGGGCCATGTTTCAATATAAAAAAAAAAAATTAAAATTAGAAAAGACAATGCCTTTGTTTTATACCCTGGTGAAGTTTCCATTAAAATGCACATTATCTAAGATGAAAGGTTTATGATCTGGCGATCCAAAACAGTAAAATCTGAAATTCCCACGGTAAATAGCGGTTGAGTAACCAAAGTATTAATTCCTAGTCTCCTACTGAATGCATCCTGCGAGCACATAAAAAATGTCATTTATTATATCTGTGATTTCGCGTGACTTGTGTTATGGTTTCTTAAATTCTGTTCGCACCTTCCCGTTCCTCATTAATTCAGTATATAGTATATAGTCAAGCCTCGTGCTTTGTTACATATGATCCATACGGACCATACAAGAATTTCAGACAAATCTGAACTGTTTAATATGAACCCTTTAATTTAAAATAAATAGCTCAAAATTAATCAAATATGTCTGAAATTCTCTAATAAAGTCCCCACAATTAGAGAACATCACCTGTCTTTATTCACCTTAAATAATGCGACATCATTTGTCATGAAAAATTAAAACCCATCAGCATTAAGTTCGCCCTATTTAATATTTTTCAGGAAATAATAAGTATCATATATTTCTTTTCCTTTCACAGAGAACTCTCACTATTATTAAATTTAACAGTCATAAACAAGTTCTCTGTGAAAGGAAAAAAAAAAAACTGAAACTTTAATTAGACATTGATTGATTGTAGATATTTTTGTTCTAATAAAACTGAAACTTTAATTTAGACATTGATTGATTGTAGATATTATTGTTCTAATCGAACTTGATTTGACAATCTCAAAATAATAGTGTGTAATTTAATATTTTTTTGAAGTTTTATTTTAGATTTGTAAAATGTGAAGAACTTCAAAGCTAAAATTGTAAAAATCTTAGACAAAAAGTTCAAGATTGTGCAAATATGCTTCAGGTTAAGTTTGAAATACTTCTGAATGATTATTTGAGGCTATTACTCTTTACTTACTTATAAAATATAAATGTTAAAAGCTCACTTGTATAATGATCAACTTTTACCTTCCTCAGAGCAATTTGTATTTTCCCCAAAATAATTGAATATACATGGTTTGATAACAATATAACGTTATAAATGAATTAAATATATAACGAGTACCACTTATCAACATAACTTTTTTGCTTTGCCTAATTTTCAGAAAAAAAGAAATCAACTTATAACAATTTTTTATTGTGTAGCAGTTACGGTCCATGACCATCACATATCAATTTGCTCTAAGAAAATTAAATATATAACGACAACTTACCAACAAAAATATTGTGGATTGTTACGTTAGTTTTTGAATTAATAATAATAACTAAAACAATATATAGCTAAATCTGACTATTACAACGGTTAGATATATCAGCTATTGTATCATAATTGTTATAACCAAGCAATGAAAAGAAAAATTATTCAACAATATTTATAAATGATATTAAAGTGAATTGGAAAGTAATGAAGACATGACCAATTAATTATTAATTAATCTAAAATTTTCTTAAATGATATTGAAAAAATAAAAAGAAATCATGACCAATCAGAAAATTTTAGCAAATCTAAACATCTACATACTTAACAAGAGAAGAGATTACTATGGAAGAATCGTCCCAAAAATTTCTGCTTTCAAAATACACTCGTTTTGTGCATTGTTTTAACATTCGAGACACTTTCGTAATATTTCTAATTTAGGATTTTAAAGCTCTTTTGAAAGTAAAAAAAAAAAAATCTCTTAGTTCATTGAGCTTTTCATAACCAAGGTTCACAAGTTTAATCTCAATCATCATCATACATATACAAGTATAGACGCATGATGGTCTATTGCAGTTTAAAACATAATGGTTGACAGCTATTACGTAGTTTCGATCAAATCAAAACGTGTTTGGAAGTTGTCTTGATTTTCGAGACTTGTTTTTTGAATCATTTAAAATGCAAGTTTGATTGTTGCTCATTTCACATCTGAATGTTACACTAATGCACACTTACCTATTGTGTACATTTTTTTTTTAAATGATAAAAAGTTAAAAACAGTCGGAGATTGTTTATGGAAAAGGGTAAGAAGCCTTTTAGAAATATTCAAAAAGTCGTCATATTCCTGTGCTCCGGTTTGCTGCTGAACTCCTAAAAGCTCTTATTCCATAGTTTAAATATTCACTAGACCATAAATAATGTTGTAGCGTTCTAAATTCGATTTGGTTATTAACAATTTATCTAAGTCGTTCTCCAATTATTTGGCACAACGGGAAATCTTCTTGTCAGATTATGCCTTTTTGGTTTGACCGTTTGATCGAAAATAGAAGTACCGGATCATGCTGAACGATTCATGCCTAATAACGTCAGTAATCAATATAACACGTTTGCCTGGATCGAAAAGACAAAGTTGTATAATCTTAATCGAAACTAACCACAAATACAAACTCCAACGAGAGAAATCAAAAGAACCTAAGAGAAGTGGACAGAAACAAACATTATATTATGCTTGGGTTGAATCAATTGATCTCATTTTTCTTACATGTCCAATTGCATCAGAATTGTGGACTTGAATAGCGCATCATAATGGATTTTATTTTAGCATTACAATAATAAATGATCTGTGAATTTTTGAAAGTTACACATCACTTAAGGATATAACATTAGTGAAACTTATTAGGGGAGTGAAACTGGGATGAAGATTTTGACGGAATAGTTTTTTTTTTTTCATGCAGCGCACAGACAATAGAGTTAAAACACAGGTGATGAATTATATTTTAAGCTTAGTCTAATGCTACCATTTGATGCTAAATGGTTTGGCATGTCAGATGCCAATAGGTATAACAACGAGGAGCAAGAGGTGGCTCCAATCCAATGTTTGAGTGTGGACCTGCTATGAACGACATATGGAATCGGACTCTGCTGCTTTTCTGAGAAAAAAGGAGGACTCTCCTTTTCTCAATTCAACGATTCAAAATTTGTTGAGATATGTGCATGCAAATGTTTATTTATCGAGATACGTGAATAGAAATTTTGAATCGTTAGATTTGAAAAAAATGGGTCCTCCTTTTCTCTCAGAAAAGCAGATCCGCTGAGGAGATGGGAAGGGATTCTGGAAAAGATTTTTATAGATATATCTAATTAGGAATCTCTTTGTGGTTTTTACTTTTTAGGAATTATGTTGAGTTTTGTTGGCTGTACGTTGATGTTGTCTTCTTGTTTTTGATTCCGTAAAAGGTACCAGATGGTTGGTACCAACTACCAAACAATAATGTTCTGTGATTTCAATAAAAAAATCTAAAATATCGGTGAGTTTGTTCCCACCATTATAAAACATATACATAATAGAGTAGAACTAGGGTGCTCCTAAGCTCACCAAGCTCTTCCGTGAGCGCGACTCTAAAATCTATCAAATTGACTTCAAACGACATTTCCAAACCGTTAGATGTTTAATCTATATTAAAATGTGCTTGGAGACCAAATTTTATATTTTTTGAATTTTTTTTACTATTTATTAGATGGTTTGAAAATCGCTGTTTTCCAATGGTGTATAATTTTAATAAAAAAAACGATTTTCAAACCATCTTAATAAATAGTAAAAAAATTCAAAAAAATGTAAAATTTGGTTTCCAAGCACATTTTAATATAGATTGAACATCTAACGGTTTGAAAATATCGTTTGAAGTCAATTCGATAGGTTTTAGAGTCGCGCTCACGAAGGACTTGGTGAGCTTAGGAGCACCCTAGTTCTACTCTACATAATATATACTATGTTTGGTTCATTTATTATTTTACCTACCCCAAGAATGAATCCAAATTTTTTTTTATTTTTTTGAGGAAAAGACCCGTAGGTAGAATGAACCCACATTAACCGGCACAGCCCAGAATTCATACCACCTAAGGTAACAGAACATTTCTGTTTAGTTCCGAACCGTCCGATCGGAATCCGCACGAATATTAAACAGACCCCTACAATCCACCTCGGGCCGGATTGCCCGGATTATGATCGACGGTCCGGATCATAAACAAATATATTCTGTTACCTCAGAGGATGCGGACTCCACAGCCCAACAAGGCAAAAAATGGTTTGGGAGGAAAGGTGTAATTTAGGATGTTTTTGGAGGCAGTACGCAAAATTCCGAATATTTCAAAAAAGACAATGTGAGAGAAAATCACGGTGACATGGAGAAAATTACCTTTTACTCGACGTTCTACCCTGCACCAAGCTTCCTTTTTAATCCAAGTCTCTACACTACTGCCGTTGGCTCCAAACCTTACTACCCGTTTTTGTTTCAAACCCTGGAAAGCAAACAATTGCAAAAGAACCCCCACCGGTTCTTGCTGCGCGATTGCCCAGGTGACCGTTCTCAACTCTTTAGTTCTTGAATGAAGTTCTTTATTTGCAAATTTATGTCGGATTGTGAATTCTGTTCCTCGACTTTGTGCTTTGTTGATTGAGAAACGTGCAATTAGTTCTACATTGCAATAGAGTGCCTTTTACAAATAAGGACCCTGATTTTAATCTTTTATGTTTTAAGTTATTTTCTTTTTTATTCTTTCTGGCACATACTAGAGAATATAGGGCGGATGGTCAGGTGTCCGTGTCAAGCTTCCAAATTGTATATTTTGATAATGATTAAGACGTCTTGTTTCTCCTCTTTTAGCTAAAAATTTGAACTTTTCAGCTGTGTTCTGGTTTAACATTCTTTGGGAAGGGGTCGATATCAGCAAAAAATTTCAGACCATTTCTCTCTCTAGGGAATTTATCTGAAATGTTGTGGGGCCTAATCAATAATTAGATTCATTTCTCTCAACTAACAAGATAGGTGAGCTACTTATTACTCTCTGCTAGTTTCGTTTTGATATTTGGGCATGTGTGAGCGTGAAAGAAGGAGAGTTCCTTCATTTCAAATGGCGGTATGCATGAAGTGTTCTCTTCATTAAAACTTCGTTGTTTACTTTGCTATTGATTTCTTTTTACATATTTGGCTTAGTTTCTGATATTTGTATTATTGAGACTTGAAGATTGAGCGTTCTTTTGTATAAAATCTTAATGAGAGAGAGCTTAATCATGTTTCATGCTCCCGTCTCTATTTTCTTTTACTTTGAAAACGTAATCACATGCTTCTGTGAGCTAATGAGTATATTCATTTTAAAAACTGTATTGTTGTTTATTTATGTGACAACTGTTGGTATAACCACTCTATACAAAAAAATAAAATACGCTTTGTTTATTGTGCTTCTTCCTTTGTACTGATTATTTATCTTGTTTTCTTTTTCTTTGATTTGTGGATGTTGCCTTAGATGGCCATAGGCAATAAGCTAATGGGAGTATTTTTCATATTTAATAAATTGTGATATTGCCCTTATGCTTAGCACGTACTTATTTTCTTTTAGTGAGATTAGCTTTCTATTTAATAAATAAAGTGTACAGGTCTCTTGTCCCTAAATATTATATGCTCTTTTCTGGCACTTTTTAATTTTTTAAATTGCAAGGTGGTTTTACATTGATTAGTCTTTCAGGGTCTTTTTTTCTCATCCTTGCATCTCTACCAAGATTAAGTTCTGAGAGAGTGTTTTTAAATTACTATCCACAATTTTTTTTATAAATCGAATGTGCCAATATGAAAATCTCAATTTATCTCTTTTGCTGTTTTTCAGGATGTATAGGGCATGCCAGATGACAGATACTTAATATGCAGGTCTGTAATGGTTTAAACACCTATGAAGCAACATGGATCTTCATCTTAAAGTAGCCCTAATTTCTGTCAGCTGCAGTTTTGGGCTAATTTTTCTTCCCACGGGTATGTACTTCATTTTCCATCTTTCTAATTTCTCAATTTATATACCATTGTCCAGTTCAATACTCTAGTATTGCAGCATTACATATGCATGGAGAAACTGAAAAGTAACATACAAAATACAAAAGTGCCACCTTGTACACTTTCTGGTATGCAATTGGAAAATACTATTGAGAAAATATAATGCTCAACTTGGCAGCCACTGCCAAGCTTTTCAAAAAAGAGAAATATAATGCAAGTAAAAGTAATTTTTCAGAATATGGAATTAGTAGGAAAAAAACCAAGGAGACACAAGAGCAAAAAGGTTGTTGTCATCATTGATGCCATTTTGTGCCGCATTACTTTTCTCTAACATAAATGATGTATATTCAACAAATAAGGTTTTGTGCAGGTTGCGCAGATGCATTAAATTGGGCATGTACATGTACCGGTGTTTCATCAAACAATGATTCTTCTACATCTAACAATAATTGTTCTTCCTCTTGTCAATGCATTCATGGTATGCAACTTACAACTCTTATGACTACCAGAAGCTAAATATAGTAATGAACATCTTTTTTTCTTATAAAGAACAAACACGGAAAATGTTAGTCTAGCAGCAGAAATACCAATATTCTAATGTAACTTTGACAGATTTTGGTGACCATTATTTTTTTTTATCAAAATTCAATTATTTTCTGGATGACGTGAATCTGAACTGCATTGCTGATGTAGTAGATTATTGAGAAATATTAATTTTGGTTCCTTTTCACTCAATCAGAAAAGAATACTGAGCTAATTATTTTTCATTTTCATCCTCACGAAGTAAATATTTTGTTTATTTGTTTATTGGGGTGTAGATGAAAGAAATGGAGTATGGAACTGCACATGTGGATCACAACCAACAAGTAACATGCATGATCTCAACTGCTTCAGTTCCTGCAACTGCACTTCTGGTAACTACTCTTTCAGCAATATCTATAACATTACACTCTTGCCTGATTTTTAGGACTGATGACTCCACAGAACCACCCAATTCAGTTTATTAATTGTTAACCATGAGCCAGATTATCTAGGGCTAAGTATGCAATTTAATTTACCATGCACTTGACCAATTCTACGTGGTTGGATGACCTGAGTTGAACATTTTAAAACAAATAATTAGGATTGACACAACCCAGGCCTGAATTATTATCCTGAACCCTTAAGATTTGGCTAAGCCAGGTCAGTGAATGTGTTTTGTAATCTTGCTTTCATATTTTGATGAAAAACAAAATAAAGTGGCCCCTGAAATTGCCAAGTCCAGACCTGACTCACTAACTTGGCATAACAGTTTATGCTTGGTCTTAGTCAAATTGGGCTGATGCATTGCTACAATTTCTTCTGCCATAAATATGACTCTTTCTAAATCACAATGATTTACAAAACAGCACTTTTAATTCTGGTCCAGTTACAAGTGGAGGCAGTGAAACCGGCGGCATTAAGGAGCAGTTATCAAACAAAGGAATTCTTATAATTGCTATCCTGTGTGCAACTCTGACAGCCATTATAGCTGTGCTGGGATCCGTCACTTTCTACTTGTACAGAAAGGATCGGTTGCCGCCACACTCCCAGCTGAATTCCCGTGTCCATACTTTTGACAAGTACACCAGTTGGAGTAGCCGCTCCAACTTGATTAGCCACCATTCGTCTTCTCTCTCAGGCTCTGCTGTTAAAACTGGCTTCCACTTCAATTTATTCAAAAGTTGGTAGTTTTTTGTATTTTCTTTTTATGCTATTTTTTAGACTCAAAATTTAGGCTGAATTAATACCCCACCATGCAAAGTGCCTTAAGTAATTTTGGACACAGTTAAGTGATATGCTCTTGGAGGCACAATTCTGCCTCATCTAAATCTCAATTGCCACTGCTACTTCATATATGCCTCAATTAATGCTCAGTTTTGCATCCATTCATCCTTCATTGTGAAATCATGGCTCAATTAAGAATCAGTTTACACTAGAATAAACCTTTCTAATGTAACTTTGTCCGTAACTAAGACTCAACCTGGCCTCATTTTTTTTTTACCCTGAATGGTGTGATTGAGCCTCAATTAAAACTCGGTATTGTGCAATTTTGACTCAAGTTGGTCTCAGTTTTGGAGCCTCCACTGACAACTCAATGTAAAGCTCTCCAACTGGAAAACTATTGCAATGGGAGTCTTGTGTTTGGATATTTGATATGGTGTATACATCCATTCATGATGTGTCTTGCATTGTGATTGAGAAAGATATTTTAATATTTCTGCTACAATGTAGCACTGGTACGACAGGTATCAAGAATGTTTGGAGACGTGAGAGGAGACTTGCCTGGGATAGTTGTTCGATTTTCATATGGAGAACTGGACCAGGCGACAAACAAGTTCTCAGATGAAAATATAATAGGTGTTGGCGGTACCAGTACAGTCTACTGTGGCCAGCTCTCTGACGGTAGAATGGTGGCCATGAAGAAACTCTTACCTGTAGGGAGCGAGGCTGATTTTGAGTTCTTGTCTGAGGTAGGATTTAGGATTTCTGGTAATATGCCTGCCTTCCCTTAACTATGTTTTATTTGTCTACAGGACTTTAACAAATACTATGGATGGGGGATTCTGGTTTCCAATTATGTACCTCTTTCAAATAAGAAAACAATTGTTCGATTACATTGTTCGCAAAAAGATACACCAAAATATATTAATAAGATTTCATTCTACAGATAGAGCTAATATCACGACTAAATCACCGACACGTAGTGCCGTTGCTGGGATACTGCTCAGAGAATCACGGCCGTCAGTCAGAGAGACTCTTGGTGCTTGAGTACATGTCAAACGGGAACCTAAGGGAATGTCTTAACAAAGCACAGGGGATGATCAACAAAGAAGAGGGGGACAGGGGAATTGGAATGAGAATGAGGGAATGGAAAACAAGGGTGGCCATTGCATTGGGTGCTGCCAGGGGATTGGAATATCTTCATGAAGCGGCCGCACCAAGAATTCTACACCGAGATATCAAGTCAACCAATATTCTTCTGGATGACAATCTTCATGCTAAGGTATTATTAGATTTACTATTCTTAATATCATGCTTTTGCAGTTTTATTCATTAAAATATGTGAACTACTTAAATGCCTCCTCTTCATTGTTCCTAAAATACCCCTTTATTAAGAAATAAAAAATCAAGCCCCTACTGCTATCCATGTCTTTTAGACTGTTCACTATTTTGTAGAATTGGGGTCCATTAGAATTCATGCAATGTTATAATTGATCCTAAACTCATATATTGTTCAAATTAATCCTGGATACCAGCATTGCCGATATTTTGTGACGTGGTTGTTGGCTTGATGAAAGTTTGATAACATAGAAGCTAACTGGTGGCTTTAACTTAGTACCCTCTCTTCCCTACACCATGGGTGTACTTTTTTCTTTTCTTAAACTGTAATTAAACTGAGCTCCCTTTTCCCACTTTTTCCACCTAAATTTTACTGCTTGGACCCTGAAGTAAGGACTATTTATGATCACCTAAGATGAATTGTCAATATTTAACTTAGTAAGAATTGAAGCTTTATGAACCAACAGATACAATCATACAAGCTAGATAAGAACTTTGTAAGAGGCCATTATTATTTATGTGATAAGCTAGGAACTCTATATGATATTGCAGATAACAGATCTTGGCATGGCTAAGCGGCTGTTAAATGATGAAAACATGGCTAGCTGTTCAAGTTCGCCAGCAAGGATGCTGGGTACATTTGGTTACTTTGCGCCAGAGTATGCCATTGTGGGGAAGGCATCCCTCAAATCAGATGTTTTTAGTTTTGGGGTAGTCTTGCTTGAGTTGATCACTGGCCGACCTCCTATTCACAAATCTCCTAATAAAGCTGATGAGAGCCTAGTCCTCTGGGTAATAAAGAAAAATAAAAGCAATTTCTTTCTCTACCTAAGTATTTTACTTTTCACCCGTCTTCAGTCTTGATGCTTCTGGAAGGTTTCTTTGTGTTGGAGCAAAAAAAAAACAATATATCAATTAAAATTGGTCCTAGAATGTTGGAACACTTAGAAATGGAAAATTTTTGCGGGTACTGTGTTCAAAGATAAGAGATGTCTCTAAGCCATTTTGGTAACACCTGATGTGTTGACGGTAACCAATACGAACTTTTGCGGTCCGTGATTTACTTCATTTTTCAATGCCAATCAAAAGAAATTGTGACATTAGCATTCTAAATTGCTTGGGATAAATAATTGCAGGCAACTCCGCGATTGCGTGATAGAAAGCTAGTGTTGACAGAATTACCGGACCCCCTCTTGAAAGGAAATTTTCCTGAAGAACAAATGCAAATAATGGCACACCTAGCCAGAGAATGCTTACAGTGGGACCCAGAGTCGAGACCTACTATGTCAGAAGTTGTTCAGATCCTTTCCACAATCGACCCCGACAAAACCAATAGGGGAAAGCTACCCACTAGCCTTTTCATGGTAAATTGCTATATATTCTTTTCTTCTATTGCTTTATTTTGTCCTATATTAGTACAGGTGCCAGAAGCATGAGTTTCATCAGATTTACATTGACCCGATGTTTATAAAAATACAGAACACGTCACATGGCAACAGGAGGAGCGTAACAGGGACAAACACGCCACGGGTGGATTCACTCCCGAGAAGAGAAATGCTGATCCAAGCAGCTTCTTCTGTTACATCTGAAAGATGGAGTAACCAAATGCAAATACAGACGCATCTGCAGTGCCCCCCTTCCCCTGTGACCTCTTCCTCTGCAAGGGAGGACCAAAATGACTCAGAGTTTGACCCCCGTCTTGCTACCGATCTTCCCTCACAGTTTGTTGAGAAGCTGATCAAGCTGAGTTCGGGTTCACACATCTGGCATTCCCTGGAAGATGAGGCGGTTGACTTGACGGAACCCAGGCTTGAGACTTTTCCAGCCTAATTTCACTTGAGATAGAAATCATTTAATGGCTGTCGATTGATCAGGCGCTCTTTTGTACAATTGTTATTGTCATAACTCATAACAAAGATCTTGGTTGTTATGTTAAATGTCGATAAATTAAGATGGATAGTGTAATGCATAGACTTGTAGTATTCACAAGTGGTTTAGATTATCTCATTATCAGGACCTCTAGTTCAGATTGACTACCGTAGAAATTGCCAAAGGTGTACTGTTTTGTATACCTTCTGATTCACTCTCACCTCACTTTCTACCTATTTTTTCTAAAACTTTTAACCCAACCTGACTATATTTACTGGGTTGGAAATTCGTTCAATACTATGTACCCGTAAATTCACCCAATTCATCTAATCTTTTACATGAGTTTTTACGGGTTGTACACGGATTATAATTTGATTGAAATCTCTAGAATTTTTTTTTGTTATTTTTAATATATTTAACAAATTAACAATTTTGCAACTTTAAAAAGATAAATGCTAAACTAACAAATGGATCAAATTAAAATGCTTATTTTTTTTAATTAGCTAAGGTAGCAATCTTAATGCAACTTAATATTAATGACAAAATAACGACATATAACATTTATATTCAATCAAACAAAAATAGTTTGATAACATTGACTAAAATTCAAAGGTTAACTTCTACATTATGTCTCTCAATTATCTTCCTAAGCTAAAATTTCAACCCTTTTCATATATGAATAATTTACTTTATTATGTTGAGTATTAATTAAAGGCATAAATAATTATGAAAAACATAGTATAATATTGCAAACGGGGGGGGGGGGGGGGGATCGAGTTAAGATGGATTTTTGAAGATCAAATTTATAATCTTACCTAAACTAAAAGGTTAGTCAAAGTTCAAATCCGTATTCAAACCAATCACATTCTAATTTGGTAATAAAAAAAATAGATTGGATTGAACGGATTGTACATATTGTAATTTCTTTCTATACAGCCCTTGCAGCCGAGTGAATATCCTCTGCAGTATCTGACCGTGTAAAATATTCTTAAACGAACCAAAATTACTGTAGAACCTATTTGAAATATGAGACCCGCTCTGAAATTTGTGTCATAATAAATCAGAACTTAATTAGATCTAAATCCTTCGGTTTGAAATATGAGACCCGCTCTGAAATTTGCGCATATATTGGCCGTTCGTCTTAGATGCACGCAACAGCTTTAAATATATATATATTTTTATTAAGGTTAGACAATCAAACAAGTTGTCTGTTGATTTTTTTTAATTAATAAAAATCATTCGGAAGGTGTGTTTGACAAATTGGCTCAAAACAGAGAAAAAATCCCAACAGAGAAAAAAGAAACTTGTCATTGATTTGAAATGCTTATGTCAGTTTGCATGACGGTGTTTGTAAAACTGTCCAAAAGAAACAATTTAAGTTGCCTAGGGTAGTTCTTTTCTGTTTAATTCTTGACAAGCTCAGTACACGTAAGTGTTATTTATATTAGTACTTTAGTTTTATAAAACAAATCTCAGTAGTACGTCAATGCAGTAGGCCTTTACAAGTAATTGACCTATTATATATATAATTGAAATCGCTGACCACAATAATCAAAAGTTTTGAGCAATCCAACAATCAAACAAGAAAATATGTATACGTTTTGTCTCAGTTCAATTAATACGTACGTTATTTGAAACACAGATGAGAATACGGTCGATACGGATGTATATAAATTTATTGATATATATATATATATATATAATCAAGGCGATATGATAGTGACAGCAATTAATTGCATCTAGAAGCACAAGAAACAAATTGAAATTCGAGCTATAATATTGATTCTCCTCTTCGCACCTTAGCAGTTCTCTCTTTTGAGCCCGAAGTTTTGAAGTGCTTTTAGGGTATCCTGAAAACACAGAACAAGAAAAAAAAAAAAAAGTATTAATATTTGTAAAGCGATAATTACTCAAAAAATTCATCGTCCCATTAATTCTTACTAATTTTATATACTGCGAGTATTCACTAAATCAAAGTATACGTACATTACTTTTCAGGTCTTCTTAATTTAATCATGTTTTGTCTTTCTTTTTTTCAGTTCATGTTGGCTTGGAAATGTTGAAGCCAAACATTTTACACAATTATGATGTATCTATTTGCACGTGTTGTAAAGATGACGATCCAAATACTAATCAACTGGAACAATTGCACATGTTTTTTTTTTTTATCTCGGTGATGTCTATTTGATTTACTATTGTTGCATTTATGTCTGATTAAGAGAGAGAGAGACAACAAGTTGCAGTTGTAAGCAACGCTGATGGGGATGTTGAGATCGAGTTTGCACAGGGATAGGAGCTTGCGTGCTTGCTCAGGATTGACACCGAATGAAGGACCAGCCTGCTCAAGGCACCGGCACAGTGATCGGCGCGTGGCAGTCGTGGTTGCCATGCGCTTCAGCTCCTGTGCACTCTGGCAGCATCTTTCGCCTGGCTGTGCTTGTCCTGCCCCGATCAGAAACGGCCCACATGGTATCAGAGAATTGACAGCATCACCACATGATACTTCAACCGCTGCAACCTCAAGTGTGAACATCAGCATTAACAGCCCGGCCAAGTGAAGGTACTTAATGCCTTTAACTGACATTGCTTACAATGCTAAATGCTTTTTGGTGGTAAGTCTAATTAAACTGTTTTGTTTTCTGGAAGTTTGCATCAGTGTGAGGTATTTGTACCGGAGAGGAGTCAATCAGGTTGGTGTGGTTTTAATGAGTTTGAACTGGTTTAGTCGCTTTGGTTGTTCTGGGTTATGTATTATAGATAGAGAGCACCACCGAAAGTGAGGATTAAATTGGTTCTATTTAATTTGCTTTCTAAATATGTACAGAGAAGAGGAACACAGGTTTAATTCTAGTTTTTTGGTACTTGCACTTTCTTTCCCAACAATTGATGGCATTTTTTACCTATATTGATAACAGTCTCCAATATATTATGACTTCAGTCTCCCTGCACAATTGTCCAAAAATAAGTAAATCTCAAATTTCATACGTTGATTGCTTTGCCTGCCTGAGGTATTTTGGTGATGAGACGTCTGGTTGAAGCTTATATTGTATTATGTGTTTTGGAATGCAAACAGTTTTCCTCGTTTTTTTTTATGAAAAATAAAGACTAAACAAAAGATTTTGAGGTAGAAATTCAAGATAAATTATTTCGTTATCCCTACCTTGTCCTTCAGATTTATCTCCCACCTAATTTTATCTGGTGCTTGTGTTTCATGTCCAACAAGCAGAGGCAGATTCAAATATAATGAATTGATTCTTATTTATTTTCAAAAAATCTGTACTGATCATGCATGAGTTTCTATACAGTTTAGAACAAAATGTTATGGGTATTATAAAATTAGCCTCTACAGTATGAAATTTTTATATGATTAATCTTCGTACACGTTTAATCAATATAACTTAAAAGTATGATTTTGTCTCCGCCAACAAGCATCTTTTCTTGCCCTTCTTATTTTTGATGAAGTTCGTTTGTTACTTTCTAGGAGATTATCTTTTCATATTCATAATCAAGGTTATAAATAGCGATTATAGTGGCATAGCGGAAGCTATTGCGAATTGCGTAGCTATAGCGGAAGCTATCATACATAACGTTTTATTTCTTTTCAAAATTTATATTCTATATTTCTACTAAAAATCAATATGATCAATATTGGAGAATTGAGGTAACAACTAAATGACAACTAATTTAATTATATACTTTTTCAATCATGCAAATAAGAAGAAGAAAAAAAACTATAAGGTAACATTATTTAATAGTTAATACTACATAGTATTACATATTATAATAGACGAATAGCAATTAATTTTACAAGTGATATGAAGTTAATATACCTGCTTGAACATTTTATATATTATAATAATCAAAATCAGCTTTTAATGAAATGAACGACAATAATTTTACAAGTGAATACTAGACGAAGAGTAAGCAAAAAGAAGAATTAATATTTGAATATTTTCCGATATAGAATGAGAGACTAAATCACAAATAGGAACAGAAACACATAGTTCGGTTTAGCATACTTTATCATAGCAGACCATGTAGCATCAGAAATAGGCACAGAAGCACAGAAACCCATGTAAATCGCAAAAAACAAGCCATGTAGCATAGCGGTAGCAATAGCGCGTAGCGATAATAACGATTGTAACTGAATTAGCGCACTTTTATCTCATAGCTTAGCTTTTATGGTCCGAAAAAATTATAGCGCAGCTATAGCTAGCTATTTAGAACATTGTTCATAATTGATGTCCGAAGACACTTGGACTGGTGTGAAGCCCAATACCTCCCATACTACATTCACACTGGTCCAAGAGTCTTCGGCCTCCAAAGGTCAAGTCTTTCCAACCATGTAGGGGGATTGAAGAAGATAGAGAGAAAAATGATAAGATAGTGGATAAAATACGAAATGATATGAATTTCATCAACTCTGTTTAACCTTATTTTCGTTACTCCATTTATGCAAATAAAGAAGAAAAGCAAAATTACAGAAGAAAAAAAAAACCTAATGCCGATGTCAGCATTTCATTCAACATCTGCTAAAGGCGACCATACCCTTTGACCACCTTTCTTCCCCCACAAACTATGTAGCAAATTCGGAGTCTCAATTCTGACATATCCCAACTAAATTCAAAAGGTCAATAAATAACAGAAAAACCAGTGTAATTGCTGATATGAAACAAGCCATCTATATGCAATAACTCCAGAAAATGATCATTCCAAATATCGTGCAAAGTATACTATTGCTGCTGTCTTTAAATAAACGATGGTGATGCCAAAGCAATACTCATGTACAAATTCAGGAGTTGAGCTTTACAGGGACAGGGGACTGGGAGGACTACAGTCCAGCCCCCCACCCACCCAAAAAAGAAAGAAGAAAGATTATAAATCTAATTAAATTTCTTTGTTGTTTGAAGAATTACACTATATTTATACTACAAATTATCATTTCAACCTCCCAAAATTCAATGTGCTTTGGTTTAATTAAGAATAAGATTATATTCCAGCCCACTAATTTACATCCTCAAACGTGCCAGGTTGCAATAAATTCTGATAGGAAAAAAAAAAAAATCAGCCAATCATCCAAAACTCACTATTTCTTTCATAATTCCAACTATGTAAAAGTAAATTCTTCAATCCTCAACAAACATTCATTCCTTAGATTTGAATCTGCAAAAATTGCTTTGACGAAACTCTCTACCTGCACATTGTTCAAGATTTAAAAAATGTTATCAGCCACGAGAACAAGTAAAAAAAGGAGAAAATTTTTTAAAAAAAAAACTTGGAAATCGTCAATAAGAACAAAGATACAATTTCAAATTGTCCTGCTACAAATGATTCCTTCAAGACAAGTTATATAACAAGTGAATTTCAACAGCAAACAGGAACCCACACCAGACTTCAAAGAGATTGTGGTCTTAGAAAAAAATTCTATCCAATTCAGGATTGGCATATCTGGTTCCGACTTTTTATTACTGTTTTGCCCCAGGTACAGTAGCAGCATGAACTGGCATTCACCATTGTAAGGTGCATGTTCATTATTTTTCCTGCTATTTCTTTTCTTTCATTTTTTTGAAGTCATCAACTAAGGCTTGTTGCGCTGGGCATACAGGACATAAGCCAACTAATGCAGATAACAAAACAAATGACTCCGAAAATGTACCTCAGAGGATGTAAAGCCACACAGAAACAGTTCACCGTTTTCCCATGCCAAAGTGATGGATTTCAGTGACAAATCAAACAAGTCTACAACAATAGAAAAAATTTCAAATGAGTCCAAATCTTCATTAATAAAATGGTCAAGAATCACAAGCCAAGGATTGCAACACTTGCAGTTTCAACAAAAGCAAAAGTGAACATAAAACAAATGGTCCTTCCATGTTCAGACAATTGCTGCAAATTGTATTAAATTTTACTAAAATTTTGGTCCTGTAAATAATAACTGTCTGATGCATTAGTAATTGAAGCTGGTACAAGTTTTGGTCCTCACATAGCAAATAAGTATCTATTTGTAAATGAAGTGCCCATTTGCTTTCTAAAGAGAAAAACATCACATCTATTCATGCTAAAAGTTTTTTAAGAAATGTGTAATAATATATTATCAGACATTTGTTGGTCCTAAAAAATCCTGAAGGACCAAAATCACAAAAATGGCTTATAAGGGCCATACTGAATAATTCTAACCCCAAGATACAGGACTGCTTGTAACTTGGAAGGACCATACATGGATATATTTTTGAAGAAAGCAACAAATGTCTTTAACTCAACTAGAACCGTCCCAACCTTCCTCCGCACACACAAACATAAAAAAGATAAGGTACTTTGAAGCATGAACCACACAATAATAGCACCGGTATATCTAGCACCAATTACAGTTCATTGATGATGCCAGACTGGCAGCAGACGTTCTGAGAACGCACCTGCTAATTTGCGCAGCTTCCTTAGAGATGGTATCATCTCATCAACTGCTGTGGTGAGAGATCCAAACAAAGCGGTCATGTTTTCAAGCGCCAAGTGAATCAAACTTTGTAACTGCAATTGCACGTAATAATAGTTGATCATCACAAGCTTTCAATTCAAAACTATAGACCACACCTCCTATTCAGCTATTACTATTCTGATTCCAGATAGAGAAACAGAGACAAACCATAATATATGATCAAGTTAGCTAAAATACAGCTCCCAATATTCCGCCATATTAATAATGAATAATTCTGATAAAGATCTGCTGATTTTGCAAGGTTTCATCGGTAGATATATAGAAAAAAGGAGGGTGGTTCAAATGCACCATGATTTTGTGCTCCAATATGCTTCACATCTTTTATCTCTATTTTCAAAGTCCGAATTGTCGATCCGAACCGCTCAACATGATCTTCATAATAAAATATTCTTGAAGACCAAATTTTATATTTTTTATAATTTTTTTAATATTTTTTTACATAGTACAATATCACTTTTTCGGATGGTCCAGATTCTCCTTAAAACAGTGATTTTGTACCTATCTAAAAAAATAGTAAAAAAAATTCTAAAAAATATAAAATTTGGTCTCCAATAATATTTTATTATGAAGATCATGTTGAGTGGTTCAGATCGACTGTTCGGACTTTGAAAAAGGAGATAAAGGATGTGGAGCATATTGGAGCACAAAATCATGGTGCATTTGAACCCTAAGTATGATACTTCTTTTACACAGAAAATAAAAAAAATAAAAGAAGGACCTGCAATGTTTCTTCTGCAGCAATATCGTCCAGTGCAAGCATGTCAGCTGTGATTTTAGAGAACACAAAATCCAATATTGTATGCATACATCTCCTGTAGGTAGACACAGCCATGCATGGTTCCCACATTATACGCACCTTCTCTAAGTTGAACACAATCTAAAGAGAAAAAGCATCAGAAATAAAGCAAACAGATCTGCTTCAAGACTATTTTGCAGCTTAATTAGAATAACCAAGACACCTGCTCTATGCTGAACTTCGCCGATTCGTACTGGAGTGATAGGTGTGTGTTCTGAAAGCCGTCAGCACAATCTATTGCCTGTAATAACATCAACTTGAATGTCATTCAATCTATTCAAGAACAGTCCCAGTCTCACAGGGGAACAAGCATACAACTAAGTAATGCAAATGATGTAATATGTAATCACAAGAGGAGAAATTCAATTGCTAATGCATCAGACAAACAAAAATATAGATTGGGCCTGGTTTACATACGACCAGGATACACTCTTGGATACTGAACTGTATAAGAACAGCACGCAACCACTAATTTCAGCATCATTTTAGTTGGACTTAAATCTCTGTTGTACCTGAGTAGGGTTAGGTTTGTCAGGACTACAGGTGTTTTGATAAAAAGAGAGGGAATTCTAGATAGCAGATAACCAAAAGTTAAAAGGGAAAATACCTCTTTTAAGAAAGAAAGAACAAGTTGAATCTGCCTTTGCAATATGTCCTCTGAAATCTCATACAAATTTGGGGCCAGGTCAACAAAAGTGGCATGGTTTTGGAGGCCACTTGGAAAATCTGCACGGTACTGAACCAAAGAATATAACATCAGTTGATTCTTTTGTAAGTTCTCTCTCATTCATAGTTAGTTTGGGCTGTTCTAGTTCAGTTAGGGCATTGACTGCCTCATTTTGGGGCTGTGTTCGCTTCAGTTCATATTCTTGAAATTAAAGCACAACTAACATTTTCTTGGAAAAATATTAGTTTCCTTGTTTCTTATCTCAGGATTTTTTCAACTAATATTGGCCAAGAAATATTGAAAACTAAGAAAAATAATAAATAAAAAATGTACCTGAAAAGCAAGTCCAAGAACTTCCTGGGACAAATAGTAGAAGTCGTTATGGACAATGATTGCCACTTGGGTGATGGTACTTAGCTGCTTCTCTAGCTTCAAGTGTACAGATTAAAAGAGAAAAATTGTTGCGCTATATTAGATGCCCCAACAAAATAACACTGCAGCTAATTTGAATTGCTGTTATTAATATTTCTTTTTAATACTGTACAACAAGTAGAACATATTGTCAGTACCAACTGTTACCTTTTGCAATGATTTTATGGTAGTTTCTTATTAAAAAAATCAGTGTTTAGTGGCATTCAACGGCAGGGTAGTCACTTAACGGATTAACGTGCAAGTGAAATAAAGCAGAAGATAAATCAAAATAGCAGTATTTTTTTTTTAATCTATTTTTATAGTTTCACAAAGTCCAAATTATAAAGGGATGGGCTATGGTGAGCTATGGAGTAAAACAAGTTTTTACTCCACGCCTCATTATTTCCATTTTGAAAATCCAAACAACCGATCCGAATCGTTCAACATGATCTCCATATTGAAATGTGCTTGGAGACCAAATTTTATATTTTTTTGAATTTTTTTACTATTTATTAAACAACTTTGAAAATCGCTGATCCATTGGTCCAGAATTTTTTACTGTTTTGCTACTGTTCACCCAGATCAGTGATTTTCAAAGTGGCTTAATAAATAGTAAAAAAATTCCAAAAAATGTAAAATTTGGTCTCCAAGTACATTTCAATATGGAGAACAACTTGAACGGTTCGGATCGGTTGTTTGGATTTTCAAGATGGAAATATGGCATGAAGTACAAACTCGTTTTACTCCATAGCTCACCATAGCCCATCCCAATTATAAATACCACATCTCAATACCTAATAACATAACACAGTATAAATTTAGAGTTCTTCCATTATAATGCAGCAAACTAGTACTTAAAATACTACAAAGTCTCAAATACAACAACAACCAACAGCAACCAAACCTTTATTCCCAAACAAGTTAAGGTAGGCTAGAAATGAAACCCAACCAGAGTCACAAAGCCAAGGATGTAGGGCTTAGGATTTCGGCCGCTATGATCAGTAGTGTAGACATAATATAGTCTCAAATCTCAAAGAAAAATTGTTTTAGATGGTTAATACTACAAAACCTCAGATAAATGTAGCAAAGACTTAATAGTTCAGAACTACAAACATCAAAATCTGTTGTATATGTTTTTTCAGAGAATTTTAATGCCAGGGGGTCCAAAATTCATTTTGTCCAAGGAAATGTATCTTTGCTCTGCATACCTTAGCTGGTACAATAGCCTTGTACAAGTGTAAAACATCCCTGGAAGCATTGTAATATTCCTTTGCAACTCTTGCAGAAGACAAACAAGCATCCTGCACTGAAGTTTAAAAATTAAATCTTGAGAACTCCAGAATTAAAAAAGGAGAACTTTCAGATTACAACAAAGATATACTCTTTCTTGCAAATCAGCATACCCTTAGAGCCTCATGCACCAGGTTCATGAGCTGGAAGGCAGATTTGGACACAAAACACCGGTCTTGTTGCAAAAGTATATCCACCACGTAATCAGATGTGCCAGATTCCTGCCATACAATTTAGTACTATTAAATTTTACAGTAATAGATGAAAATATGACATTCAGATTAACCGAAGATAGAAAAAACAATTCTGTATTAACCAAGAACTCCAGCACTTTCATAATTAAGCATACAATGACCTAATTCTAAAGTGTATCTAGAAGAGTCTAACCTAAAAAAAAAACCAATAAACCTGCTTAATCAGGACAAGGACTCAACTTCTTTATATATTTGTGAAAATCAGTGACCCTAAACACAGCCAAAAGGAACCAAGATCAACTGCCCATTAACTACATAGCAATTCTGAGCTAACTGAACTGAACCCAAGCAACCACTAAGCAGACTGACCTGACACAAAACCCAATTTGACCTGATAAAAGTAACCTGATCATGCCCAAATAAAAAATGCCTCAACCTCAACTTCAAATCAATTTCATCAGAATCTAACATAATACCCAAAAATGATAGACTGGAACCCATAATCCAACTAACCCAAACCCGAATCACAAGAACATACAATGACCATAACAAAAATTAATCCAACAACATTGAGATATGGTAGGGACCCAAGACCCGAAATTGACTGACACCTTGAAAGACCCAAGACCAGAACCAAACCCAACCAGCTTCTTTGCGACATCTACAAATAAGCACAAGCTACAATAAAAAATGCTTTCGACATTTGACAAGTACACTGCTGAAACTGCTGTAGCATAATTAATGAATCTGAGAAACAATGCAGTAAACTCACAGGAGGATCAGCATAGCTAAAGTCTTTGAGTATACTTCTAGCCCTAACCAAGAGCTCATTTCTCTTCTTAGAAGCAAAGTGTACTTCTACGTTATCTACATACTGGCTCAATTTTCGGTCTTTATCATCACCAGAGATGAAATGCATTTTTCTCAGAGCCTCCTCAAACTCAGCAGTATTTCTCATAATATCTTGAAAATCAATCAGCTTTGATGGGACATCAGGAATAGCCTGAAAGAACAAGAATCTGGCTTATGCTTTCTTGAGGTGGCTTTTATATATCAATTAAACATGTAATGAACTTTAAACAAACCTTTGAAAGGAAATTAGTTATGATAAGGTCGGTTATTGTTGACCATGTCATTTTTGCAAAGCACTGCATCCAAGTACCTTTATTAAGGCAGATGGATTTGTTAATAAATTTCAAGACGTTGACGATCCTTGAATACAAAACGGAACCATCCTTGTAGTGCTACAAAAAGATTATCAAAATAAGTGTTAGAATAGCTTTTTATCATCAAAAGAAAACATGAACTTAAATGAAGGTAGCTCACACATTAAAAGTTTATAAAATAAAGGCACTCACTGCTTGAATATCAACCTTATTATGGGTTTGAGCTTTAAAAAATGAATCAAGGTATCAATCTTACAGCTTATTCAAGTCTAAACATAACACAAATAATCTCATAAGTTTGTTGTTAGGTTTTGAATGCACTTATACTTCAATAGGTCTGACAACAGACAGCATTGTTTTTTACCATAGCTTGTGATAAATACATCTTACTTAGGTGATGTACTATGTTATTATGGGTGTTAAAGCTGTCCCTGGCAAAAGCTGGTCTATCCCACCATCTCCTTGCACAGAGAGAACCTTGTTAAAATTAATGAATTGTTATTGGTGGAATCTTTCTCTCTGCTTTACAAGATTTAATGGGAAGAGAATTTGGTCAGGCAAGCCAACATCAAACAAAGACACCCTTAAGCTTAAAATGACCCTTTCTCATATAATTTTGGTCTGATGATGTTCAATGCAAAAATGAGAGCCCCGTGTCCCAGCTGGCAATTGAAATTTAAACCGAAGTTGTTGCCCATTTTTGTTTCTTTGCACATTTCTTTCAGTTCCCTAGCCAAGCACAGATGACTAGGAGGTTGTATAAAAATAATTACCTTAGTTTCAGATGAAACAACTTGCAGTATGGACTCCCCTTTTTCAGTAGCATCCTCACTAACCACTTCAGTAACTGAAGTTGAGATGTTAGTTATCACCGGAGCAATAACATGCTTGATCATCAAATCAGCAACTTTTGCCATTCCATAGTCCAACACATCAAGAATCTGTCGAAAACATCAATAGAGTAATTATCTAAAGGGATCGAGTCACTTTGAAACATTTATTATATGAAATCGAAAAGGCTCCAAAGCCACAAACCACATTTTACATGTTCTTTTAGATATATATACATTAATTATTAAATATTCTGCAATTTTCAGGTGCAATGTGATAATGCCTCAAATGTTATCGAATTCAGACAATTGAATATTTCAAATAATTCAATATAAACTATAAATAAATCACACTAGCTTTCATTTGCATCATATATGTATCAATTATCATACAGATATGAACAAAATGTTGGGTTTGAATTTAAATTATATATGCAAAGTTTTCAACAAAACCAACTCAAGTCCGATACCAATATACACTAATGCTCACTGGAATTCAGAATAGTGAAAGACAGGCCAACTCTGTTGTATCCAAATAAAGAGAGACAACTCCTTTCCTCAAAAGTTATGTTTTGCAAATGATAAAATTACAAATGGACCTTCTCTCAGAACTACATGCAACAATAACCTCAAGTCTATTACTACCTTTTCATTGACTATCAGATATTTTTGGGCATAATCATCCTATATCTGAGCTTACTAAAAAGGCCAAAACATCAACGTTGGGGGGTGTAAAAATGCAATATGCAATGCTTGGCTTTAGGTTTGCCACCCATGAACGGCGAGAGTTGTAAAGATCAGTTTCTTTTTTAAAAATGGTAAAAAGGATTTATAGGGACCCTGAGAATAATTTTACAACAAATTTCAGAGGAAGTTAACTTTGCTCGGCACTTTCGAGAAAGCCATTTTCACAACTAGTACGCTAAGAAATTTATGACGGAGAAATGGGCATAAGAGCAACAGATTTAGGTAGCATATTTAGATATACCAACTGTTATCAGAAAGGCCTCAGTACCTGGCTCAGCTGGCACAGTAATTTTCGTTTTTTTTTTAATTTCTTTTGAACTAGCAGGCAAAAAAGTCTAAAAAACAGCTGGCACAGTCTTGTCAATCAAACGCATACATTGTGTTTTCAGATGAAACAAAACGAAGCTAAGATAACCGCTATAAAGGAACTACAAATCAATAATGCCTAACTATGCAGAAAACCAATTAGGAAACCCAAATAAACAGACATGAAATCTATAATGTACATTTTAATCACTAAAACAGCTCAAATTATTACTGGTAAATGCATACACCTACCCTCATACAATAACAATATATACGAACATAAAACTAACCTCGAGAGCTTGTAAAGCAACAGAGAGTTCTACTTTACAGCCACGTGAACTAATTATTAACTTCTTTTTCTCCTCATTGTATTTAACACAATCCTCCACATTCTTCGCAAGAACACCTTGTAACTACACCAATTCAACATTTCAACTTAGAATTTAATAATTCACAATAAAAATTAAAATATCGCAAGAAGAATGGACATGAGAGAACAAATCAAATAACTGACCTCATCAAAGCACTCTCTCCACTCATTCCTGAGCATGTCAAAAACCAGAGGTTCGTCATCCCCTTTCTTAAGAACAATGAACGTACTTTTCAACTCGCATACAGTTTTGGCCGCATCAACCACTCTCTCTGATCGGGTCCCCTCTCGCACAAACCGGATCCGATCAAGAAACCGCGAGATCTCAGTCACTATGCCAAGTGCCTCCTTTCTCTCCCGCAGCTCTCGCCTCGTGGCAACAATCTGATCAGCCAAGGAACGAATCTCGAGGTCCAGAGGGCGGTCGGTGAGGAGCTGGAGCGCGGTAGAGAGGGAATCGGAAAGCGAGGAAGTGGCGGATGACGCGTCTGCGGCGCGAGAAAGAGCGGAGGCGAGGTCGTGGCGATGAGACAGGAGGTAAGAGCGCGCGCGCGCCTTGATACGGGATGAATGGATTTGAAGGCGGTCAATGAGAAGGCGAAGATCAGGCGCCGAGAGAGGCGATGACGGGTCGAGATCGCCGGCTGTAGAGAGGAGGTCACGCACGTCCAGGTTTGCAGTTCCCATGTCCATGGCGGGTTCAGGGATCTATCCGTTTGAGAATCATTCGCATGGGTTTTACACTTCTGCGAAGTACTGACAGAGCAAGACGAGGAAGTATTTTGGGCTCTTGTGCTCTTGTTAGACATTTCCTGCAATAACTAAGCCCAATCTGAGAATTTTAATTGGGCTGACCCAGTTGGGACAACCGGCTTGCCTGTATTCTTCTCTTGAATTCTTTTCTGAAAAATTGCAATAATTAGCCTAAGGGCTTTTCTGCCAACAAAAAAGTTGCAATAATTGTCGGTCCCATGTATTAATTTCGTAGAGTGCCGACACACCACTCTCTTTTATCTTCATCTTATTCAGTTTTTCAACAGAATCATGTGCGGTCAGAAATATAAAGCTCAACGTGTAGTGAGAAAAATCCTTTCAACTGTAACCACTTTTTAGAAACTAAAACCTAGTTTCTGAACTTTCATATTTTTGTTTAGAGTTTATAAACAACTTCTTAATAAGAAATTTTCATACATAGTTTCTAAATAAGAAACTCTTCTACATCTCTGAAATCGAAATAGAAATTCTTACCTCATATTAGAAATTCTAATAATATCAGGAATACTAGAATAGAGATGCTCTAATAAAACTAAAAAATAACTTGGATTTAGTAGGTTGTGCTCCACAAATCTATCATTAGAGAAATAATTATTTTCTTGTATACTCTTGCGAACTTTTTAATTTTCTATATACCTCTTAACATTGCAATTTATCTAATTTATCTCTAAACTCCTAAAATTCTTCTCGTGTACCCATTACACAATAACTATAAAATTAACTATAGTCAAATCTCCAATTAAAATAAAAAATACCCTTTCCTATTTTTTTTTTTGTTTTAAGTTGATCTCTCCTCTTTTTCCCCGTGCTCTCTTGTGATCTCCTTTGTTTTTTCGCTTTAATTTAGTATTATCTGTTAAATAGTTCGGTGAGATATAAAGTATAAGAATGCAGTCTTGTATATATGAGGACTCAAATTATGGTTTTAATTTAAAGGAGGCATGGAGCAGTTGAAACAATGACTCGTAGGTGATGAGTCTCATAAGCGAAGCAGAGTAAAACAACATTTTGAAAAGAAAATGAAACGCTTCCAATGATTCATCACTTTCAATGCTAGGCCAATTCTCCTATGCTCCATATGTCTTCACCTGACTTTACTGCATGTATCTCCTTCGTGTTTGTATCTGCTCGAACAGCTCATCTAGGTTCTTCTATTCATCTTGAAATTTTTTGACACATCTCTCTCCAAAATACAAATTGAGAAATTAGTAACAGTAAATTGGCCTTCTTATACAATTATGTACCTAGGATGAGCTGCCCATATTTTGTCGATGTATTTCTCTTAACTCCCAGCATCACTGATCCCACTTCAGACTCTGAATACCACTGAACAAAGCTCTCTGGTCATGGAACAGTCCGAAAGGAGGTGTTGAACTGTTTCAGATTCTGTTCTGCACATTATTCATTTTTCCTTTATTAAAGAATATATAAATGATTCTTCGGTGCTGGTCTCTGATAAGAGGTGTTGAACATTGTAATTATTATTTTTTGCCTTTATTAGAAAATATACCATTTGCTTGCTACACCTTCAGGTACATTTTTTAACATTTTGAGGCTTCGTAATTGAGTGACTAGTAGTTATCAAAGATAAAGACGTGTTTGTAGATAAAAGACAATTCACAAGGTGTGATGGAGTTCAATTTTGATGGGAGATTGAAATACTAAACAACACACCAATTTAAATCACAGGAAAAGCAGGGGCAGACCCAAGTGTATCTGGGGGGCAGCTGCCCCCTCTGAATTTTGAGTTTTAGTGAAAATTTATCGGTTCTGACCGACTCGACCTCCCCCTCTCCTGAAATTTTTTTTTTCCTCTCTGGACGTTTGATTTATAATTCGGATTAAAATTTAGGGTTAAAATTGAAATAAATTTATTAAATTTTGATTGATAATTAGAATTATAAGTCAAAGCATCAGAAATTTCAAGTTAAAGTATTGGAAAGTATAAGTGCATTGTTTTTTATCGAGTACCTAATTGGTTAATGGATTTAAACCGATTAAGTATTTAAATCTAATTCGACATTTTTTTTGCCTCCACTGACGAAAATTCTGGATCCGCCCCTGAGGGAAAGGATAAAGGCATGATGAGAAAAAATAAATTAGACAATAATTAATTGCGAATAATTAACTCTGTAGGTAAATAGAAAAATAAAATTGAGAGTTGAGAGTATATATTGAATATAATAAAAATTATCATGGCAAATAGAAAACGGAAGAAGTTTACAAGGTAAATAGAAAATTAACCGAGATTTTTATATATAAGAAAATAAATAAATAAAATATTAAAAATAAGAAACTGTTCACCAGAATTTCAAAAATAAGAAGGCCGCCACGCGGGATGGCATCCCAGAAAACGTCCCGTGAAAAAAAAAAAAAAAAAACGGGACAGGACGCCATCCCAGAAAACGTCCCGTAAAAAAAAAAAAAAAAAAAAAAAACGGGACGGGACGCCATCCCAGAAAACGTCCCGTAAAAAAAAAAAAAAAAAAATCAAATTTTTTTTTCTGCTGTGTTCAATCAGAAATCCAATAATTTTGATCAGATTCAAAATTCATTTTAGAGAAAATGGCTACATGGATTTTTGTGTTCTTTATATCAAAATAAAGGTATGAAAGTCTAGTTTCCAGATAATATAATTTCTCTATACAAAAATATTACAGATTGGTACAGTTTTAGCGATTAATTGACAGAGGTCAGAATTCAGAAAAACTGAAATTCCAGTGAGCAGTCCTATAATTTTGATCAGATTCAAAATTCATTTTAGAGAAAATGGCTACATGGATTTTTGTGTTCTTTATATCAAAATAAAGGTATGAAATTCTAGTTTCCAGATAATATAATTTCTCTATACAAAAATATTACAGATTAGTACAGTTTTAGCGATTAATTGACAGAGGTCAGAATTATTGGACTGCTCACTGAAATTTCAGCTTTTCTGAATTCTGACCTCTGTCAATTAATCGCTAAAACTGTACCAATCTGTAATATTTTTTGTATAGAGAAATTATATTATCTGAAAACTAGACTTTCATATCTTTATTTTGATATAAAGAACACAAAAATCCATGTAGCCATTTTCTCTAAAATGAATTTTGAATCTGATCAAAATTATAGGACTGCTCACTGGAATTTCAGCTTTTCTGAATTCTGACCTCTGTCAATTAATCGCTAAAACTGTACCAATCTGTAATATTTTTGTATAGAGAAATTATATTATCTGGAAACTAGACTTTCATACCTTTATTTTGATATAAAGAACACAATAATCCATGTAGCCATTTTCTCTAAAATGAATTTTGAATCTGATCAAAATTATTAGATTTCTGATTGAACATAGCAGAAAAAAAAATTTGATGTTTTTTTTTTTTTTTTTTTTACGGGACGTTTTCTGGGATGGCGTCCCTTTTTTTTTTTTTTTTTTTTTTTTTCACGGGACGTTTTCTGGGATGGCGTCCCTCAGGGACGCCATCCCGCGTGACGGCCTTCTTATTTTTGAAATTCTGGTGAACAGTTTCTTATTTTTAATATTTTATTTATTTATTTTCTTATATATAAAAATCTCGGGAAAATTAACCTTTAAAGAAAAGGGAAAAGAGTGAAGGTGAACAACGATTTTACTGGATTTGACCGAGATTGTTCACCTGCTTGAAACAGGATCAGACTCACGTACATTCAAGGGTGGGCAACTCCAAACAGGATCAAACTCACGGTACATTCAAGGGTGGGGAACTGCTCTATCATAGATATTCAAAAATAGTTCAAGGTACTAGATTTTGAGCTCTTACCACATTATGAAAAAAATAAATGTTCTACTATAAACCCACAACCTATTCAAACTGTTTTTTGTGTGCACCCCATTCAATTTCATTTTTTCTGTGTGCGGCTCGCCCATTTCCAACTTCTTTTTGTTCTGTCGCCCATTCTGTCAAAAACAAAAGAAAAACATCACCGCTCTCTCTGTCAGCGCAAACCAAAGAAAAAAGAAAAACAACTTTGTTCTGTTAAAAAAAAAAAAAGCAGCGATACAAAGAAACAGCGCGACTCCGTTGCTTGCCTGAGTCAACATAGAGAGGCAGAGCGACTCCGCTTCACCTCTGCTCGTCTCCTCTACTGACTACTGCAGCTGTTTGCCTTCGCTCCCGATTAGCTAATGGGTTTGAACCCAATTAGCTATCTGTATATGATTTATTATTTTGTTGTCTACCCTAATCAAAATCTTGTAAAATCGGAGAGGGGCGGAGGAGAGAAGATGAAATTGTTGTACAATTTTTTGAATTGATTGATTCTAAATAGATAAGTATTATGTCTTCTATTTTATATTGTATATTCTGTATAACATCATTTTATATTTGAATGTATAGAACTCATTTTTTATGCTACAAAAATATTGATGGCAAAATTATAAAGAGAGGCGCTGCTTCAGAAAAGCGGTGCGAAAAGAAAAGAAACCATGGTGATTTCTCCTGCCGCACTGCTTTGTCTCATGACTTTATTGTGATGGGTTTCAGACTGAAGTAACAGATCAATCGCAGGTGTCTTCTCCTCTTCAGTGACAGAAAGACGAGTGGTTTCTCGTAATTGCACAATAAGTATACCTTTCTTTTTTGGGTATGGTGTTGGTGTTATTGTCGTTTGTGCTGTGGTTTTTTTATGTTTTTTAAGTTAGGAAACTCTGGATATCTCTATCTCGCTTTGCTCTCTCCCAGGACGGTTTTGTGCTGCGAACAAGAAAACTGACAGCTCCACCATCTCAATTTGAGCACGAAGAACTGACGGCTCAAGCACCTCGCCCTCTTAGCATGACATGTAGACATGTCTTGGTTCGGTTGTTCTGTTTTTTCTTGTTTCACTTTGGTCGCAGGGTGTCTAGTTTGATACTGGTACGGACTGGTGCGATAGCCAATAAGATGTTGCGACCATTTCATACCAATTGAGTGGTTCGACAAAATGTAGACTGCCTGTGTGTCTGTGTATGCATGGCTGGAAAAAATACTGTTCAAGTGAAGTGTTTCTTTTTTCAAAGTATTAAAACACATGAATTAAGTTTGCTACACAGAGACTTTGATTATTTCATCCAGATATTAGTTAATGATTTTGTTTCTTTAGATAAAGGCGATGTTGAAAATGTCCAGTCTTAAATTTTGATTTTTTTTTTTATTGTCGCAAGTGTTTTAATTTCCTATAAAAATATTATCTATGAAATAATTATTTAAATGTGATTTTTCGACTCTAATAACATCACATAATAATATATTTTTTATTTTTTTTCTTAACAAATTAAGGGTTAATTTATTATTACCCTTTAAAACTTGTTTAGTTTTCTATTTACTCTTGTACTCTTTATTATACCTAATATATCCCTCAACTATGTTATTATTTTCTATTTATCTATAAAGTTAATTATCCATTACTAAGTATTGTCTAATCTATTTTTGTCCATAATGCCCTTACTCTTTCTGTATAAACTTGAGAACTCTTCTTACTAACTTGACTGGGAAAAAGCTTCGAAAGGATTTTGATATCAATTTCATATTGCCTGCTCATAATAAATTATCTTTTCGATGTTCTTACTCCTCCCTAATTTCCAACTTTGCAATGCCTTAAAATTTTCAATTCTTGTTTTTTTTTTTCAGAAAAGAGATAAAAAAACTCTACTGTCCATTCCTGAAATTACTGTGCCTCCAACCTCACAATCCTCAACTGGCACCATGATTTATTGTTCAGCTTTTACAATTGATAATAAATTTGAAAGAATTGCTACGAAATGGTTTAAAGTGAAAAACCAGGAGCTCAACGCTTAACACAAGGCGACTAAGTACAGTACGTAACTTTTTCTGATCTTCCTTGACTTTTCTTACCAGTGAGATTGACAAGCCGAATCTATGAGATTCAACGAGTTTGTGTTGTATACCTTTTTTCACCAAGTTTTAGCGAAGATATGTCTAAACTCTTTATTTTCATTTGTTTTTTAGTTTCTTTTATGAAACTACTGTTTTTATAAGATATCTCTAGAAATAATTTTAAAGGGCAAACCTGAATCGTGTAATATCAAAATCAATAAGAGAAAAGAAACACGGATGAAGATAGAATTTGTTTGGTACTCGTACTGTATAGAGCGAGAAAAATGTTGTAACATACAATAGATATCAAGACCGAAATTTTTTTTCTTACCACCCTCTAAAATCCGAATTAAATCAATACCACCCGTTTAATCCGATTTCAGATTCCGCCACGTACGCGCCTTGGATCTGCGCACGGATCCCAAATCCGTGCGCATAGTGGATATGCAGACGGATCGGTTCGCAAGGTGGATATGCGCACGGATCGGTGCATATCCACAATGAGCACGGATCGGTGCATATCCACAATGAGCACCTATCCGTGCGCATATCCACCTTGCGAACCGATCCGTGCGCATATCCACCTTGCGAACCGATCCGTCCGCATATTCACTATGCGGACGGATTTGGGATCCGTGCGCAGATCCAAGGCGCGTACGTGGCGGAATCTGAATTCTGATTAAACGGGTGGTATTGATTTAATTCTGATTTTCGAGGGTGGTAAGAAAAAAAATTTCGGATATCAAGAACATGGCTGGAGGGAAAAAAAAAACAAGCTTGTAATGACGGAAAATGTCAGAGCGAAAAGGATTGTAAGGGCAATGACGACAAGAAAACCAAGGACGCACAAGAGAGAGCGAAACATGGGAGAGCAAGAACGATAAGAGAAGCGGGAAAATGAGAAGGAACGAGGATAATCAATAATGGGAAAGGGTATTCTTGTCTTTTATCATTTTACCCATGATAAATCAATAATTTTATATAATTTAACTACAATAAGTTTCAGAATTATTGTCTAATAGGTAAAAAGAAAGAATTTTAGGAAGTGAGATATAAATTAGATATACTTAAGTATTGAAAAGTATATAAGAAATAAGAGAATATACGAAAAAATTAAATACCACAATTAGAACCATAAAATCCACAAAATATTTGAGAAAATCAACATAAGAATGGAAAAGAGCAAAGACGTGAAGAGGAAAATGCTCGAAAGAAGTTTCTAGATGAAAGCGCAAAATATCTCCTGCCCCTTTCGTGTATAGGGTTCTCAATACAAACCAACACCGCTCAAACATGACACATCATATCTCCTGCCCCTTTCGTGTATAGTGTTCCCAATACAAACCAACACCGCTCACACAATAAGCATTCCTCCAAAGTCATTCGTTCATACACGGAAGCTCTTGGCACCAGGCTGCTGCTAGCCCAAGGAAACTCCAAAATCCAAATACTCATTTAAAAATAAAATAATAAACCAGACAATCCACGGTCTACTTGTAGTCCTCGTGCGTCGTCCCCTTTCCCACAAAATTGATCGGCCACGCAACACAAATAACAAGTCCAGTAACTACTAACTAGTGGCTGGAAGCATAGTGGACCATAAGTACCATAGTGCCGTAGTTCCATGGTTCCAGTACAAAGGGTTGCTTCCTCAAGAATTTTCTAGAATCCTTCTAGAAACGTGAATTCATTTCTGTGTTTCACTATTTAATATTTTTTAAGTTTGGGAATTGGGTGAACACTGAACCGTGAACCAGTACTATCGATTTCCTAGACGAGTCGTTCTCTGCTTCCAGGCTTCCTCTCTTAACAGAAACCAGAAACCCCTGATTTCAGTAATTCAGCTCTCAAGTCGAAGGAAACCATGTCCGGATCCGCCTCTCTTAACTCCCTCTCCCTAAGACTGCCCACTTCTCCTCTGACCTCTGGGACCCACCGTCACCGGTCATCCCTGATCTCTTCCTTCTCCACCTCTCAGCCTCCGTCCTTCCCATCCTTGACCATCCAATTCAAGCGCTCAAGTCCGCTGTTCATCCCCTTCGCGACGACAGATGATGACGAGTGGGGGAAGGAACGAACTACAGGTGGCGGTGACGTGGCCGTGGCGGAGCCAGAGGAGGCGGTAGTGGTGACTGAGACTGATGAGCTGAAGAATAAATTGAAGGAGTTGTTGTACGGGACTGATAGGGGCCTGAATGCATCAAGCGAGACAAGAGCTGAGATAGTGGAGCTGATCACTCAGCTCGAGGCAAAGAATCCGACCCCTGCACCTACTGAGGCTCTCCCCCTTCTCAACGGGAAATGGATCCTTGCGTAAGCGCATAACTTTTCCTTTTTGTTTGTTCTATTTTTTTTTTCTCTTTAAGAGGAATTGCCGAATCGGATATGTTTGGAACTCAAAACATTCGTGAGTAGCTGAATCCAAAGGAACAAACTTGTTGTCTAGTGACAAGAATAGAGATACTTTTCTTGTTTGCCCCTGAGTTTATTGTTTCCTGAATAACCTATATATCAATCAGAAGGACAGTCATCAAACATTCAAATTATGGTGAGTAGAACTAGAGTGTTCTTAAGCTCATCAAGTTTTTCTGGTGAGCTTAAACTCAAAATATAACAAATTGATTTCAAACAACAATCCGAACCATTGAAATCGATCTACTTTACGAGTGATGCATTTACATGCAATATTTATAAATCTTTGAATTAGTTTATTATGAAGTTCAATGGTAAAAAAGTAATGAAACACGAATGTATTAAAATTAATTTATAAACCTTTTTTTGATAGCTTGACTTTATACTAAATTAATTCAAAAATTTATAAATTTTGCATGTAAACGTATCGCTCGTGTAGTATATCGGTTTCAACTGTTTGGATTCGTTGTTTGAAATCTAATAGGTTTTGGAGTTAAGCTCACAAGAGCTTGGTGAGCTCAAGAACGCTCTAGTTTTACTCAATTATGGCTCAACACTGGATATCAGTTATTCTTGGTTTACAGTGTAAGTTTATTGGGCCCAATAGAACTTGTTGTACAGTGCTTTTTGTGCAATCTGTATCAAAGCTAGCATGTTGAAACTTTTGCTTCAACTTCAATTACGCTCTAATTATATTATGCCTTGACATAGAAGTATCAAAACACCACAATCAGGCTCACAAAAGGGATCCAAATTGCTCTTAGGTCCCTGCAGGATTTCTTATTAAAAATATTTAAATCAATATTTGCAGGTATACATCTTTCTCGCAGCTACTAACATTATTTGGGTCGAGGAGGCTCCCCCAATTGGTGAAGGTGGAAGAGATTTCACAAACTATCGATTCGGAGGCATTCACAGTTCAAAACTCAGTATCATTTGCTGGACCGCTTGCCACAACCTCGGTCACAACCAATGCCAAGTTTGAAATTCGAAGCCCTAAACGAGTTCAGGTACTGCTTCCTCTTTAAGTACCCAGTACATAGAAGTACCAGCCACAGACGGTATGTATGACACTGGTACAGTGCTGACAGGGTTTTTAACTTCTATAAGAAGGGGGAGGCATTATTGCGAAAGTAGCAACCTGTATAGGTTTCAACATATCATTATATTACCTGCTAGTAGACAATTGTGCTTAATAGTTTATTGGGGTACTTTCAGTACTGCAACTGGACAATTTGGGGATGTTTGATGTTGGAATTCACGGGTTCAGTTGAATGCAATTGAAACAGATTTGAGGGCTTCAGGAATAGGTCTTGGAACTATATCCATAACAACGATATTCTTAGGAGTTTTATGCTGCAATATTTTCTTAAATCAAATTGGCTAACTTAAGTAGTATATTCAACTCGGTACTACATGAATCTACTGTTGCACTTTTTTAAAAATTTCAAACTAAGTTGTTGTTTGAATTTTTTTTTCAGATCAAGTTTGAAGAGGGTATCGTCGGCACCCCTCAGCTGACAGACTCTATTGTACTTCCTGAAAAGTTCGAGTTCTTGGGACAAAACATCGACCTCTCACCCTTCAAGGGAATATTCACCTCAATCCAGGATGCTGCCTCTTCTGTTGCCAGGACTATTTCAGGACAACCGCCATTGAAGATCCCAATTAACAACAATAACGCACAGTCGTGGCTGCTAACCACATACCTTGACGAGGAATTGCGGATCTCAAGAGGTGATGGCGGCAGTATTTTTGTGCTCATTAAGGAGGGTAGCTCTCTTTTAAGTTAAAGCTGTGTTCTGACTATGTTAATTGTTTTTATGTGTGCATATATGTCCGTTATTGGGTACTACTAGAAGAAATTTGTGTCTACTAATTATAATAGCTCCTCTGTGTTTATAGTTTATGATGCTATATTTGTCACGGATTCATGAACTAGTCTGGCAATAAAGAGTGACTATATTTTATACTTGTTCTTCGTTAGTGTATGTTTCAATATGATTGATAACCAAGTATCGCAAAAGTAGGAGCTCAGGTGCTGGCATCTTTAGAAGAGATGGCAGTAAGATTTCAAGTCTGCTTCTGTTAATATTTGGATGGCACTATTATGTGAGTAGAACTAGGGTGTTCCTATGTTCACCAAGCTTATTTGTGAACTCAATTTTAAAACCTATTGGATTGACTTCCATTGGTGAATCCGAATTGTTGAAACCTGTCTAACTTACAAATAATGTGTCTACATGCAAAAAATTTAAACTTTCGAACTCAATTTTAAAACCTATTGGATTGACTTCTATTGGTGAATCCAAATTGTTGAAATCTGTTAACTTACGAATAATGTGTCTACATGCAAAAAATTTAAACTTTTGAATTAATTTAGTATAAAGTCAAGCGGTTAAATTAAAAGGTTTATAAATTAATTTTAATACATTCATTTTTTAAATGTTTTTTTTATCATTTGACTCTATACAAAATTAATTCGAAAATTTAAAATTTTTGCATGTAGATGCATCCAACGTAAGGTAGACGGGTTTCAACGGTTCGGATTCGTCATTTGAAATCAATCCAATAGATTTTAGAGTTGAGTTCACAAAGAGGTTTGGTGAACTTAGAAACACTCTAGTTCTACTCCTATTATGTCATCCAATCTTATCTGATTTACTCCGCAGTCCAATATGATAAGGAATTGAGTTTTAACCAAAGAAGGACAACTTTAGATCATTCTGATCTGCGCATTGAGATTCGTGCGAACATATTTAAAATTTAATAAATTTAAATGGTAATGTTGCAAACATATTTAAAATTTAATAAATTTAAATGGTAATGTAACTTCAAACCGTTTGCAAGAATTTTGACACTGGGCTATGAAGTATGAACTATGAGAATCATCATCATTTTTACTTCATAAAGAAAATAATTTATAAAAAACACTAATGATTAAAATTAGAAAAACAATATAAATGAATGACATTTTTTTAAAAAGACTTGTAAGAATTTAAATCTTTCGGAAGCATCTTCTTCCACTGTATTGCATTTGTAATCGACTATTTTCTTTCAAAGAGTTCCTTCCTTCACTTAATTCCAAAAAATTCGTACACCAAACGGCCCTAACTTATCAATCAAAATCCAGTAGTGTTGGCAAAAAAAATATTAGTACAAATGTATAGTTAATATTTTATAAAAAAAAGTATGTTAATATTAGTACAAATGTATAGTTTACAGATTATTTGTGCAGTTAAGTATAATTCCATAATTACTTCGGAATTCAAGCTTTTTTTACAAATTTTTTATATATAAATATACTTTGAAATATATTTGTGAGGGACTCCTTTTATCTTTTTTGTTGAGACGATTAAATAAGTAATCACGACAAAAAGGTAGATTACATTTATTGAATCCGGACACTTTGATGTTACTCGGAATTCATGGAGCTCTGCATACGAGGTCCGACTCTGCTGCTTTTCTAGCAGAAAAGGAGGACCCTCCTCTTCCAAATCCAACGATTCAAAATTTTCATTCACGTATCTCGATAAAAAAATATTTTCATGCACAAATCTCAACAAATTTTGAATCGTTGGATTCGGAAGAGGAGGGTCCTCCTTTTCTGCTAGAAAAGCAGCGGAGTCCATTCCCTGCATACGGTATGGCTCTTTTGCTTCTGGGCCTCTGGCTATAAATGCAGTCCCACTCCGAGCGACAACACGAAACACACAACTCCATCCCTCGGATGCGTATCCTCTCTAAGAAGCGTGTTTGGTGGAGAAGTGGGCTGGAAAATGGATATAAGAAAGTAAAATTTTTAAACTGATTTTTACTGTTCACGTGGGAAAAAAAAATTCACTCTGAGTGAATTTTTTTTTCCCACGTGAACAGTGAATGACCGAACAGGCCCTAATATCGCACAGTGAGATCCACTACTTTACGACTTCAGATTAACTCAAAAACAATGTTCTACAGAACAACATCTCTCTAGTAATACAAAGGATACAAATTCCCCATCCCCTAATAATATTTCTTTTGTGTATCTATTTTATATTAAAATTATTATTCAAATTTTAAAATAAGATCGCAGATGAGCATTTCATTATTCAGATAAAATGTGTATAGTATATGAGTCTATTTGAAATTTAATTAGCCATGTAACATAAAATTATTTAAGTTCTATTGTTAAACAGATTTAGATTCTCCCATGGCATACTGAATATCTTTTTAAGTCAATTTAAATTTGACACACGTGCTATTTAAGAAACGAATGACACATTTAACAATTATAGTTTTCCAATTTGAAAAACTATTTCAAAATATTAAATGAATGTACTAAAAATTGAATTAATGCCAGGACTACCCGGTAAATAAATTGATCAATCAATCAGTTAACCAAAATGAAAGAATAGTGGAAAGTGAAAAGATGATTGTTTTTCTGTCACTAGCTATATTGTAAGCGTTGTATATAAATTAGGGCTTAGATCTGGAGCTGCCGTTATACCTCGCCCAACTCAGCAAATTCTTCACAATCCACAGGTTAATTAACCAGTTGAGAGAGACCTGAGCCCGTTTTTCTGAGCCGGATTCCGCCGAAAGCAATAGAGAAGATAGAAGCTCCAAACAAGCATGGGTCTAATTCCATAGGTGTGTCGTGCCTCGACCCCGCCTAGGCCCAAAGTTATTGTTTCTATTTTACCCAGCTAGATTCTGAAATCAATAGATGGGTCCCTTGGTTCCCAAAATCCCAGTTGCGAGCCACCTGTAGATAAAAAGGGATCGTAAAGACGATTATGACAGTTGCAAATGTTGGGCGCCAACCACCGGTCAGTGACATGAATAATCACATTAGCTATGACAACTTTAATAAAACTTATCAACCTTTATTAATAAAAAAAAGAAAATGCTACTCCTGTTTTCGTCGGTTAGACAAAATTAAGCAAGTCTCAAACATATTTAAGCCGTTAATTTTTAGATCAATGGATCAAATCTGATTTGATTTTTGACAACAGAAAATCAGAAATAAAATATGTGGGGATAGGTATATATAGGCAGCTATCGACCAGATACAGTTGGAGAGGACGGCTCCATAATAGAACATTTCAGCAGCAGTAGTAAAATTATTTATAATATCAGACGAATAACACACCAAATGGCCACTGACATGAATGCAGCCGAACAATTCTCCCAGCTTATGATGAAATACAGTCCTACCTGGCCCAGAGAAATAATTATCACTGGCAGGACTATGAGCAAAGTTGGTATAAATTATTAGCATAAGAAAAGCGCCTATACGGACCCATAAACTTAATAACATCAGTAACTTTTACAGTTTACTGTGCAGTCACTGACAAATGGGCCACCGAAACTTACAAGCATCAAATCAGACTTCCTTCAAATGAAAGCATTGTGGGATTTTTTGATAAAATGAAAGCATTGTGGGATCGTCACGTTAATTTTAATTACACAGGTAAGACAGAATCAGAGCTGCTTTTTCGTCTGAAATTCTTTGATGAGAAAGCTAACGCCACCATAAAATATGCTAAAAAAAATAAAATTTAAAAAAAGACGCTGGTATTACCGGACGAGAAGTTTATATCAAGTAAGACTTTATGAAGTGAGGTCAATTTATATCCTCCTCAGAAAAAATACTTTTAACAGCCCAAACTACTAAATCACCAGCACAGTAAAAGGTTCTTGGCTCAACAAAAAATAATTATACTCGTTACAATTTGGCTATGCCTATTTTGGCAGCCACCATCGTGAGGATAAATTAGAGTGTGCTGAGACAATGAAGAAACAAGTCAAAGACTTACAATCTGTCAAAATCAGCAAGTAAATACAATTCAATCTCTTGGCCAAACATAAATAGCGACCTCACAAGCAAAATAGTGGACAAGGCTCACATGAGCTCCGCCATGACTACGCCCCGCAACTACATGTGCATGGGGACATAGACTATTTTCTTTTTAATACAAATAATAATTAATAAACTGAACAACGATCCAAAACACTGAATCAAATATTTGCTTCCCAAGCAAGCCCAAACAGACACTCTAAAATAAGACAGAAAAAAAAATTTAACATTATACAAGGATACTTCCTAAAACTCCGCATCCATGCTTCTCTTTTGTCACGGTACCCAACTCATACCGTCTTTATCTACTGGTAGTAGAGACTCTCCTTTTGTTGCTTCTTGCCATAATCTAAATTATCCTTTGTTTACAAACAATTTTTCTCCTGGCATAATAATTACCATCAAAACCTGATGTAATAATCTACAAACAAATTTTTTTTAAAAGGTTACTTTATATTTTTCATTTATGAAATGAAAAGCAAAACTTTTTAGACTTGATATAAAATTTTTACCCCTGGGTAGAAATTCAGATCAGTTCCGGCCAAGCAAGAACAAGTTTTTAAGCCGGCTACCAGAAAGTCTCTGCAAAGCCTTCTTAGCACCAGCCACCTCTGACTCTGCCAACTGTTGTAAAAACTGGCTAGCTCCAGTCTCCATCAGTCTCTTTCTAGCCCCATTGCCTCCAATGCTAGTTAGAGCAAGCACCACTGCCACCACAGGCCGTTTTGATATTTGATCATTGCATGGGTCAAGCATCTTAACAAGTCTGGTTAAACTCTTCTCATCCTTAACAAGTTCCTTACGATTTGACTTGACATCTAGAAGGGAGACAAGTGCCCGCGAAGCTGTTTCTTGCATAACCACCGGCTTGGAAACCTCCAGCATCTTCACAAGAGGCGACATGCAAGGAACCATAGACTTTTTAATGTCATCACTAGGAGAGAGAACCGCAACTAACGAAGTCGCTATTTGTTGGCAAGAGAAGTTATTAATACCGCCACGGGAGATGAATTCTGTCAGACGTGAAAAGAACAAAGGAGAAGCGGATAGGGACTTGGCAGCAGAAGGGAGGACCGAGAGGGCATGGATTGCACGCAAGGCATTCTCTTGGAGCTCTTGATCAGAGACTGAATAGAGCAACTGGAGCAGACGTGACAATCCAGATTCATGAATAATGGCAACACACATTTCATCACCTCCAGCTGAAGCAAGGGACCAGAGGCAGAGAGCAGAACTTTTCTGAGCATCCATGCTATCAGATGTTAAAAGACGAATAAGAACAGGAATACCTCCTTCCTCAAAAATGGCAATGCGAACATCTTCTAGAGAAGCTACATTTTTCAAGGAAGAAACAACGAGGGATTGGAGGGAGCTGGGAGATCCGGATCCGGACCGACATGCATTTATGAGCACAGTTATGCCACCATAAGCCGAGATCGCCCATGCACGTGATGGATCGACGGTGATGGCCTCGACAGCAGCAGCAGCACGGTGACGTGCAGTGACAGAGCCGGACTCAATAAGGCGTAGAAGAGGCCCGAGGCCACCTTCATTGAAAACTGCATGGCAGGAGGAGGCTGAGGAAGTAGTAAGGAGGGAAACGACCGAGGCAGCACGGTCAATTAAGTGGGAATGGGTGGAAAGGTCAAGGAGGCGAAGAAGCACAGTGACGTCCCCTTCTGCAGTGACAACTGGAGAAAGTTTGGCCGGATCGGCCTGGAGAATATCAAGGAGGGAGTCTAGCGCCTTCAATTTGATGTCGAGGTTGCCGATCTGGAGGCGCGCAAAGGCGTCACGGATGAAGAGCGCAATGTCGGCTTTGGAGGCGGTGGGGCCTGGGACAGGCAGCACAATGGCGTGAGGTGAGTCTTGCTGGTGGGAAAGTAGGCCGGATTTGAGAAGTAAGGAGAGGTCTTGGAGGTGCAGAGTGAGGGAAGAGGTAGCAATGTCAAGATCGCTTTGTAATAAAAGGCGGCCAGAGGGGAGGGAAGGGTCGAGGCAGCGAGAGGAGAGTGTGTGAAGTTTTTGAAGAGTGGAGTGAAGGGAGAAGACGAGGTCTATGAAAAGAGGGTTGGAGAGAGAGTTTCGTGCGAGAGAAGCTTCGGAGAGGCTGGTTTGAAGAAGGACGAGCTTAGAATGGAGGAGGCGCCAGCGGCTGACGAGGGCCTTGACGGAGGTGGCGGCGGCGAGGAGGAGAGGGAGGAGGTGTACGAGGATTACGTCTAGGGTTTCGCCTGAGGAGGAAGATTGGGGAGTCATTGAGTGGAGAGTGGGTTGGCGGGCAGGAAAGGGTAGAGGGAGCACATGGAGGGAAGGAGAGAGGGAGGACAAAAGGGAGAAAAGTGATAAAGGACAGATGTGAGGGATCAGGGGTAATGGACGGAGAGGATCGCTTACGATGAGAGAAACGCTCTGGGAAAAAAGACTCTACGAGTGGGACTACGGTTTCTGACACTGGCCGGGGCATACTTCGGGTCGGACAAGGTTTTGTTTTGTTCTCCAGTTTTGTACTAAACAGGATAGACGATGACGGAAATTTTTTATCTATAGAAATTATTAAATACTACGAAAACAGAAAGAGTATCTCATTTGCAACAAATATAGAAAGATCTGACTCAATGAGTCCGATCCAAATTTATGGATCGGTCTCAATGGTCCAGATCCATCAATATATATATATATAGAGAGAGAGAGAGAGATGGGCTATTGTGCTTTGCAAAGTAAAGCGAACGTTTTATTTTGGGCTCCTTTTCTGATTTTCAAAGTCCAAACAGTCGATCCGAACCGTTCAAGTTGATCTACATATTGAAATGTGCTTGGAGACCAAATTTTACATTTTTTTGAAATTTTTTTACTATTTATTAAGCCACTTTGAAAATTGCTGATCATATGGTCCAGAATTTGGTTGCACTGTTTTTACTGTTCACCAGGATCAGCAATTTTCAAAGTGGCTTAATAAATAGTAAAAAATTCCAAAAAATATAAAATTTGGTCTCCAAGCAGATTTTAATATAGATTGAACATCTAATGGTTTGGATCGACTGTTTGGACTTTGAAAATCCAAAAACGAGCTCAAAGTAAAACGTTCGCTTTACTTTGTAAAGCACAATAGCCCATTCTCTCTCTCTATATATATATTGATGGATCTGGACCATTGAGACCGATCCATAAATTTGGATCGGACTCGTTGAGTCAGATCTTTCTATATTTGTTGCAAATGAGGTACTCTTTCTGTTTTCGTACATCTGTATTTAATAATTTCTATAGATAAAAAATTTCCGACGAAGACTGGTGCCACTAAAAATTGTTAGATAGTTAAGATGTGATGGTTCATAGCTCCCTTGACTAATGCAGTTAATACTGTGAGTCAGGACGATCTTAGATTGACGGCTTAGATACACGGACTGGAGAGGAACTGGCACTGTCCGGAGGAAATAACATGTGCTAGTGCTACGATGGTAGTATGGTACACACAACGGTTGGTGGATTACATGGACCAGCGGCGGCTGGCTTATAAATGCGTACATTGAATTAGGAAGTGGATGTGTCTGCCTGAATGTTTCCTGTACGATAGTATTTAAGTCTACATCTATTTATGATTTTTCTAGTTTGCAGTTCGGACAGTATATCTTTCTCATTGATGGATTTCGAGTTGATTGTAAACACAAACCACGATATGAGATACAGTAATCGTTACCACATCACTATGCTATATTTCACTCTATTGTAAAATAGAGAAAAGGGGAGGGGGTTTAGTTGTGAACTTTTTCCCTATTTTACTTTTTTCTACTTCATCATCATTATGTTATATTTCACACTTGTCAAATCAAGTTCGAGTTGAAATTCAATCCAGTTATCGAGTTTAGACTAATTTGAGCTCAATTATTAAATGTTTTGGTACTTAATTTCATATTATCTTGATATAAAAAAAATCTGAATAAAAATTATTTAATTACTAATATTTATATTGATTTTATAAATAAAAATATATAAACTTTAATGGCTACACCTGCATCCATAAAATCGAATAATATAATTGCATGCCAAATTATTTCGTATCGAGCTCAAATGAGTAATTCTAATTTATTTTGAACTCAAGCTAGCCAGAAATCAAGTCCAAACATTATTTGAACCGAACATGAGCGAGCCACTGAACTATGAGCTAAACTTGAGTTTAGCAGTTAGCAGCTCTAGTCGTACATTTTGCTCCAAAGAAAAGTTACATTTTTATTATTTTATGATATAAAGCCAAAAAATAAAAAAATAAAAAGGGGAATTTCATGTATACCTCTCAAAAACTTCAAAATTACATATTTTCCCTTCTTTTATAATATTATATTTACTCCTCTAAACTTCAAAAAATCACAAATTTATCCATTTTATTACCTTTTCTATTAAAATTTGCAAAAAGGTGCATGTATGATTAATGAAATAAATCAGATATGGTAAGAACCAAATCCGAATGCTTGATAGCTAAATTTCATTTAGACTTGATTTACATGCACGTATGAAGGGGCAGAGTTAAACTTTCGAACTATGGGGGGTCAATCATGTACAATTTTTCTACAGAGAATGGGGATCAATTATACAGTATCATGACATTTTACTCTAAATTATATAGAAAATTATATATAAATACAAAAAAAATTAAAAATAATGGGAGTCAATTGACCGTCATTGTGCCTTCTTCAATCCACTCCTGCATATATGCATGACGAGTATGGGTTGCCCTTGATCCGCACAACCACACCTTTGTTGCATGTGCTACGTTGGAGGATATATAGTCAACTGACCCCTATTTTTTAATTTTTTTATTTATGTGTGATTTTCTATATAATTTAGTGTAAAATGTCATGGTATTATTAAATTGATTCTCATTCTCTATAAGAAAAATTTATATGATTGACCCCCATTTGTATTTAACCCTCATATAGTTCGAAAATTTGGCTCTGCCCCTGAAAGCAACTAGATGTACTCGAGAGGTAAGAGCTAGAAGAAGGGCGGTTTTCATGGCAGGAGTGTGGTATCTGTGGAGGCAACGAAACGATAGAATATTTAAGGAGAAGACAATACCACCAGAGGTGCTGGTCACGAGGATAAAAGAGGAGGCCAACCTATGGAAGCAATATTGTGGAGGCAGGAAACGTAGAGAAGGCATAGGTTGCATGTATAGCATGTAACAGGGATGAATGTATTTTGTGTGTTTAGTAGCGTAGGTGACATGCATGTTTTTGCATGGATTAGTGGCTTGTAATAAATACTAGGTAGTCGCTATCTAGTTTATCAAAACAAAAAGACATTTAGACTTGATACATTTTATCCAAAAGAATAAAATTTTCATACGAACCCCTTACATTGTAAAAATCAATTATTGGTACAGAATCTGACTAAAACTCCACACATCACAAATGGCACAGTCGCTCGGCTACGTGGTGTACCTGGTACTGGAGCTTGTGGACCTGTTAGAGGTATTCGCTTCCTCAGCCAGTGAAGTAAGCAGAGTACTGCAGTGGCACAGATGCTAGTAGGATTGGCTGTTGGGCTACATTACTACGCGGCCGTATTCCCAGCGATGGGAGAGTCGCCCCGAGCCAATTGGCACATACACGGTGTATATGTCATGTGTTTCATGTTGATCTGTGCATGCGCACATGTCGCGTGGAGGCAGAAGGCCTACGTCGGCATTGAAGGCACTGAGGACTGGAAGAAAAGTTAAGATGTGATACAATTTTATAATTTCTAATGAAGTTGAGAGTTGGAGGGGAAGAGAAGGGAAGGGCATAATTGATATTTTATAAATTTAAATTGAGTTTTAATAGAAAAGAAAAAAAAATGGATAAATTTGAGAGTTTTTAAAGTTTAGAGGGATAAATATGGTATTATAAAATTTAGAGGGGAAAATATGTAATTTTAAATTTTTTGAGGGATATACATGAAATTCCCCCTAAAAAATATATAAAACTACAAACTTTTTCTTTAAATAGGTCACTCTTACGAGATAGGAGTAGGTCCGATGGGCATCGGACCTACATTTAGGTTCAATTAGCTCTAGGACCGTACGATTAGCATCAAGATCTATGTGCACGGAAATTGATACAAATTGTACGGATTTTTATGCAGAGCACACGAATTTTGATGCAGATCGAATGGTCATCACACCCATCGAACCAAGGTAGGTCCGATGGGCATCGGACCTACTCTGCCTCCCACTCTTACTTGCTTCAAGTTCCAACCTCGTTTTTTATTTGACGATATTGTTTGTGAACCCGCCGTACAGGTACAAAGCCGATGCGTTTTTAGATGATATATATCTGTGAACTAAAAATGAGGTTAGTAACTAAGAAAGTTACAAATGCATTAATAGAACTGGTACTAGAAAATAATGGAAAATAAAAATAAAAAATAGGGGGTGGGGAGCGACCAGAATCTGCTTTGGAGGTATTTCAATTCTATCCGATTGGAACAGATACGATGGATTTAACACCTTGTTTGAATGGAGAGTAGCGGAAGGGAGGGAGGTGAAGAACAAAGGGAATGGAATGAACTAGAAAGAAAAATTAACATATTTAAATCTTTAAATAATTAATGAGAAAAAATAAATTTAACTTCTCTTTCCTCAATTATTTCTTATTTGGTTAATTAAAATTTAGAAAGTTTCGAGAAATTCATTGACTGCCGTAGGTTTGTGATAAAAAAACTTAAATGAGAATTATATAGGTAAGATATAGAATTGGACATTTGAGTTATTTTTTCTGAAAATATTTACAACAAAATATTTTTCCATCCGTTATACCTCAAATTGGGAGTGAAATCGATTATATTGATTATAATAATGTAAAAGTTAAACATTTTTTCTCATGTATTCTTCACCTCCGACATAATTTTGTCAACCAAATACGACTCAAGAGAAAAAATTATTTTCTTACCATTCCCTCCCTTCCTCTACTCTCCATCCAAACAAGATGTAAGCATCTAGACCATCCATTTATTTTAAATCGCAATGAAATATACAACTACAACAGTGTTATCAGTGTTATCAGATTCAATCTGTACAGAACAATCGGACCGAAAGTTTCATCCGGAGACAAAACATATATCTGTCAAATAGGACAGCCGCTGTCAGTATTTTCAAAAAAATATATATATGTCAAATAAAGTGAACGACAATCGCCCACTTTGCAATAATACATACTTTGATTAATTGGAGACTAAAAGGAGAGGAAAGAGCATAGCGAAGGTGTACACAAATAGTATGCATGATTATTTAGACTAAAATTCACAAACAAACAAAAAAAACGAAAAGGAAGGATAAGGGAGGGATGATTGAATTGGCCGAATAAGTTTATTTGTATCAGTAATTAAAATATTGAAGGAGAGCCAAAGAAAGAGGAGGGCAGAGAGAAAATTAAAACACAAAAATTAAACACCATTTCCTTTCGTTCTTTACCCAATCTTGATTTAAAATATAGTTCTTCTTATTACCCTTTCTATCCCCTTCCTTCCTCTCTTCTTTTTAGAAGCACAATCTAAAACATTATGTCATCACAATAACGACAACTTGTGAAGATGTAATTCAGCAAAACTCTTGAAAAAAACACAATGAACATGCAAAAGACGTGGCTGAATTTTCTAACAACTATAAGTTTGTAGCGGCTTGACCTTCTTTATCCTATTTATCAAACGTGAGTTTTAAGATAAGCTTCATGTTTTACAAACATTGAAAACATCAAAATCACATCAAAAACACGAAACGAAGGAGATAACAAAAGCAGTGCTTCTAATGAATAAATTATATGATAACAAAATTAAGAGAAATTTTATATATATCCTTCAAAAATCTCTAAATACGAATTTTCCCTTATGTATTGTCTTTTTTATTTATAAAAACTCATTTTAAATTTATAAACTTTATGTTTTATTTTTTATTAAAACAATAAAAAATATGCAACATTTGCAAATGGTTCATTTCCTGTAATTGAGATGCACACACAAATATATATCTAAATATCACTGTATGCATCATAAGTTAGAGAAATTAATTATTTGTCCTACATATATCTAAATTTTGAAATTTAGAAGGATAGTGCTTATGATGCATTTACTCTTACTCTAAATTTTCAAATTATTAAAGATTGTTCTCTAAATTTTAAAATTTAGATACCATGGTTCTCTTACACTTACTACGTATTTTTAATATTTTCTAATAAGAGTAAATGGAATCTTTAGAATTTTAAGAAGGATTTAAGTAGAAAAGACAATATTTTGGATAAATTGTGAAATTTTAAAATTTAGAAGGATAAATATAATATTATTAATTTCAGAGGAAATACTTAATTTGGAGGTTCTTGAAAGATATACATGAATGCTCCCCAAAAAATTAAGGAATGTATATTTTGCTGTCGGTTAATAAGTATGTTTGGAGTCAAGATATCCATCTCTTAAAATCTCGCGAGGTTCAAAAACATATAAAACTACTAGAAGGCCACTTTCTTATTATATGTATCCCAAATTTATGTACTACTATATGACGTGCCGATAAGAAAAAACAAACAAACAAATGAAGTCACATCTACAACTGTCGATCTATATTATGGACTTTATCTCCTCTACTTATCAGAACTCAAACACTCACAGGCAAAGAAGAAAAAACAAGCAGAATTGGAATAAAACTTAAGCCTTGAAGAGCTTTTACTTCTCCAGGCAGGTAAATGAAGTACTTTAGTGTTTCAAGGAGGAGACATCAAAGCGCTCAATAAACCTCTGGTCAGATATCCTGGTCTTAGCAGCAGCAAAACGTTGGTACTCATCAAAAATCGAAGTTAGGCACCATTTCTGCAATTTTCTTAGACAACCCACCACACAGCCGGTTCGATGCTGTATAAAAGAGACCAAAAGAAAAAAGATGACACCTTTAGTAAAATTGCACAGATAAACATTTGACATACTGTAAAAATGTCACATAATTAAGATGTTGAAGTATTCTTTGTATGCCACCCGTTGTTCCAAAGGTTCAAAGTGGCCCCTCTAATGACATTTAAAACTTTGGATGGGCATGTGAGATGCTTCCAGTTTTTATTTTTCTTTCTAGGAATATGCAATAAGATAATTTAACAAGAGCGTCAAAACTTTTTTTATTTTGCATGCGAGCCAGATTGCAGCAGGCACCACAGCCTGATTCATTTTGCAAACAAAATTGAGACCCCAATGACTCAATTAATCAAACAGAGCAAATGACCAATGCTGTTTTGTTAAGCTGTTGACAATTTGACAATAATAATCTCTCTCAGGCAAGAAGGAACAGACCAGCCATTAAAATTTAATCGTAAGGTGTAAGGACTCCATTGCAAAGCCTTGAATAGTTTCGGTGCCCCTATCTAAATAATTAAGCGCATAAATAAGGAGCTGAAGGTAATTAAATAATTTATTACCTTTCCCCTCTTGCAATGAATGAGCACCGGATGGTGTCTAGTATCTGCAATGAAAGAAAATGTATATCATAGAAGTAGAACAACAACAACAACATGATAAGATAAGTAAACAAACAAAATGGAGCACGGATATTTAATTCTATATGCATACCAAGAACAACTTTGAGAGCTTCTCTTATGGTATCCTCTGGAATGTTAACAAATGGCTCCTATAAAAAAGTAAAATTAGGTAATCAATTCATTTGGCATGCAATTCAGTACGGGTCTGTTCTAGAAGTCCAGAACTGCACAGAACCAATGCATGAATGAAACTATTAAATAAACAAGAAAAATAGTCTGATAAAATTGAAAAGAAAAAATGAAACAGGGATCCATCAGTATTTGTGAAAACCACTGGGAGGCTTTAAAGTTCTAAGATCAGAGGTTTAAATACAGTATTTCTAAAATATTATTAATTTGCTACTAATCCTGGCTTCTAAAGTTAAATAAACAAAAATTCCAATATAAACGTAGGACAAAAATGAAGCTGCAATTTTTTTCACATCGCATACTGCTAGGTAGCCAGAAAATTAGGTTTAAATTAAGAATTTTCTATTTGCCAACACGCAACACAGAAAATGATGATTATTATAGATTATGTACAAATTAAGAAGACTAAAGTATGAGAAGCAACCTTCGGTTGAAGACTTGAAATGGTCATAAAAGAATCTGACAATGATGGTTTCACATTTATATATTTCAGAGAATTTTTTGAGAATTGAAGAATCACTTTCAAACAACTAGTCAAATTTTTTTATTTGAACTTGTTCCTCGTTCCGACACCCAGGGGCGGATCCAGGATTTTCGTCAGGGGACAAAAAAATATCGAATCGGGTTTAAATACCTAATCGGGTTTAAATTCATTAATCAATTGGGTACTCGATAAAAAACAATGTTTTAACTTATACTTTCAAATACTTTAACTTGTAATTTATGATGTTTTAACTTATAATTCTAATTACCAATCAAAATTCAACAAATTTATTTCAATTTTAACTCTAAATTTAACCCGAATTATAAATAAAACGTCCAGAGGGGGGCACAAAAAATTCCGGAGGGCAAAGTCGGTCAGAACCGATAAATCTCTACTAAAACTCAAAATTCAAGGGGGGTAGCTGCCCTCCCTGAAACCATCTGGGTCCGCCCCTGCCGACACCTAGAGAATTTAAGCCTAAGTATTTGGTGATTTGTCTTGTTATCCACTAGATCAAGTTGGATCAAGGAAAAAGTGGTGGTGGTGGTGGAAAAGACTTTTGGGAGAAAAAGACACCAGAGATCAACCGAATCCAGTAGAAACAAATCCACATCATAAACAAGCGGAGATAAGCAGCTCAGCAAACAGCCCGGCAACGGCAAGTTAAGCTAAGCACGGAATTCAAGAAAATTCCGTATGGTACACTCGTATGAAGAAAATACACATTAGTACTAGAATAATAATTTTTTTTATCAGCATTATTTTTTTCTAACCTTGGAACCATCGATCCCGAACTGGAAAAGCTTGATGCCATTAGTCCTCAGAAACTCCAAATTTTCCTCCGGGTATGGCTCTGGACAAAGACACCTGGTGAAGAAAGAAGAAATGTATAATTTCAAAATCAGAAGCAAAATTTCTAAAAAAGCTCTACTCGAAATACTCGCTGACTTATCCTAAAATTTAGATTTTCCTCTTACAGTACAGAGCGGAGACCAAGCGATCGGAGAAAGGGAAAGTTGCTGGCTTCTGGGAATCCTGATCGAAACACGCCATGTTCTACCATCGCGAAATTGAGAGGTGGCACCAAAGGCTGGTCCTCTCCTTCTCTGACGGCGCCGCCGCAGCCACCGGCGGCGAGGTGTGGAAGCAAGTAGGAAGGAGGCATCGGATATGACTCAACTGAAATCACCTCCTGGTCTTCTTCGTCTAATTCTCGCTCTTGATTCCTTATACCTTGTGTCACTGAAGGGTAGGTCGAGGGAATATCCTCTCTTTGATTCGGTGCTGCGTCTCTCGCTGTCTTTCGCTGGGGTTCTGGGTCTCTCATTTTATGAGAAGTATATGGATTTTGGAGGGATGGATGGATGGAATGAAACAGTGCGAAGGAAAAGGTTAAGTAGCACACCGATATATATAAAATTCAGTGGGTAGCGGGTCGGATATCACAAATGAATCCAAATCCTTTAGGAATTGATAAATGAGTGAGGCTATGGTACTTCGGCTAGTGTACTATGGCTAGTGTACTGCGGCTCAATATGGTACTTTTTAAAATCCTAACGGTCGATTCGAACCGTTCAATGTGATATCCATATGAATATGTACTTGCAAACTAAATTTTATATTTTTTCAAATTTTTTTACTATTTTTTAGATAGGTAGAATTTTCAGTGTTTTATACAAATTCTGGACCATCAAAATTCTACCTATCTAAAAAAATAGTAAAAAAATTTGAAAACATATAAAATTTAGTTTGCAAGTACATATTCATATGGATCACATTGAACGGTTCGGATCGACCGTTAGGATTTTAAAAAGTACCATATTGAGCCGTAGTACACTAGCCATAGTGCACTACCATAGCCTCACTCTTGATAAATTGTATGCACACGGGTACCAATATTGTATTGTTTTGTGAGTAGAACTAGGGTGTTCCTAAGTTCATGAAGTTTTTGTTTGAATTTAACTCTAAAACTTATCGAATTGGTTTTAAACGACGAATTCAAACTGTTGGAATCCTTCCTTATGAGTGATGTGTCTATATGTGAAAATTTTAAAGTTTCGAATTAAATTAGTATAAAGTCAAGTGGTCATAATTAGAAGGTTTATAAATTAATTTTAATGCATTTATTTTTTGGACGCCTTTTGACCACTTGACTCTATACAAAATTATTTTAAAATTTTAAAATTTTTGTATGTAAAATGCATCACTCGTAAGGTAAAAATATTTCAATGGTTTGAATTTCTCGTTTGAAAACCAATTCGGTAGATTTTAGAGTTGAGTTCACAAAGAAGCTTGGTGGACTTAGGAACACTCTAGTTCTACTCTTGTTTTGTCCCATAACATATGTATTGGACTTTTCATTTCATTCTTAATTTTAAATTCAACGTGACAGAGTTTATTTTAATTACTAATATTTTTACATGTGCATTTGTATTTATTAATTATTTTGTAGATATGTATTTTTAGAAATTTAAGATCTGAAATATAAAAAATAAAAATCAGGAATGCGACTAAATAAGATGACTAAAAACTCTTAGATAAAGTACAAATTATCTAATTTCACTAATAATGTCATTTCATAAAAAATCAACACCATTATTAATTTTTTTTCTTTTTGGATTTGGAAGAAAGATTTTAGTTTTTTGTTAATGAAATGGCGCCAGATTTTTTTATGGATCTAAAGGTTAAAGGTCAGTTGGGAGTGGCTAAGTCGCTCTTATGATTTCTAAATTTTAATATGTGTATTGAAATTTAATTGAATTTTATTTTTTTATAACTTTTTACATAGTTTAGCTTCTTTGTAAAATATCAAGTGTTTACTTATAGTCTAGTGATTAGAGCTCTATTCTGTGAGTGTGAGGAATTAAGTTCAAATCTCACATACCATTTATTGTGTATTTTAAATTTTAGTCACTTCTATTATGATTTTCTAGTTCCACTTCTTGTAAGACTTGCTTTGTATACTTTACAATATCAACTACTAGTAGTTTACCTCCTTCCTTTCACCCAGCTGAACTAAGAAAAGAAAGAGAAATAATATTAGGAATGCTAAAGAAAAAAAAGGTCCTCAGGCTGTCATCACCTTCTTTTATGTTTTTTTTTCGGTGATACATGACTATTTTTTGATAAAATAAATAAAACCAGCGGCAAACTCGAGAATTGGGCCAGGTAAGCAAGAGAATGGATTTGACTGAGAAGAAAATGAGTTGGGCTGAAAAGAAAATAAATTTGACGCAGATAGGTAAATTTGTTTGCCACAGATAACGAGTAGCTTAAAAATACATGACTATTTTTTTTTTTTTTCTAATTCAGGGATAGACAATAAAAAAGAATCTTTTGGCCTAGGAGTTTATGCAACAAAAGATACAAAATATCAAACTAACGTATAAACATCCAACCTCCCTAAAATGCAAAGAGAGAAAAAACGAGGTATGCAAAGATGCTCCAACGCACTATGCCACTACAGCACTACCCCTCTAATAACTAAAAGAGCACGTGATATTCATCGATGAGAATCAGGTAGGACTGGATCTACAATTAACTATAGAAGTGCTTAGTCACCACTATGATTTTAAGATTGTAATTATGTATATTGAAATTTAGTTGATTTTTTTTTTTAAACATTTACATGGTTGCCTCCCCTTCCTCCTCAAACATAAAATGGTAAAGATTTATTAGTAATTTAGTTGTTAGAATTTCACTTTTAAGTATTCATACTTATTTGCCATCACGTATTGTGTATTTTATGTTTCAGTCACCTCTAACAATTTTTTTTTTTAAAAGATTAAGAATTTGATCCTTGACCCATGTTAAGTGAAATAACTGGATTAAAAAATAAATCTTAATTTGAATAAAAAATATACTATAGTATGTAAATACTAAAATATTCCTTCTATTGTTATTGTCATGTTACAGTAATACTGTGAAGAAAACTGTTTGCATTATAATCAGTTTAGATGTGATTATGTTTAAATTCGTTAGAGTTAATTTTAATTAAGTTAACATGATCAATATTCAATGCATAGTTGTGATTTAAACTAATGCAAGAATAAAATTTAATGGTAAGAAATATCTAATAAATTGACTGATCCAGCAAATCAGAGTTGATGCCAAAAGAAAGTCGTACTTCAAAGAACGTTATATAAGAGGTGATAAAAGTCACTCCAACAATACATAATTTAAAGGGAGAATTTCATGTATACCCCTCGATAATTTTGAAATTTCGCATCTCCCCTCCAAAATTCATAAAATCATATTTACCCATCTAAATTTTAAAAACTCAAAAATTTACCCAATAAATTGACTTTTATATAAAAAGTCATTTTAAATTTATAAAATACCCATTTTATCCTTTATTAAAAAATAAAAATATGTAGTCTGTGTATGAAAAATATTTCATCTTCTAACCGGTCAGTTTTCGAAGACATAATTTATTTCTCTACATATGACGCATACACAATGACATTTAGGCATACGCTTGTGTATGCGTCATGAGTAAGAAAATTAATTATTTGCTCTCACAACCGACCAATTAGAAAACTGAATATTTCTTTTATATAATCTACCATTTTTATTTTTTAGTAAATGATCAAATGGGTATTTTATAAATTTAAAATGAGTTTTAATAGAAAAGTCAATAAATTGTATAAATCTGTGATTTTTTTAAATTTAGATGGACAAATATGATCTTATGAATTTTAGAAGGAAAATAAGTAATTTCGAGATTTTTTGAGGAATATACATGAAATTGCCTCTAATTTAAAAAATTGTTCATGCCCATTCTAGACTGTAAACCTAGTTGAAATCGGGCTCTTCTGCAGTTCTACTGGGCTCCCGTCCCAATTCCCAACGGTCGTAAAGCCCATATAAGCTGAAACCGGACCACTTATTTGCAAAATAGTTCTCGCGTAGTATTTATCCAAGCATCGGCATCGCCTTCGTGGCACTTCACAGCATATGTATCTGAATTTTCCTATTTTGCCTAGGTGTCCCCCGCAAAATTCTAAAATCTCTTAAAACGACCTTGTAGAATCTCTCCTGCTTCAAACCCCTAGCTTCGCCTCCTCCCTGCACTCTGCATCCTCTCCCGTCTGTCCCTTACCCCTCAATTTGGCGTCATCTCTTTTTGTCTACTTCGGAATCCTCTTTCTTTTCTCTCGTCTCTCCGTGAACTTTGAGAGCTAACAACAAGAAACCCTAGAAAGCCTATGGATAGAAACCGGGGCGAGCGCTCCGGCGACAGGAACCGGACGCAGTCGCGGTGGTCGTCGGGGAGCCCCACACAGGGCGGTAACCATCGCCACTCCCGCGGCGGAGGCGAGGGGTTCTCCGGCGGCGGCGGACGGTACCATCCGTACCGCGGAGGGAATGATTACGAAGGAGGATTTAGGGGCGGTTCTGGTGGTGGTGGTCCAGGTGGAGGCTTTAATGGGCCCCCAATGAGTGGTGGCCCCATGCCGGTGCCCAGACGTGGCGGGTTCTCTTCCGCCAGAGGTGATAGTCCAGGTAATTCGTGAACCCTGGTTTTGGTTCATACCTTATTCTCCCTTAAAAGATGAGTGGTTTGTGTAAACCCTATTAACGTAGATTTGGGGAAAATTTTCTATAACCCTATATTGCATATTTCTGATGTACAGATTACAATTCCTGAAGAGACCTTACATTTGGTGTTAAGGGTTGGTCTCCTTTAGAGAAGGTAGAGCTAATAAAGCCTCGGAACCATGTATTTCAGATGTCTTTTTCGTTTTCTTTTGAAATAGCTACTTAAGGCTGATTTCCATAGCCAAAACGAAGAAACACCCCATCCGCTGCCTGAGGAAAAAAACTGGTTTTGCATCTTAAATTTCTCATGCACCGAGTATTCCCCGGGAAACTTTTGCTAAGCTGTTCATTATTTATTTAAATATACACAGATCGTGAAGGAAGGATCAGCTATGTCAAACTTTTTATTGGATCGGTCCCACCTACAGCCACTGAAGAAGATGTGAGTACAACGTCAACACTTGATTGTTGTATTCGACCCAGTACAAATGCGTGCGATTTTGACACTAGAATTTGTATTTATTTTGGCATTACAGATTCGCCCATTATTTGAAGAACATGGTAATGTGATTGAAGTTGCATTCATCAAAGATAAAAAGACCGGCGAACAAAGAGGTATGCTTAGATTTATTTTATTTCAATAATATCATCACACCTTTCCATCTTTCTTCCCTTTACAGGTCTCCTAAAGAGGTAAGAGGAGCACTTGATTTTGGTTCCCTACACTTCCTTTCTGATCTTTCTGTGCTTGAGCACACAAGACAGGATTGTGAGAAATTTAATAGATTTTCACTCAAACCACTAATTTGTATAGTTTAAAACTTAAAATTTAAACATCTTGTCCTATAGACCTTGTAATAAAAATGCTAAATGATGTGCTCATGCATGCTTTTTTTGGTTGCTAAGCTTCAATTTAACTTTTCTTGTCTGGTCGTTACCTCAATTTATGAAACAGCTTAGATGATAAACTGGGGTGATTTGGTTCATGTGATTGTGATTCATCTGATGTTGTTTATCCATTTCTTGATGTGAATGTGCAATTAGTGATTATCATGGGAATATGATGCATAGTTTTGTGGTTATGTTGGCTCTACTGTTTTTTGAATGTCTGTATATCCGACACGATAATCATGCGACTTTCATGGGTTAGACTGCAATAGTTTTAGGACGCACAACGACTGCCAGTATGAATGCTTTTTTGTTGCACCATTCCTTGCGATGGTAGCTTTTGATTGCTTGTCCAGTCATTGTATGAATGAAATTCTTGCTTTCAAACGTCTTTCTCCTATTCTCTATTAATGCATGCAGTTGTTGTTTCACATATGATTTCCTTTTGTTATGGTTTGGCATGGAGCTGAATCATATGTGGACTCACTTTCTTTCCTCTTCGAACAACGTACTAGCGTGCTGCAAAAATCTAAATAGAAGTGCAGGTTTTGGAACCGACTTGTTATGTTATGACCAATATATCCAAATTTTCATGTGCATACGGTGCTTCATGATCTGTTACTGAAACATATGTATTGCGGGCATCTATCTTGTTATATTCTGGGTTTCTTAACTGAAGTTTACATTTTGTGCTGAGAATGTGATTTATCTGTGGTGATATATCTTGGAATGGGCATAACTGCAACTTTTATTTGCTGAGCGTCTGCTATATTGTTAAATGTGGATAATTGGTTGGAATTAGGATGTCCATATAAGCTTTTGATGATCTTAGTTGGGTTCCCAGGCGGCATAAGTAAATTTCTAATTGGAAGTTTTAGTTCAAGCTCACACGATTTTGATAATTATTTGATATCCATTCTCGCTTATGCTACAGGAAACTATTCTGGTTTTGTTTTGGCATTATCTGGGTGAGAGCATTTGCACATGTATAATTTGCATGTCTGGGTATTGGCATGGTTCTTTAGTTTTTTGTTCTTTTAATTTAGCATCCCTGGTTTTGTTCTATGACATACATTTTCAATATTGAGTATTGTGTTAAGTTTGTATGTGCATTTATTTTTACTTGTTCATGATGCTTGTACCTCTGAATATGGCACCAGTGCAGAGGAAATTAGTTAGTTTTTGTGATGTATAGTATGACAATGGCTTTTCAGGATGTTGTTTTGTCAAATACACCACTCATGAGGAAGCTGAGAGAGCCATCAGAGCACTTCACAACCAGTATACATTGCCTGGAGTAAGTGCTTGGCTTGCATATCTATCTTGTTTGAACATATTATTTGTACTATCTTTACATACGTATTATTTTACTCAAGGTAGCTATATGTTTTTTCTTTCTTTTTTTTGCCAGGAACATGGTCCTGTTCAAGTTAGATATGCTGATGGTGAGAGGGAGCGACATGGTATTAATATGTTCTACTTTGCCTCATGATAGTTTTTTTTTTGTTTTTTTTTCTGTTGTTGAAAATAAGCACTTCTTGCCCAATTACTCAATTTATTATGTATTTTGAAGGTCAATTTCAAGGGGCTGCTGAGAATAAGCTGTTTGTAGCTTCGATGAATAAACAAGCAACTCCGCAGGAGATTCATGAAGTAAGTTTATTTATGATATTTGTAGGTGTACTTGCCTTCAGAAGATCTGATATAAGATAATCCTTTGTTCTGTTATGTAGTATTATTTGTCTGTATGTTTGTTTATCTTTTAGAACTAGTAGGCAAAGAACCTACTAGAAGTTGCACTAATTAAAGGAAAAGTTACAAGTACAAGAGAAACCAAAAAGGAACAAAGAAAAATGAAAGGGGAGAGAGAGAGAATGGGGGTTTAGGGTCTGGTGGTAAAGGAATTGTACATCAGATGTTCACTATTCTTGTTTTAACCTTGTTTAGTTACTAACATTACATTTAATAATATTTTTAGATATTTGCACCTTATGGTCATGTGGAGGATGTTTACATCATGAGGGATGCGATGAAGCAGAGCAGAGGTTTGCCCTTTTACACCTTCTGTAAATAACTTTTTTTTGCATTAGTCCTTTGTTTAATTTTTCTTTATTGTGTATTGCAATGGTTAAACTAATAGGTTGTGGATTTGTTAAGTTCGCTTCACGGGACCAAGCTACAGCAGCAATGAATGACCTAAATGGGAACTTTGTTATGCGGGTAAGAAACTTGTGTTGATTCACTGCATCCTAGCATTGTATTTATAATAGTAGTTAACAATTTTTCTTGTGTTATTCCAGGGCTGCGATCAGCCTCTAATTGTACGATTTGCTGATCCAAAGAGACCAAGGCCGGGAGAATCAAGGTAATTGGTTGCATTAGTCTTGGATAAATAGTTCAGTTCAATTGATATAAGCTATGGTTCACCATACCTCTTAGACACGTTAACCAAAGAAAGAGCAAAGTAACAACTACTGATTTGTATCAGCATGTTAATTTCTACAGCAACTGTACCATACTAGAATACATGATGTAAAATTAAGCTCCAAATTTGCATTCTTCAATTGAAGCATTGATTTCTTAAAGTCCATTTTTTCCAACAGGGGTGGACCTGCTTTTGGTGGTCCTGGCTTCAGTCCTCGTTCTGACAAGCGTTTAGTTATCAGGTTGACTCTTACCTTGTTTTGATTCCCATCTCTTATTACTTGTGTAAGATATTACAATGCTTTTTATTCATTGTGAACTAATCAACTTATCTCTCATCAGGCCTACAGCCAATCTTGATGAACCAAGGGATCGACGAGGGCCTCATGAACCATGGCGTCCGCCAAGCCCACAGGCTCTGGGAGGCAACCAGTTTAATAATTATGGACCAGACAATCATGCAGCTGGAAGAGGCGGTCCTGTGACCTCATCTACTGATTCTGTATGCAACAGTTTTCTTTTTCATAAAAAAATAGCACACATGTATTGGCACTGTAGTAAACTATAAATACATCTGAGTTTTAATAACATCTCCTTTTTTATAATGAATTCTAAAGTCTTGCATCATCAGCTTCGAACATTGTAGAAATTTACGAGAAGCTATTTGATAACAGTTATGTTACGTTTATGTTGTCATGTTTGATTGGACTTGGGTTTCTTGCACATTTTAATACTTCTACGTTGTTGATAGGCAAATATGTTTACACCGCCGATGTTTCCGAGCAATGGATCTCTACCAAATCACTCAGCTGCTCCATCATCTGCACAACCGGTATGGAAAAATATTGGATAAAGTAGTCATCTTGTATTTGTAAAGTGTGAGATACCTGAGCTGATTTTATATTTGTGCGACATTATGGCTGGACAATGCGAGAGATTAACAGAGAAAGGAATACTTAATAATCAAGTAATGCCAAAAAGAGAGAACCACAGAAAGAGACAAGTCATATGATCAGCTCAGATATCAGAAAATTGTGAACCAACCCGTATGTATTCTATTTCTACCAGGCAACCTGCAGTCCTTTAGTCCGGTCATCTACAACATTTGTATTTATTTCTGTTTTTCATGCATTTTTACAGGGTGGCAACTTATCAATGCCACAGATTCGCCCTGGCATGGCAGTCCCTCAAATGTCTCCCATGCAGAAGCCTCTCGTGTCAGCTCAACAAAACTTCCCAACTATGCCGCAACCTAATCCTCAACAAATGCAGGGGCCCCTTTCCCAGCCACCGATCCAGCAGACGTCAGGCCCACATCAGGTCCCACAGTCGGGCGGCCTGAACTCATTTGGCCAAAGTGCATCATCTCTTCAAATACCTGGGCTAGGAAATCAGATGCCTAATCAACCATTTATGCAACAGAATGCTCCTCCCTCTGGGGCACCTCTGCAACCTCCCCTGGGAATGCAACAGCAGTTTCCTCAACTGCAGCACCAGCAGCAAGTGCCACAGTTAATGCTGCAGCAGCAGCAGCAGGCACTGCAGTCAAGCTTCCAGTCCTCTCAACAGGCCATCATGCAACTCCAGCAGCAGCTGCAGATGATGCAGCAGCAGGCCACCCAGGGAGGTAAACAACAGGTATTGGAAGTTTACTCTCCTTATGATCACAATTTCTTGCTCCAAGAAACAACAGATTCTCTTTGTTTGTTGTGGAAAACTTTATGTACTCAAGCAAAAACTTTATATGTCATTTGTTTGCAAATTATTGCAAATGGAACCTATGTAACATTGGAAATCTCTGTTCATTGCTTGGTGAGAGAAGATTGTGAATTCACACCATGGAATGAGGAAGCCAACTCTCCTATTATTACTGGAGTTTTAGTTGATTGCTAATTTGGCTGTAAGATTGCTAAGAAAAGTGCCTCTGTGACTGTGATATTACTTAATAGACTTTGCCCTTTAATAGCAGTTCCAATATTTTTGTTGTTCATTTTAATTTAATCTGTTTTTTTTTTTTTACCGTGTAGGCAATGACTGGAACGAGTACTCCAGCTGGCTCCCAAGCTTCAGTCATGTCCGGACCACCACTACCAGCAACTGCACCTTCACTCCCATTGACCTGCAACTGGACAGAGCACACTTCTCCTGAAGGGTTCAAGTACTATTATAAACAACATCACAAAAGAAAGCAAGGTAAACCAAGGATTACAGATTTTATATCTTGTCTTGCATGTTTGATCTTGTTTATTATCTGACATAATTTCTCACCAAATCTATCACAGCCTAATGCCTTTTCTTTTGGGTTTTTTCAGTTTTATTTGCTTGTGTTTGATTATGGTTTTCTGAAATAGCCTAGACTAAAACAAACCTTATCGGTACTAGCACACAATATACAATAAACTGATGATCAATGTTTTTATTTTATTTTGTAAGTGGGAGAAGCCAGAGGAATTTGTGCTGTATGAGCAGCAGAAACTGATCTTGCTACAGCAACAGCAGCAAAAAACTGGCAATGCAGCAGCTCCAGCCGCCTTCTCAGCCCCAAATGAAGCAGCAGCAGCTCATGCAGCCTCCTCTTCAGGTCTTCTATCTTAATCACATGTTGTTTGTTACCAATTAGGTGTTTCTACGAATTCTTCCTGAGGCAATGGCGAGTAGGGTTCGGACCGTTTAATTTTTGAGAATGGTACTCAGTTTTATGGAACAACTATGGGTACACCAAATGCCATTCCCCTTGTGAATTTTCTGTCCACCCTTGCAAATCTTAAATAGCAGAGAAATATCACGTAACCACAGCAGAGAAATTAGTATCATATGCCTGTCCAATGTTAGATTTGGAAGCTGCTTGACCTACTACTATTTTTAATGGTTCCTTACCACGAGTGTGTGAGAAAAAGGCGGTTTTCGGGCATGGGTTTGTCTGCTTTAGCGGGGATATATATACATACATGCATACATATACATATACATATACATATATATATAGAGAGAGAAGTTGGCTAATATCAAAACATTTGTTCCTAGGCCGTGCAACAAATGCTTTGATTTTTACATTTTTAAAGTCTAAACAGTCGATCCAAACCGTTCAACATTCAATCTGTATTAAAATGTACTGGAAGACCAAAATTTTACATTTTTGGAATTTTTTTACTATTTGTTAAGCCAGTTTTAAAATCTCTGTTTTCAATGATTCAAAAAAATATCACTGTTTATTAAAATCAAACGATTTTAAAACTGACTTGATAAATAGTAAATTTTTTTTTTAAAATGTCAAATTTTGTCTCCAAGCACATTTTAATATAGAGATCATATCTAACGGTTTGGTTCGACCGTTTGGACTTTGAAAATCAGAAAACTAATCGGTTGCACCACGGCTCCGAAACAAATGTTTTGATATTAGCCAATCTCTCTCTCTCTCTCTATAGAGTAGAACTAGGGTGTTCCTAAGCTCACCAAGCCCTCTCGTGAGCTCAACTCTAAAACCTATCGAATTGACTTCAAACGACATTTTTAAACCGTTAGATGTTCAATCTATATTAAAATGTGCTTGGAGAACAAATTTTACATTTGTTTGGAATTTTTTTACTATTTATTAAGCCGGTTTAAAAACCGCTGTTTTTCAATGGTGCAGAAATTTAATAAAAACAGCGGTTTCAAACCGGCTTAATAAATAGTAAAAATATTCCAAAAAATGTAAAATTTGGTCTCCAAGCACATTTTAATATAGATTGAACATCTAACGGTTTGGAAATATCGTTTGAAGTCAATTCGATAGGTTCTTAGAGTTGAGCTCACGAGAAGCTTGGTGAGCTTAGGAACACCCTAGTTCTACTCCTCTCTCCCTATATATATATATAGAGAGAGAGAGAGAGAGAGATATAGATATAGATATATATCTATACGTACATACATCTATACATGTACACATACACGTGTACATATGTACACACATGTACACAGTGTAGATGTGTACATACGTGTACAAGTGCCCCAACATCTTTATATTGAATCTCAAAGTTCAAACAGATGATCCGAACCTCTCAACATGATATCCACGTTAAAATATGATTGGAGACTTCATAGGAAATTGCCATTTTAAAGCATTTCTGGTTGATGTACAAGTATTCTCATCTTATCTAACTTGTTTCTTGGTCTCTATTTTCAGTTTCAAGCTGGCCAGCAAGGCTTACAGGTAATTTTTTAAAGACAATGGATTTTGGTATTGCTACATTTAATCAAATGCATTTGATAATCACACTTACAATGATTGTTCTCTTCCTCAACAGGATATGAACTTTGCCAGTTTCAAGCAGCTGGACCTGCAGTTGACCCTAACAGAATTCAGCAGGTAGACATAACCCATGTAACTTATTCACATACTATGTAGAGCCTTAAGCATTGTCGATTGCAGCAAAGCCTGGTATGTTATAGGGCCTTGAATACATAAAAAACTTCAACATACTGGTTGGGATAGACCAAGTCTTTTTTTGTTTTGGGGGTTTGATCACGTATCTATGAAAGCCTTTCCGAGCCCTGATACAAAGCTGTCTGAGGCTTCATATATTAACAACAGACCGCAACATTTCCTTTAAACTTTTTTGGGTTATTCACCAAATACAAGATTTGTTGTATCTGCAAGTAAACTGATGGTTTTTGAGATGTTTGCCATGAGAACCTACTGTTTGTTAATTCTCGATTCTGACAATTGTGCTCCAAACTCCGATGATTCCTTTTCCATGTAAGTCAAGAGTTAAGCTAGCACGAGCAAGGCAGATTGTGTCGTTGGGCTCCAAGTGCTGTATTTACAAACTATTAAGCTTGAACAAGTTCATACTGAGAAGTAGGGACAATTTGGTCAGCTGTTGCTTGATAAGTTGGGTTGAATGTTGACTTTTTCTCCCTATAACTTCAATTTTGATATCATGTGTTCATATGCTGCAGAGATTTGGTGTTATTGGCATTTTGCAGAAAATATCCTAATCTGAAGTGTTTTATATTACTACCAGGGGATTCAGGCTGCACAAGACTGGGCATGGAAAAATAAGCCGACAGGACAGTAGATGAGCTCTAGAAGCAAGAGGGTAAAAGTTATTTATGCTAATTTGTCCACTCATTGTGAATTGACACAGCTGTAATCTGCTAGAGGGGGTAGTTGTACTTGTAGCTACTCATCTCGTTAGTTTATGTAACATGACGTTCTTTTATTTGGCGAATAGAAAAGTTAGATGTCTGTACTCGTTTCTAGGAGCATTTTATTTTGTAGATCTTTTTGAATTTATTGCTCGCTATTAACACGTCAACATAGTGAAGTGTGTGCGTACGTTTCTTAGATTTTATTGGGGTCTGAACAAAATATGGCCGTTAAAACCTTCCCAGCAAACAGAGAACATATTTGAACGTTCCTAGAACACCTCAGTGTGAAATGTACCCCAAGAAACAGAGAAATTCACAGACACAAACCTCTGAAGCATCTATGTCTGAATGCTGTTGATGTAATGCGTCCAATTCAACACACCGCTCACAAAATAGATCAATATAGAGCCCGATTCACATAAAAACTAGATTCACGGCCCAGTATTGGCTTAATGCCTCCTCAATATGCCTCCGTTCGAGATATGAAGTCATGGCACCAAACTAAGCTAGAGCGGATTCCCTGACCAGTTTACGACCCACACGGCCTCTTTAGCGTGGAACTTTGGGAATAAAAGGAGAAATGGCACCCGGCTTTCATAAAGAAATTTATTCTGTTGAACTAGTATAATAGCATGAATGAAGAATTATAAAAATTATACAACTAAGTGATCACTGTACACATAAATCGATACACCTTAAGACCCAGGCAAAGATTTATGAGCTTTCATTTTGACAGCCAAAAGTCTTTAAAATCATATCTACCTCTTCTGGAAGTTAAAGGATTTTATGGAATAAGCAAACACAAACAAAAACACAATCATGAAAGCAAAGTGAGCAAGTACTACGTATCCCAGGAAGTCGTGCCGGTAACCTAGGTTCTCACTCAAGTACTCTTTGACTGTTAAACTTTGTGCTCCAGGAATCTCAACCATGTTCTCCTTGTCGCCTAGCTGCGATGCTATTACACCATAAATGGACCATGAAACAGGATCAGCCCAGTAGTACCACCTCCACCATACAGGAATGCTCTGCAAAAGATAGTTATTTCGTTAATGAAACAGATGGACCTATAATTTCAGCATAGCCGATAACCTTGGTATATGCAATGGGATTAGAATACAGGCATGATAACTTGGAGCTTCATTCTACAATCTAGAATAAATCCAACGGGGTTTGAAAAGTATGACTTAGATCTTATTCTGGGCTTTGGTTCCATCAGAGTACCAAGGAATCATTGCCTAAATTCCAACAGAGTGCATATGCTCTTGCATGAATAGTTTCTGTATTGACATGAACCTTGAAGCTAAATTCCTGTTTTGGTGAATCCTTAACCACCAAATGCTTAACCACCAAATGAGTTGTGACCACTTACCGGTCTGGGGATGATGTAGCCAGTGAACGCATTCCAGAAAACGTAGAAAAAGGATGAGACAATGGCAGCAATGTGATGATTTGGGGTGAAGGATACGGCCATCATTCCATATAGAGTGAATATGTTGAAGGACATCGCAATGAAGAAGAGAAAGTAGATGAACCTGGAGGCTTCCCACTTGAAACCAATCATTGAGAAAAGAAGCAGTGTGTATATTGTCCCTTGTACCAGGTTGTATACAATCTCAATGCCTAACTGCAATCAGAGAGGGAAGAGGAATTAATGTATGGCTCTCGAGTTTTGAGTGCACATTCAATCACTTGATGAATATAATTATAATTGGTTAAGACTGCAATTCTGCTCATGCTATTTGACAGGAATAGTATGGATTAATAATTAAATAAAATAAAAATAAACTGTCGCCACTTGAGTCATGTGTACATGGCACAACGTACCAGATATGACTGGAACAAAGCAATTTTATTCAAGATAGTATTTTTTTTAGTATCTGATGTTTGATACTTTTGGTGAATCTAAGCAGCATTCTATGATATTATAGTAGATGCGGTGTAGTACCATCCTTTTGTTTGCCAAAACAGAAAAGGAGAAGAAAAAGGGTAATATCATTACTTGGGCAATGGCATAGGACAAAGGAGAGTACATTCCAGCTGCCTTTTCTCGGTAGAACACTGTCCTCTCGATGTTCACTACAGGCTGCACTGCTGTGGCATTACTCGCGCCAAGGAAGAAAATCGCCGCATAAATGGCTCCTACTAAGTTCTGTAAATCTTGTTCTACGCTCCTGTTCAGACCAAAATAGAAAAAAATACACAATGAAATTAAGTTCAATCAATGAAGGGATCACTTTGTCGTTTTTTTTTGTTTTGTTTGGCCGAAGTAAAGCTTCTATAAAGCTCTAGATGAATCAGGGTGAAATTTTCAACAGAAAATTGAAGAAATGGAACCACGTCCATACCCTACCAGTCTGGTAGAGGAACAGACAACTCCAGTGGCAGTAAAACTGACAAGATGTGGTGAAAATTTAAAGCTCCTATGCTTCTACTTGGTTGCATTATATAAAAGGTGGGTTAGGTATAAATGCCAAAATAAAGGAAGTATGAAAACAAGTTCTTACGTTTTTCCTCCTCTATTCCAAAACATGGTACCAAATAGAAGACCAACCAAAATTGTCATGAGTATGCGGGTTGTGTTATATCCGGGGTTTCTCCAAAACGACCAATACTGCTTCCAAAAGTTGGCAATGCATTGTGTTGTGAAGTTCTGAGAGTATTTTGTTGGAAATGAAAGATCCTTTGTGCTGGGGACAGGGATGCTTAGTTCTTTTATAAGATCTTGAATTTTCCTGTATTGAAAATACATAATTTTAGCAGTGGTATTTGAATATAAAGCCATGGTATGAAATTTAAATTCAGTCTATGGTGTGGTTAATTTAAGCAGAAAATAATTATATGTGATGAGTTGTCAGCCAATGATCATGTGCTCTATGTAATAAATTATTTTATACTATCTGATAGGGTGCAGAATGAGTTGTCAGCCAATTATCATATTGTCTAAGGAAAAAATTATCAACTCACTGATAGAGTGCAGAATGAGCATAAACTTCAGCAAAGTTGACACCAAGTTCTGCTTCAACAGCAGGGGTGGTAATCTCCAGCATCCAAGTTGCAGGATTCTGGTCTGGTTTTATTTTTGGGATCCCAGGGATTGCCTACATTTTTTTGTTGCATTTTTCTAAATTTAGATGAATGTCAAATAGAAAAAGAATGTTAGGCTCAATATTATCACCTCCCAGTTGGGAACTCACAAGCAAATCATGGCCAATATTTAAACAGGTCAAACAAGGTAGGCTATATCAAAAATTGGCATAATGGTGGATAGTAAAATTAAAGATGTTACCCATGAAACATGTGCACTACACAAACAGGTATGCTTCAGATAGTTTAGCTGTTAATTGGTGATGATTCTTTGAGTCCGGATCCTCTGTATCACCTCACCGTTTGAGGTTGAATCAAGACCGTCCAATCAGAATCCGGACCAATCTGATGCAAGCTTGTAATGCACAGGGCCCGTTTAAGATTCGTGTTAATATAATGAAGGACAGGATTCAAACTCAAAAGGTGAGATATCTCAGGTGATATGAATTATGTTTACTTTGGAGGCCAAAATCATTTCTCTTCCAAGTTTTAATGAAAGAATGAATTTTTCTGCTAATCTCAGGTGTCACCTAAGATTCACCCAAGCCGCTTGTCATTTACTTTGTGCTGTTCCTTTACTATGAGCTGTACTATTCTTTATTTTGTTGGTCATGTTACATATGAACACCATACGATCCCTTTAGAAAAATAAGAAGTTACAAGATAAAACTGACCACAAAAAGATATTGACAGACCTCAAAATACTCAATGAGTTTCTGGGAGAAGCGACCGAGCTCTCCAGCATAAATAACTTGTCCTCCCAGCTTCATCAATAGAAGCTATATGGAAAAATAGCAGAACTATTGTTAAAGAACATCGCAATATATTCTGAAAA